>CM076570.1:761573132-761890263 GCA_034641835.2 Pinus albicaulis | reverse complement strand
GCCTCTGAAGGATGTCTGCCATCCGTACCTAGTGCCGCTGGTTGAAGAACATGGCAATCGCTAAGGCTTCGTCCAGACCTCCACCTGTCCGGAGGAAATCTCGCATCACGCTCTGCACGTATATCACCGTCTTGTCATCCAGCTTGTTGTCGAAGCACATCCACAGCAGGATGCCAAAGACCACGGTTCGCAAGTGCTCCACCATGCTCACTGCTCCTCCGTTTCCAGCCACTTCATTCCTCAGTTTTTCCAAGAGGTGGCCGATGCCCCATTCCCTCACCTCCCTAAAGTCCTTCTTCACCGAAGGGATCAGGACTTCACTAACAAGATTCCTGCGAAGGCTTTGCCACAACAGCCCCTATGCAGTCGAACTGATGTTGTGTTGGTTAGCGCTGATGATTTTCTGTGTCCCGTGGGTGGGTGGTCGGTCAACGAAGATGAAGCCCTTCTATATGAGCACCTCATGGGCAAGCTCATAGTCGCCAATCATCACCACAGGGCGAGAACCAATCCACAGGGTGAATATTGGACCATATCGCTCATGGAATTTATTCACTGCTCTCTCTAACACACCAATTGAAAATCTGATCTGAAGGAGGTTCCTTACAATTGGCCATGCCAGGGGGCCTGGCGGCAACTTCCTATAATGCCAGACCCTCCAAAGAACTAGTCGGAGGAAAACTAAGGAAATCGTGAGAAGTAGAACAGTCAGAGAAACAAATTGAGTCCAAATGGAATTGACATGGAAATTCGTATGCAATGTCTCCCATGTGCAGATTTTTACAACCTTTAAGATGATGAGCATCCTTATCTCGATTGAGTTGCATATTCTAGCATGCAAAAGGGCATGGTTGTCTTTGTGCCACGACTGTGGGATGCCAGAATCTACAATCTAAAGAACGAAACTCCATGATGTCGATAGTGTCGTCATTCACGAAAACTTAGAACGGAGCTCAAAAATGTCGGCAGTGTCATAATTCATGGCAACTTATTGTCGTCATTACCATGTGTTCAACAGGTTACTGTGATTACAATACTTTTTATGACACGCCATTCCAACATGTCTAACTAAATGAGCTTACCTAGGGTGCAGACATATTATTTCTAAAAAATATCATAAACATGTGAGTTTTTCAAACATAATGGCAAAAGAAAACTTGGAATTATCTTGTTGGTGTGTTGTGCTATGCAACAACTCCCCCCCATTTTTATTTTTTATAGCCAAAAATAATCTAGATCTTTGATAAATAGAAATAGGGACCCTTATTAAAAATATATTTTTCATTTTTGATAAAAAATTAAAACTCCCAAAAACATTATTTCTTTTGTTTAATAAAAATATAAAAACAAAAAGAAATTAATAAAAACATCCTTGAAAATACCCTATCGCAAATCACATCCCGTGTGATCTTTTCTCATTAAAATATAAGTAACAAAACAACGAAATCTAGATTTTGCGATCGGGGATCGGAGTTTCACAAGCAACAACAGAAAAAGCACATCACAAATAAATCTTTGAAACTTTAAGCAAACTTTACCGAATTTCTGATATTGCAGCAACTCTGATTTTGTGATGTTCTGATACTGTGATTTTGCAATTTCGCGATATCGTGAAATCACATATCGCATCAAAAAAAAATTATATGCTTCATAGAGATAGATTCAAAGGGTGCGATGCGATAGATTTGATAGGTTTTAAATAAATATTTTACGTAAAATAAATCATGTCAGAAACGATTAAGTGTGTTTTATCATCCCAATGCAAAAAGTTATTATTTTGTTACGGATAATTAATGGAACAGCTGTTTCCCGCAAATTTTCTTCTCGAATTGGTCATTTCAAATATATCCTCCATCATTTGATCATTACTCTGTTTTAATAGGGATTTTCCTTCAAGATATGTCCATCCACAAGGTGATGCAAAAGCACAAAAAACATACTGTTGCAGAAGAAGAATACACAGAAATGTTGCCACTAGTATCAGATACAGTCTACACTGCTGATGGAGGTGCCACAAAGTGGCAAGCTATCTATACCATTCTTGAAGACAAAGAAACTGAAGTAGTGGAGGTCAAAGCGACAATTGATGATGAAAGACCCTCAAACTTACGGCTTAAAGATATTGCATGTTCCTTCTTTCATAGGATAGCATCAAGGGCTACTCTTTTACCATATACTGACATGATTAGGTGGGTGCTCGACAATTCAACAATCAAGGACAGAAAATTAAGAAATGATAAGAATGAAATCTTATGTTCTTTCATAGCCAAAGACTTGAAGATTATGTACAAGCTACCTGACCCACAGGACATCTACGATAATAAATTTGTTGAGAAATTTGTAAAGAACAATGAGGACCCTTTCAACACAATTCAGGGTTGAAGGAAACTGGACAACAAGTTCAAACATGAGAAATCAAGTATGTACCCCATCGCCTCACTAGGAAACCCCTACAATTTTGCAGCTGCGATGCTATGCAGATGATATGATCTCCCTGATAATACCAAATTCTCCATAAATTGGCTTCCCCTGATTGATTCCTGTGTTAACTCCCATATCATGAATTGGGCAACCATTCTTTCTGAAAATCTAGCTAAAGCGATTAATGAATATCGCCAAACAAGAGCTTCTTCCTCCAAACCCGTGCCTCGATTTTTCAAGAGTGCATATATTTTTGATCCTATCTGCTTTTCTACCATTTTTCCAGTTATGGGTTGGAAATGGACTCCCGAGGATCCCACCCCTATACATTTGAGTCATAAAGAGATATGGGAGCATAATTATGCACCACATTTTCATAGGCTATGTTATGGAATTGTATTACCATTACATCAATTTATGTTTGACAGAGTGAGCTCTAGGTTCACTAAGGAAGCTCTTGCAGACCTTCAAATGATAGGCAGACTTTTTCTTGAAGAATCATTTTCATATATTAGAGTATTTGGAAGCTCCGCTCCCCCACATATTCTTCCTTTGTATGTTTCTGATAAATTAATGGCGAGAGAAGTCACTTACCAAACTATTGGTAATGGATTCACCAAATATTTGAAGGATAGTAAAAAATCCTGATGGCCAAGTTTTCCAATTCAATGTGGTACATTCACCCTTCGTAATTTCAATCATGCATTAAAAGAATGTCAGAAGATTGAGCTTCTGAAGCTCCCCGTTTTACCCTCAAGGAAGTTTGACCTAGAGAAGATTGCTAACAAGTTTACTCAGTTACTTAAAGTCAAACCTATCATACACACTAATGATAGACTTGAAGACATTTTCAAATCAGTTGGGACTTTTGAAGAAGTCCAATTTTTTTTCAAATTGAACCTAAATCCAGAATAAATACAGAGATTCAATGAGTACATAGAAAAAATACTCAGACGTATCCCTCAAAATGTCTTAGTTACTAGTTATACGACTGAATCAAGCAAAGAAATCATGACAGAACAAACAGATTCACAAAGTTAGAGTGAACTAGATAAAATTTTGAATCCAGTTAGCAACACATTGATAAATACCCCAGAGGTATCATCTTCACAAAAAGATACAGAATTTCATACTCCAAAGGGACAAACAGTTTCGGCAAAAGAAATCATTAAAAGTCCTGGGATAACCTCCCAAGATACAGAAGTCATTCCTGTGTTTCCAAATGATGAAATTGTTCTAAAGGTAACTGATATCCCTCCACTGAATGTATTCTATAGCCCTCTCCATAAAGCTGTAGTAAGGAAACAAAGAAAAAGGAGAAGTATTGAAACGCCTCCAGGAAATGAAGTAATGGAAGTTATATAGAAAGACACTCCTTCAAATCCAATTGAAAATCTGACTCAACTATCACAATTTGCTGGAGCATACACTACTGCAATGATGGATAAGGCAGTATAATAGTCCATTTTGGTTCAAGAAAAATATGATAAGATTATGACGCTACAACAGCAATTGGATGAAGAAAGGAGCAGTTTGAATCAGAAGGTAGAGCAGCAACTCCCCAAATTTAACCAAGATATGGAAGTGCTTAAGATAAGTCATAAAAATGACTTATCTAGCAAAAACACATTCATTAAAGAATTGAGAGAAGAGCTTACAAACTATGAAGGTATTCCTACTGCAGAGGAATTCATAAAAGAAGCATTGGAATTGAATGCCTTACTCTCAAAACAAAAAAACTTGTTTATTTTACAGATGTTAGATATAATCCCACACTTGGAAATCAGTGAACAATTGACCAATATAGTCATTGACCATAGAATTGAGTTTAATGAACTCAATACTAAAATTTCTGATCATATTGAATGGCAGGATTTAGAGGAAGGGAGAAAATAAAATATCCCAAAAATCAAAGAAACATTCAAAGACATCCTTTTTACTGACTGGGATGCACAGGTAAAACAGGCAGAGTTGGCCATAACCAGAGCAACAGGTATATCAAAGAGTATGGTCAAAATTACTAACCACATGTTTCATACCTCTGGTTTGATTAAAGAGGGAAATCACAAATCAATTCCTGATATCGGAAATTTAGAACAAAGTTGTAAAAATTCATGTCAACTCTGGGAAGAAACGCTTGCACAGCTGAAGAAGACTGATTGGGAATCATACTGGCAATTACTAGTTAAACTACATAGTCAAGTAATGACATTGAGTTTCTCTCTAGATTCTATAGAGAAAATGGTGCCACTTTTACAGGATGTTATATTTGTTGGGAAAATAAAGACGCAGTTCGAGAAGCCTCCACAGGTTCAGCCGATGTCAGATATTTGTGAGTAGAAAAGAAGAGCTGGCAGTAATCTATCTTCGAGCATGATTATAAGTTAGGTTGTTTTTAATAATTTCAATTTTAGAAAATAGACACTAGGAATGAGGAAGGTTGTTTGAAACCAGCTCATAGGATATTTTGTATAATCTATATTTTTGTAAGTAATTAAAGTAGTATTTAAACCCTTCTCATGCATTTAGAGAAGGGTCCAGAACTTTATTGAGAACATTTACAAAGAATGCTTTATTGTAAGTTTGTATATGCCTCGATGAAATAATGGAACATGGAATTTTCAGTTATACATCATTTTGTTGATCATTGTTGATGCACCTTTGTATTCTTTGAAAGACTCATTGATAGAAGGATTGGTTGTGGCCTATTATTGTTGATCAAATGAACAGGACAGTATACATCTGGTACTATTATCATGTATGCTAATTTTTGTTTTAAACATTAGTGATAAGTTCAACTTTCATGAATTATGTATGAAATCAATTGTTTCTATTTGAAATATCAGTTGCACTATTGTACGATATAAAGATATAAATTGATTTGTTTTATATATGATTATCAGAATATATGCGATATGTTTTACATTTTCTTTTGATTAAGTATTTTTCAAAAGAATCATCTTACAAAGTATTAATTCTATTAAGTATAAGATTGATCTAAATCATCACAGACTTAATAAACATCATTCTAAATCACATGAAATCAGTATTATCCCATGTTAGGTTAGATTAGAGTTAATTCAAATTTTTTCATTCTAGAATAAATTTGTTTTAGTTTTTAGTAATTATTTATGCAAATACTTTGAGAGAAATCAAACAATCATACAAAAACCCAAATCTGGGAAATTGGTCCCATTACACCCAGTTGGAGCCACTATCCCAAACGGAAAAGGAACTACTTTAAGGTCCTGACCGAGTGGTTATCCCTCTTGTTGTTGCCACAGATTTCTGAGGCCTCAACATTTTTAGCATTATAAGGAGGGCCTGAATATGAATGGCATATAAATCTAAACCTCAAACTAGAAACCCTCATAAGAGTCGATCTCCCCAAAATCATCCTACAACTTCCCTATCAAACTCTAAATCACGAACTCAGAAATCAGAAATTGTAGAAACTTTTCCCTCATCTCCTGAAATATTTCGAAAGTCATCTTCTTCAGACTTCACTCTTGAGTCTCCTGAAGTTCAGTCTTTAATTCAAAAATTAGAAGGAATATCTATTTCTGCAGAAAATCCTATTAATCCAAAAACTTCTGAAGAAAGCGTTACTTCCTTTTTTAAAGAAACTGGTATATTAACCAGATCCAAAAGTGAAAGACTTGGAATTCCTCCTTTTCAGTTTCCAATAGAACCACATCACAAAAAAGTTTGTATATCCAGATCTAAGTCAGATACGAGTGAAGTCACATCAAATTTCTCTTCAATTACTTCTTCTCATCCTCTTACTCAATCTACATCTTCTTATTCTTCCATTTCCTCTACTCAAACAATCAGTACTATCATAGGTACTAATGTTCCAGTTGTAAGTTCTACATCCATCCCTCCTACTTTTGGATCTACTTCTATATCTTCACAAACTTCAAATCCAATTATGGATAATAGACCTTGGACGAAGCCTGGTGTTGTATTAATTGCAAATCCAAATCCTCTTCCAGATCATCCAGAAAAATGGCTTCCAAAATATAATCCAGATGATGGTATTCCTGGTGAAGAACATATCAATAATTTTATGTTAGCCATGAATCTTAACGGAGTTTCTCATGAAGATATCGTAGTCAGATTGTTTCCTTATACTTTACAAGGATTTGCAGGATCTTGGTACTTTTCACTTCCAGTAGGATCTATTGCCGATTGGGCAACTTTTGAACAAGTTTTTATTGCAAAATTTGGAGATGATAGAACTGTTGCATCTCTAATCAATGCCCTTTCCAATCTAAAAACAAATTCAGGTGAAAGGATCAAATATTCCAACTCTAGATTTAACAAGTTATTAAACAAAATCCCAACCACTTCCAAACCTGTTGTTGATGTACAAATAGAATGGTATATTTCTTCCTTACCTTCTAATATAGCTATTTTTGTAGATAGAGCTCGTAAAGCTACCCTTTTAGAAAACATGAAAGAAGCTCTTGCTGTAGAGAAAAGAATCCTAGCATTAGAAAAAAGATCAAAGATAGAAAACCGGAAATCAAAGAAAGTGACATTTAGTCAAGATTCCAAAAAGAAAGTCTCGAAAGATCCATTTGACCTTGAAGGTCTTCAAAAAGTGTTAAAGACTATGTCAAATGACATGATTGATATAAAGAAACAAGTTTCTGAATCATCAGTAACTAAGAAATCATATCACCCATTTACGAGAAATCCTTCTTCAACTTCTCAGCCTCCAAATGTTATTTCAAATGTCAAATCTGATCAAGATACTTAAGATCCCTCACCATCTGAACAAGAACCAGAGTCTAAGAAATAATTTTAACTGAAAGGGTTATGGGATTTAATTCTCCCCTCAGAAGAAGAAAGAGAATCTATGCATGTGTCTACTAGAAGCAAATATTCTCCTGATTCAACTATATCAAATCAGAAACAAAAATCTCTCCTCACAAAGGAAAAAAACGTAGCCAAAAAATCTAAAAATGTTCAAACAGATCCTATTTCATCTGATCCTATTACAACTTCCAAAAATTTGGTAGTTTCAGATACATTGGAATACAATATAGTTGAAGATATGAAAAAGACCAAAGAAAATATTTCATTACATGAAATGACCAAACTCAAACAACAACAGAAAATTTTACTTAGAGAACTCAAGGCAATCCCTGTATATCCTATACAACCACCAGTTATAGCCCAAGCTTCTAAAGATATGGGAAAACCTCCGTCATCTCCAAAAAAAGTAAATCCCAATGATCTGGTTTTAATTGGTGATAGATCTATTTCTTACACTCCTCCTTTACTTTTGACTTATGAAATTTTCAACAAAAATGTTTATAATTGTCTTATTGATTCAGGAGCTTCTTCAAATATCATGCCAAGAATAGTGTGTAAAAAATTAAATATTACTCCTCAAAAATCTGTTGTACATATAGTTCAATTAGATAGAACAAATGTAGAATTCATTGGATAAATGTTGTCAGTATCCATTAGATTATCATCCAATCCAAAGGTACAACAAGTAATCGATATTTAGGTTGCAGATATCCCTGAATTTTATGGTCTTATTTTAAGCAGGGATTGGTCTGAAAAGTTACATAGATATTTTGCTACTGATTGGTCACACATGTGGCTACCGTACAATGGTAAACCAAATCAAATCCGAGTTGATCGTGAAAAATTTATGAAACATACAATCACTGAACTAGAAGAAGCAAATGAGCCTGTAGCTTTCACCAATAATATTATTGGAAATTATTCAGCTGAATCGTTTCTTGGATCGTTCAATGCTCAGATTTCACCTTTTTCAACAAATACTACTATTTCTCAAATTAAAAACTTTTCTCAAACAGACACTTCTAGATGTGTTAATCTTAGCAATAAAATTTTGAAAAATTCTTTATTTTGGACTTTATACTTTGATGGTTCAAAATATGAAGATGGTGCAGGAGTAGGTTGTGTTTTAATCAATCCACAAGGAGAGAAAACAATGCTAGGTTGCATACTCGAATTTCAATGTACGAATAATACCGCTGAATATGAAGCATTGATACAAGGTATGTACAAAGCTATTAGTTTAATGTTAAATATTTGTAGGTATATGGAGATTCTGAAATAATTGTTAGACAAGTCAGAAATACAATTCATTTTATTTCTGGACATTTGAAACACTATGAAACTCTAGCTCAGAACCTTACATCCCATTTTTCTGCATTTAATATCTCCATAGTTCCTAGATTACAAAATGGAAGCGTTGATTTACTTGCTAATGTAGCATCTAAACTTATACCATCCGAAGAATTTAGCCCAGACATATTTTCAATTGAGTTAATTTTTAGACCTTCCATTCTTGACAATGTAACAAATTGGAGAGCATTTAACAATGATGCAGATATAATAGACTTTCTTACATCAGAAAGAGCTTATGAAGTTCAAATCGTAGATGAACATGAACATGACTTACAGATTGAAGATAAACAAAATACTAATCCAATTCCCAAATCTGTAGTCAAAATGGAAGATCTCTATGATTTGAAAGATAGGTTTAAAAATATCATCAATTGAAAAACCCAAAGTTCTACTCTAAAATTTGAATTGATTAATCTTGGTACACGAGAAAAACCTCAAAAACATCAACTTAGGTCTTGGTTTAAAACCTGAAGAAAGGATTTCATTCATTAAGTTGTTGAAAACAAATAAAGATATATTTGCATGGGATTATTCAGATCTTAAGACATATGATACTTCCATAATTCAGCATACCATACCTATGACCTCAGATGATAATCCTGTTCAACAAAAACTTAGAAATATCCACCCAAATTTAGAAAGTCAAATTAAATCTGAATTAAATAAGATGCTCAAAGACAAAGTTATTTTTCCTGTTAGACATTCAAAATGGGTGTTAAACATGGTTTCAGTTAGAAAGAAGAATGGAGACATTAGGATTTGCATAGACTTTAGAAATTTCAATAAAGCTTGCCAAAAAGATAGTTTTCCCTTGCCTACCATGGAACAGATATTATAGTCAATTGCAGGATCTGAATTGATGTCTTTTCTTGACAGATTTTCAAGATATAATTAGATTATGGTACATCCAGATGATAGATTAAAGACAACATTCAGAACAAAGTAGGGAACATACGCATATCAAAAAATGCATTTTGGGTTGAATAATGTTGATGCTACATTTTAACGTGATATGGATATAGCTTTCATAGGATTAATCAATAACTCAGTTGTTATATAATTAGATGAAATTATTGTTTACTCTAAGCATAGAAACAATCATGTTAATCACCTAAAGCAAATTTTTGAAAGATGTAGAAAATTCGATATTTCCTTGAATCCAAAAAATTGTTATTTCACCTTATCAGAAGGTAAATTATTAGGGTTCATTGTCTCTAAAAAAGGAATCTATATTGACCCTGATAGGATTCAAGAAATTGAAAACATACCTTTACCACACAATAAAAAAATGATGCAATAATTTTTAGGACAAATTAATTTTGTAAAAATATGTGTTCTTGATTTCTCGCAAATCATCTTACCCCTACAATCAATGATCAAGAAAAATTCAATTTTTAAATGGGGAAAAGATGAGAGAAATTCTTTCAAGCTGATTAAAAAGGATATCATCGAAGCTCCTTCTTTAACGACTCCTGATTTTCTTAAGCCATTTGTATTACATACATTTTCTTCTGATACATCATACACAGCAATTTTAACACAGCTAAATGATCCAAACATTGAAGCACTGATTTCGTTTTTTAGTTCTAATCTTCAAGGTGCTAAGTTGAATTACTCAACCGTGGAAAAACAAGCTTATGTTGTATTTAAATCTTTGAAACATTTTAGACCTTTTATCCTAAAAACGCATACTAAAATAACAGTACCTTACTCAGTAGTAAGACAATTATTAATCCAACGAGAAGTAGGAGAAAAGAGAGAAAATTAGGTCACTGCACTTCAAGAATACAATTTAGAGATACATCCTGCTAGAATTGTTAAAGGTCAAGGTCTTTGCAGGATGTTAACTGGAGATTCTCATTTACCAACAGAAGAAGACCAATCAAATTAAATACAACAGTCTGAGGTAAGCCTAAACGATTCTCAGTCACAATATGTTGATCTGAATTTTTTCTTAAAAAATAGATATGCTCCATTATATCTCAATTATACAGCAAAGCGTGCTCTGAGACTTAAAACAAATAAATATCAACTCATAGATGATGTGCTATGTAGAAAGAATTATGATTATGTATTATTGATATGTCTAGAGAAAACTGAAGCTGAAAAAGTAATGCAGGAATTACATGATGGACCAGCTGAAGGTCATTTCGGAGGAAACACCACAACTCATAAAATACTGCATGTTGGTTACTATTGGCCAACTCCATTTAAATATGGACATGAATACACGAGAAAATGCAAAGTGTGTCAAACTACAGCAGGGAGAGAAAGGAACGCAGTCTTTCCACTACAACCAGTAAATAACCAACAACCATTTGAACAATGGGGGTTAGATATCGTAGGTGAAATAATTCCAAACTCTTCTAAACAACATAATTATATTCTAACTGCAACATATTATTTCACAAAATGGGTAGAATCTATCCCATTAAATGTGGTTAATACACAAAGTATTACAGATTTTATTGATTAGTTCATAATCACCAGGTTTGGCCTCTCATCGGCTTTGATATTTGATAATGCATCTTACTTTTCTGGAAATGCCATGATAGAATTTGCTTTGAAAAGAGGTTTTAAATTAAAGTACTCAGCCAACTATTATCCACAAGGTAATGGATTAGTTTAATCTACAAATAAAAACCTTATCAGAATCATCAAACGAACTACAGAACATAATCATAAAAATTAGCACAAAGCACTATTATTTGCTCTTTGGGCAGATATAATCACCCAGAAAGCCTCAATAGGTACTTCTCCATTTGTGTTAATTTATGGGAAAGAAGCAGTTCTACCCACAAATATAACAATACCATCATTTTCTTTAGTGCAATTTATTGATGAAAATCCTTCGTCTTCCCTTCAACTTAGACAAGATCAATTTTTTAAGATGGAAGAACAGAGAGAAAAAGCCAAAGCCATACATACTCATCATCAACAAATAGTGAAAGTCTTGTTTGACACAGCATCCACTAGCTCAAAAGCTTTTGAAATTGGAGACCTTGTTTTGAAATGGGATAAAACACATGAGGAAAAAAGCATACCAAATTCCAAAGATTATGGCTTGGTCCATTTAAAATCATTGAGAAAATAGGCATATCCACCTTTTTGCTCCAAGACTTATCAGGTAAGAAAGATTCCTTGCCTGTGAATGGTCAAATTCTTAAAAAATATTTCTCATAGGTCAAGCTTTAAAATTTTAATTTTTTCTTTAGGAAAATAAAAGTTTGAAAATAGTATCATTTTTGGTTGATTCCAGTTTTCAAAATTTCTGATAAATTATTTTTATTTTTTTCTTTTATAAATAAGTGAAATAAAAATATGATTATAACTATGAGAATTGAATAAACTTTATTTTTTTTTAATAATTTGAAATTTACTAAAGGCATTTACTTTCTAAAAAGACTCTTGATATCATAAAATATATTTGTTGTGTATCAGTCAAAAAAGAAAATTTTTAACTTAGGAAGGATTCTATATGAAAAGGTATCTACTAACTCTATAATTATCATCCATAACTCTTAAACAAGCTAATGATTCATCCCATCTGATAAAATTTCTTCTTCAGAGTATAATCCAAAAAAGAAAAAGAAATATATATGATGTACAAATTCAAAAGAAAATAAGTCTCATCATGAGCTTTTTTATCATGATCATAGAGAAATAATTTAGACTGATATTACCAATACTGCATACCACAACAGGGTAATAGCTAAATGATTATAAAAAAATCAATAGACAAGGGGTCTCATCATGAGCCAGCTTGTTCAGTCTAAAATTACTATCAGTAAATGACATTTCATTATCAGGCTACCAAACCTGGACAATGATTTTGAAAATGTGTCAAGAAAAATAAATTCAATTACATGTTAAATTATATTTTGAAATAAGAAATCAAATTCAAATGGGACCATGAATCATTATTGGTTAAAAGATAATGTTGTCGAGGCTATAAACGCTTTCTGGCAATAGTGGCTCTATCTGTGATAAATGAGTAAAAATCTATGAAACCAATTTTAGAGAATACCTACTTTATCCTTTTAAATCTGAGTACTGAATGATACAGATACCTATATATTATCATTAAAAGGAGTTAATTAAGAAGAAATAAGATAGGTGAATAGATTATATTATGAAAAAACACTGTTTAATTCATGAATCATACTATTTTTTTCTTATATACTTTTCTTGTCTTTGAAAGTTTAGAAATATCAAAATAAACTAATCAGAGATATCTGGTTCTCCCAAGTGAATCGCCATTTGTTTTTCTATGCAACAACTCCCCCCTATTTTTATTTTTTATAACTGAAAATAATCTAGATCTTTGATAAATAGAAATAGGGACCCTTATTAAAAATATATTTTTCATTTTTGATAAAAAATTAAAATAATAAAAATATAAAAACAAAAAGAAATTAATAAAAACATCCTTGAAAATACCATATCACAAATCGCATCCCACATGATCTTTTCTCATTAAACACTGTTACCGATGAAACGAGAACTATTACCCCAAAACGGGAACTCTAGCCCAAAAAGACTCAAAAAACATGAAAAACTCTCCAAAAACAAAAACTGTGTATTCCAGAATGCATTTGTTTTTTTCTCAAGGTTAAATTTCACCTTTTTATAAAATTATGCTAAAAACGAATTTTTTTCCTAAAAAAAGGATTGAAAAAACACCCTCAAAACAAAACGAGTTGATGCTGGAATAACTAAAAAAAACAATGTGTCACACTTTTGACACATTATAACAATGGAATTAAAGACAACATATTAGGACATTGAAAAATCATAAAACTCTAAATTTTTTGATAGATGATGTTAAATATAAACAAAATCATGTCTGAAAGGCTTATCATTTCGAACAATTTTTATCCATGTTGTTAAACATAAAATATCTTGACTCTAAACAACCCTAAAATTGTAATTATTTTCAACCATAACATTAAAGATAAAATTTCGTAGCGCATAAAGACCTTAATGACAAGTTGTAAATCTCAAATTTTTAAATCTTAAGTTTTCAAGATACTTGAATCATGAAATTATGGAGAAATTATATGACTTAAATAATTTTTAAAAATGAACAAGAAAATGAAAAAATTATTATTCATATATTTGTTTGTTTATATATTAAAACATATTTTTTTATTTTTTTTTATTGTTTTTCTATATTTTAAATTATAATTGTTTTAGTTTTAAGAAATTAAAAATTAAAAATTAAAATCTTCTTATATATGTTTGTTTATATTTTAAAAAATAATTGTTTTAATTTAAACAAAATTAAAATTAAAAATTAATTTTTTTTTATATTTGTTTGTTAATTTTTTAAAACATATTTTTTAATTTGATTTTATTGTTTTTTTATATTTTAAAAATTTAATTGAATAGTTTTTTTTTTTTTTTTTTTTTTTTGGTTAACAATAATTTTTTTTCTTGTTATAATAGTTTTTGTTTAAAAAAATAAAAAATAAATTCTTTTATATATTTATGTTTGAAAAACAAAAATTAATTTGTCGTCCGCCAAGGACTAGAAGCAGGCTGGGCAGCCCTCGACGGCACCGCCCGGGCGACCTGCGGCCCCCGGCTGAGGAGAGGGCGATTTCAAGAATCGCCCTCTGCCCAACCGGGGGCTGGAGACCGGTCAGGCAACACCATCAAGGGATGCCCAGGTTGCCTCCGGCCCCCAGCTGGGCAGAGGGCGATTCTTGGAATCGCTCTCCGCCCAGCCGGGGGCTAGAGGCAGGCTGGGCGATCCTCGACGACGCTGCCTAGCCAGCAGTTGGCCCTCGGCTGGGTACCACTCGATGGTGCCACTCGGGCGGCCCCCGACCCCCAGCCAGGCTGAGGGTCATTCCGAAAACCTCCCTCCACCCAGCCGGGGGTGATTCTCGGAATCACCCTCCACTCAACTGGGGGCTAGAGGTAGGTTGGGCGACGCCATCGAGGGCTACCCAGCCTGCCTCCAACCCACGGCTAGGTGGAGGGCGAGGGCTGCCTAGCCTACCTCTGGCCCCCAGTTGGGCGGAGGGCGATTCTGAGAATCGCCCCCGGCTGAGCGGAGGGTGATTCCAAGAATCACCCTCTGCCCATCCGGGGGCGATTCTTAGAATCGTTGTTTGCCCAGTCGGATACCAGACGCAGGCTAGGCAGCCCTCAACGGCACCACCTAGTCGGCCTCCGGCCCTCGGCTGGGCGAAGGGCGATTCTCAGAATCACCCTCTGCCCCGCCGGGGGCCGGAGGCAGGCAGTACCATCAAGGGCTGCCTAGCTTGCCTCCAGCCCCCGGCTGGGCAAAGGGTGATTCTGAAAATCGCCCTCCGCCCAGCTGGGGGCCGAAGGCAGGCTGGGTAGCCCTTGACGGCGTCGGTCGACCTACTTCTGTAGAGGGCGATTCTTGGAATTTCCCTCTGCCCAGCTGGGGGCAATTCTCGGAATCGCCCTCTGCACAACCAGGGGCCGAATGCAGGTCGGGCAATGCCATCAAGGGCTACCTAGCCTACATTTGGCCCGCACCTGAGTGGAGGGCTATTCTCGGTATTGCCCTTTGCCCAGCCAGGGGCTGGAGGCAGGCTGGGCAGCCCTTGACGGTGCTGCCCTGCTGGCCCCCAGCCAGGCGGTGCCATCGAGGGCTGCCCAGCTTGCCTTCGGCCCCCGGCTAGGTGGAGGTAGGCTGGGCAGCCCTCGACAATGTTGTTCGGCCTGCCTTCGACCCTAGCTATGCAGAGGGCGATTCTGAGAATCGCCCCTTGCTGGGCGGAGGGTGATTCTCGAAATCGTCCTCCACCCAACCGGGTGTGATTCTCGGAATCTCCCTCCACCCAATAGGGGTTGATTCTCGGAATCGGCCTCTGCCCAGTCGATGGTGATTCTCGGAATCGCCCTCCACCCAATAGGGGTTGATTCTCGGAATCACCCTCTGCCCAGTCGATGGTGATTCTCGGAATCGCCCTCCGCCCAGCTGGGCGTGATTCTCATAATCGCCCTCCGCCCAACCGGGGGTGATTCTCATAATCGTCCTCCGCCCAACAGAGGTTGATTCTCGGAATCACCCTCTGCCCAGTCGAGGGTGATTCTCGGAATCACCCTCCACCCAGTCGGGGGCCGGAGGCAGGCCGGGCGGCACCGTCAATGGCTGCCCAGCCTCCCTCCGACCCCTGACTAGGTGGACGGCGATTCTCAGAATCGCCCTTCACTTTTCCGAGGGCCAGAGGCAGGTTGGGATGCCCTCGATGGTGCCGCCCAGTCAGAGCCCGGAGGCCAGCCAGGTGGTGCCATCGAGGGCTGCCCATCCTACCTCTGCCTAGCTGGGGGCCGGAGCAGTCTGGGCAGCCCTTGACAACGACACCCGACCTGCATATAGCCCCTAGCTGGGCAGAGGGAGATTCCGAGAATCACCCCTAGCTGGGCGGAGGTTGATTCTAAGAATCGCTCCCGGCTGGGCGGGGGGTGATTCCAAGAATTGCCCTCGGTTGGGCGAAGGCCGGCTGGGTGGCGTCGTCGAGGGCTGCCCAGCCTGCCTTTGGCCCCCAGCTGGGTGGAGGGTGATTCTCGAAATCGACCTCCGCTCAGTCGGGGGCCAAAGGCAGGCCGTGCGGTGCCGTCAAATGAAGGAGATTGGGTTTTGGATCTATTCTCAGGTTCAGGTAAATTTTATTATACAAATTTAAATTTAAATATTTTATTTTTTATTTTTTATGTCTTTATACTAATTTTCTTACTTATTTCTTTTGTACTTGATGATTAGGTACAACACTAGCATGTTGCCTACCAAAAAGAAGAAATTGCATTGCCATTGAGAAAGACCCAATGCAATGCAAATTTATTCAACAAAGAATTAATGCTCTTGAATTCCTTCTAGATGCAAAGAAAGAAGTTTGTTTGAGGAAAGGGGATTTTAATGAATCACTTGTGGCAAAAGAAGCAAAGGAATCTCAACCACCATTATATGGAATGATTGGAAAGGGACACTTTGGAAGATTTGCAGACATGAAAGATCCGTTAGAAGATGACAATGACCAAAATGAAGCAGAAAATGTTGCAGAAGAAGCCATCAATGATGTTCTAGATGATGCTGAACATGTATTTGTTGATATTGTTGATGATCTTTAAGTTATGCTTGCAAATAAAGCTCATTTTTTAGATCTATTAATCAGTTTTACTTGTAATGTTTAGACTTTGATATTTTATGAGAATAATCCTTATTTTTTGCAAAAAACATGTGATTACTATTATTTTTTGACATAAAATTCAATAAAAATGCTATTTTCGTAAGTTTTTTTGGTAAGATTTTCCCAACAATTAGTTTATTTAACATGTTTTTTTTAACAAAAAGTCTCTAAAAGTGTATTTTTTGCATTCTATTTGTATTGAAAATTTGTATTTTTTTGTCATATCGTTCAAAATATTGGTTTTTTAGTGACAATTATTTGATGTGCATTGAAAAATTAATTAGAAATACATAAACTTGTAGAAAATATAAAGACCCTTTTTTCATTTTTATCTGTTGACACCTAATCCTATGGGATGGGTGTGGATATGTAATTTTGTATAATAAATAATATTAGGAAATAAGGAAGGCCAAGAGTCATTGGGAGATGAATCCCAATAGCCTCACCTCCATGTATAAATGCATGTACATTCTTCAGCTAATACACATTCTGATTTGAGGAGTTACCTCCTGGTTTGACATGGTATCAGAGCCAGTCCCACTATTGGCATTTTTTCCTGTGGTGTAACTCCCTTACTCCTTTTCTCAGTCAATTTTTTCTGTATAGTTTTGCTGCTCCATTAAATTGATGCTATATACTGTTATTCTGCATTTTTTTTATCTCTGCACAGCTCTGACATTTGCAGCTCTTGCAGCCCCTGAAGATTATGCAATTCTAAAATTCCTGAAATACTACAAATTGTAGCCCCTGCACACACCTGCAAATTCGATTATTAAAGTCCTCACTTCTCCCTCACCTACACAACGCACCTCACATCTCCCCTCTTCCCCAATGCCTTCCCCATTGCCCAACTCCCCTCCCTACCTGCACTGGCTCGACTCCTGGTATATAACGCTCCTGCACATTGTTTACAATACCACCCATGCTACTCCATAACACGCATTGTCACTACACAACGCCTCCGTCTCCGTGGCCTGTCGGCCCTCCAGCGCTGGCTGTCATTATAACACGCTACATATATATATATATATAATATCGCCCTCTCTGCTTATAATACCAACGACTGTCCCACTATCATAACAACGTTGTATCTGCTTATTCAAAACTCCGACTGTACATATCTCCACAAGGCGGTATTCCCTATGGCCTTTCGGTTCTTATCCTCCAGCGCTGTCTTAGTTTATACTGCTCTGTCTATATAATACGCCCTTCCAACTACTGCATATTCCACTGCACCTGCAATACAGCACTGTCTGCATTATTAAATCCGCCTTTTAATACCGCAATACATCTCTTATACTTCGCCTCAACACCATAACACCGCTCCAATATGTTGTCACACAATATACACTGTCACACAATATATAATACCGCTGGTATACATCTCTTCCAGCAATACGCTGTCACACAATATATAATATCGCCCTCCCACCATACCGTTTACGCCCTCCACTTTTAATACCATTCCACCTTTTAAAACCACCCCCTCCACTCTTATTTAATACCACTCCACTTTATATTATACCACTCCCCCCCCCCCCCCCACCATATTATATTCCATCTCGTCACCAATCATATAACCCATACAAATTTTTTTCTCCAAACAAAAAAAAAAAATGTTTTTTTGGTGCAGAATTCAGTATTTTTAGCAAGAGTTTTTGTCCCCTTTAATTGAGCAAATTTCCAGAATTGAAGATTTTCTAGCAGAATTTTTCCTCTTCAAAAAGAATTTTTTCCAGCAAACTAATGCATTCTCTCATATCTATTGTTGGGGTGGTTCTCTCCGGCAAAGAGAACTATCTTGAATGGTCTCGGAAGATTAAAAACACACTCATTTTTAATGAGTTGTGGAAAGGAATCTGTGAAGGACAAGAAGGAAATCCACCAGCAAAGCCCACTTCAGACAAGGAGCTCGCCGTTTGGTAAAACAAGAACTGCAAGGCCTATGCCTTGATTGTAGCTTCTGTAAATGAACAGGTGAGTCACCATATTTCATCATTCTCAAATGCCTATGATGCCTTGATCAAGCTAAAAGAACTCTGACTCACATTCAGAATTAGAAAATGTTCAATTGATGATTAAGTTGTTTATTCTTGAAATGAAGAATGATGATCCCCTTGCTTTAGCTTCAGAAGTAAGATCTATAATGCATGACATTGAAAGCACTGGTGTAAAAATGGACATATCTCTCATAGCATATGTTAAGGCATTATATCCGACTTACTCACATTATCTTGAGTCTTTGCAAGCAAGGGGAACCTTGAGCATATCACCTTTGATACACTTGAGAAAAAGTTTGCGTAAAGAGAGAAAGCTTTTGGGAAGATGACAACCCTCTGCCTTCCGAAGAGGCGTATACTTGGCACATAGAGAAAAGAGTCATGCTCTAGATTCATCCGTAGGAAGAGGTGGAAGAAGAGGAAGAAGAAACTGGCGTAAAGGGGGGGCGGGGTATTAACTGACAACTAATCTTCATTGCAATACCTGCAATAAAGATGGACATGATGCATCCAAATGCGTAACAGAATGGGAGAAAATTGAGCAAAGAAAGAAATCAAGACAAAGGTAAAACTAATGACAAAGAAACAAAAGGTAAAGCACCCGAATCCACTCATTATGTTCTAGCACATTGTAACAACGGAGTAACTGAAGACTTGTTTGATGTTTCATTTACTTCATGGAGAGATAATTGGTTGCTAGATTCAGGAGCAACATGTCAGATGAAATTTAGAAAATATTTCTTTGAAGAATTTACTGACAAAGTTGATGGAGCAGTATATCTTGCAGATAAATCCAAACTCAAGCCATCAAGGCTTGGCACAATCAGGCTTAATTTTCCTGGTCTTCTAGATCATATTCTACATGAGGTTCTATACCTCCCTGAGTTGAGGAGAAACTTGTTGTCCCTGGTCCAAATCCGCTAGCAAGGACACCCATTCACTTGTTTTATGGCAAGGTAGAGGTCGAAATGCACTTATTTACTCACTTTTCATGACACATGTGGGTTAAAGGAGACTCTTGAAGCTGAAAGTTTCATCTGCTCATGCTCAAAACTTTGCATTCAGTTCACATTATGATGAAGGTACATTCCCATCAATTCTTTTATGGCATGCTAGATTTGGACACTTAAACTATGAAAGCCTTCGTTTGTTGAATAAAAATGGTGTTAATGGACGACCTACAATTCCTAGAAAACCTAAGGAATGTGATGCTTGTATTCTAGGAAAGCACAGCAAACAACCATTTCATGATTCACACTCCAGAGCACATAGAAAACTTGAGCTTTTTCATTCAAATTTATGTGGCCCTATGCCTATTGCTTCTGCAAATGGAAATAAATACATGATGACATTTATTGATGACTACACCAGAATGTGTTGGATTTACTTATTGAAAAATAAGTCCGATGCTTTTCAAACTTTCAAGAATTTTCATGTATGGATTGAAAATGATGCACAAACACATATTTTCTCTCTACGTACTGATAATGGAAAATAATACACTTCAAACGAATTTGAAAATTATCTTCGTCAACATGGAATCAAACATCAAACAACAGTGCCATATAATCCCCAACAGAACAGTGTAGCTGAAAGAATGAACATAACTATCTTAAATATGGTTCGCTCCATGTTATTTTTCAAGAATGTGAAATTGATGTTTTGGGCTGATGCAGTTCGATGTGCTGTTTACATAAAGAATAGGTGTCCTTCAAGTTCAATTAGAAACAAAACTCCTTTTGAAATGTGGCATGGCCACATTCTTCTAAAGTATTTCTCTGTGGTCTTTGGGTCCACCCGTTATGCCTCGATACCCAAGGGTCAAAGGAACAAACTTGGTGCTAGAAGTCGAAAATGTATCTTCTTGGGGTACTCCAATACTCTCCAAAGGATATCGTTCTGGAGTGATGAAGCAACAAGAAATTTGTAATAAAAAGATGTCATAACATTTCTTGAATCTTCCAAGAGTGACAAGGTTGTTGAGCAGCAACCGATCGCCGGATAGATTCACACATGCAAAATCTTTCCAAGAATTTGATAATGAGATTCCACATCTTGAAGGGGGATTCCGATATTGAATCAAACTCGTGGAATCATGTCCCGAAGCACTTTCTCCCCAAGAAACAACAACTGATGACACATTTAATGATGTGATCGATAATTGTTGGGAGATTGAATCTTGAATCAATCCCAACTCAGTCAAATGAGCAGCCTGGGCCATCTCAGAAAGGTCCTCCCAAATGGCTGACAAAGACACTGGAGAATGTTCATCCTGATGAGGTTGGAAAAACAAGAACAAAGAGTTCCACTAAACAAAACGAAGGTGACGTAGATAATTCTGATTCTCCCGTTGATATGGATATTGCTTATAATTATGAATTGAGTTTGTCTACAGATCATGAACCAACTTCCTTCAAAGAAGCCGCTTCTCATGATGAATGGAAGGAAGTGATGCAAAAGGAGTATGATTCCTTGATAAAGAATGGCACTTGGAAGTTGGTTGATCCGCCTTTGGGAACAAAACCAATTGGCTGTAAGTGGGTCTACAAGAACAAGTATAAAGCAAATGGCTCACTTGACAAGCACAAGGCCAAGCTTGTGGCAAAAGGTTTTGCACAAAAAGAAGGAATCGATTATGAAGAAACTTTTTCCCCCACAGAAAAATGGACCACCATCCGGAATCTCTTTGCCCTAGCAGCTCAAAATGGATGGAAAGTCCATCAAATGGATGTAAAAACCGCCTTTTTGAATGGAGATCTAAAGGAGAAAGTTTTTATGTTCTAGCCAGAAGGATTTGTTGTAAAGGGCCAAGAACATAAAGTTTGCAAGCTTATAAAATCTTTGTATGGCCTCAAGCAAGCACCACGAGCCTGGTATGAGAAATTAACTGAGCATCTTCTGAAACTTGACTTCAAACATTTTGATCTTGATGATGCAACCTTGTTTGTTAAGAAAGTTGGAAAACAGCTGTATATCTTGTGGTAATGAGATGATTCACAACAAGGAACAATGAGAGTTATATTGCATCCATAAAGAAATAATTGAAGAAAGGTTTTGAAATGATTGATTTGGGTTATGTTCATTACTATCTGGGTATTGAAATAACTCAACATCCTAAATTTGTATTTCTTTCTCAAAAGAAGTACATTGGAGATCTTTTGAACAAGTTTGGCATGGATGAATGCAATTCCTTAACCACTCTAATGGAACAAAACTTGAAGCTCACATCCATTGAAGGGAAGGAATTCGAGGATGCAACGAAGTATAGACAACTTGTAGGAAGTCTTATCTACTTGACCACCACCAGACCTGACATTTCATTTGTTGTTGGAATCCTCTCAAGGTTCATGCAAAATCCTTGTGAAGGACATTGGTCTGCTGCAAAAAGAGTGTTAAGGTACTTGAAGGGGATTCAAGACTTTGGACTCAAATATACACAGGTAGGCGACTTCAGCTTGATTAGATACTCTAATTCAGACTTTGATGGCGACAAAGAAACATGGGTGTCTACTACAGGTTACACCATGAGTCTTGGATCAGGAGCTGTCTCATGGAGATCATGCAAATAGTCAGTTCCAGGAGATTCCACGACCGAGGCAGAATATGTGGCAGCAGCTGAAGCAACAAAGGAAATTGTGTGGCTCCGAAAAATCCTGGAAGATTTGCAGATGAAACAAATGTATTCCACACCACTCATGATAGACAACACTTCTGCAATAAAGTTGGCCAAGAACCCAAAGTTCCATGATCGAACAAAGCACATCAATACAAAATACCATCTAATTCGACATCAAACCAAAGCAAAACCATCCATCTACATCATTATTCCACAAATGAGCAAACTGCTGATATCTTCACCAAAGCACTTAGAAGAGAAAATTTTGAAAGGTTCAGATCGATGCTTGGGCTCACCAACATCCCTTCGGATTAAAGGGGGGAATGTTGACACCTAATCCTATGGGATGGGTGTGGATATGTAATTTTGTATAATAAATAATATTAGGAAATAAGAAAGGCCAAGAGTCATTGGGAGATGAATCCCAATAGCCTCACCTCCATGTATAAATGCATGTACATTCTTCAGCTAATACACATTCTGATTTGAGGAGTTACCTCCTGGTTTGACATTATCTATGTGAAAAATTGAAGATATCATTACAAATTTTTATTTTAAAAAAATATATTTTTTTTTCCTTTTAAAACACAAGTACATAAATGCACTTAAAAATAAACATCTCACGGAAGAAGAAGACATTAAAAAATGTATAGTGTCAAAATCAATCCTCAAAAAAAAAGGGTGGTGATGATAAGCCACCACTATTCAAAATCGGCATAAAAAGCATCACAGAAAAAAAAAATTAAAAATAAAATAAAATAAAATAAATAAAAAATAAGAAATAAAAAAATTAAAAATAAAATAAAAATATAAAAAATTAAAAATTAAAGTGCCAAAAACATGCTCATCAAAAAAAAAAAAGATTCTGCATCACCACTTTTCAAAATCAGGTGTTTTTCTTGCTACGTTAAAAAGTAGGTACCAGTGCAGCGACCTCTTTCATCGGTAACAGTGTTATTAAAAGATAACTAACAAAACAGCGAAATCCCGATTTTGTGATCAGTGATCGGAGTTTCGCAAGTGACAGCAGAAATCGCACATCGCGAATAAATCTTTGAAACTTTAAGCAAACTTTACCAAAGTTTCAATATTGCGACAACTCCGATTTTGCGATGTTTCGATACTGCGATTTTGCGATTTCGTGATATCGCGAAATCACATTCGCATAAAAAAAATTTAATATGCTTCACAAAGATAGATTCAAAGGGCACAATGTGATAGATTTGACAGGTTTTAAATAAAGATTTTACGTGATATAAATCATGTCAGAAACAATTAAGTGTGTTTTACCATCCCAATGCAAATATTTATTGTTTTGTTATGGATAATTAAAGGAACAACTGCTTCCCAGATCTTTTCTTTTTGAATTGGTCATTTCAAATATATCCTCCATCATTTGATCATGACTTTGTTTTAATAGGGATTTTCCTCAAGATATGTCCATCCGCAAGGTAATGCAAAAGCATAGCAAACACACTGTTGCAGAAGAAGAATACACAGAAATGTTGCCAATAGTCTCAGATACAGTCTGCACTGCTGATGGAGATGCCACAAAGTGGCAAGCTATCTATACCATTCTTGAAGACGAAGAACCTGAACTAGTGAAGTTCAAAGCGACTGCTAATGATGCAAGACCCTCAAACTTACAGTTTAAAGATATTGCATGTTCCTTCCTTCATAGGATAGTGGCAAGGGCTACTCTTTTACCATATACTGACATGACTAGGTGGGTGCTTGACAATTCAACAATAAAGGATAGACAATTAAGAACTGCTAAGAATGAAATCTTAGGTTCTTTCAGAGCCGAAGACTTGAATATCATGTACAAGCTACCTGACCCACATGACATCTGTGATAATAAATATGCTGAGAAATTTTCAAAGAACAATGAGGGCCCTTTCAAGACAATTCAGGGTTGGAGGAATCTCAACAACAAGTTCAAACATGAGAAATCAGGTATGTACCCTATCGCCTCACTAGCAAACCCCTACAATTTTGCAGCCGCAATGCTATGCAGATTATATGGTCTCCTTGATAATACCAAATTCTCCATAAATTGTCTTCCCCTGATTGATTCCTATGTTAACTCCCATATCATGAATTGGGAAACCATTCTTTCTAAAAATATAGCTAAAGTGATTAATGAATATTGCTAAACAAGAGCTTCTTCGTCCAAACCCGTCACTCAATTTTTCATGAGAGCATATATTTTTGATGCTATCTTCTTTTCTACCAGTTTTCCAGTTATGGGTTGGAAATGGACTCCCAAGGATCCCACCCCTATACATTTGAGTCATAAATAGATATGGAAGCATAATTATGCACCACATTTTCATAGGCTATGTTATGGTGTTGTATTATCGTTACATCAATTTATGTTTGGAAGAGTGAGCTCTAGGTTCACTAAGGAAGATTTTGCAGACCTTCAAATGATAGGCACATTTTTTGTTGAAGAATCATTTTCATATATTAGAGTATTTGGAATCTCCGCTCCCCCACATATTCTTCCTTTGTATGTTTCTGATAAATTAATGGCGAGATAATTTGCTTACCAAACTGTTGGTAATGGACTTACCAAATCTTTGAAGGATAGTAAAAATTACTTATGGCCAAGTTTTCCAATTCAATGTGGTACAT
The DNA here is from genome assembly GCA_034641835.2 of Pinus albicaulis. Lineage (NCBI taxonomy): Eukaryota > Viridiplantae > Streptophyta > Pinopsida > Pinales > Pinaceae > Pinus > Pinus albicaulis. The sequence continues at coordinate 761,865,241 of CM076570.1, read as the reverse complement.
TCACCCTCAACAATTTCAATCATGCATTAAAATAATGTCAGAAGATTTAGCTTCTAAAGCTCCTCGTTTTACCCTCAAGGTAGTTTGACCTAGAGAAGATTGCTAACAAGTTTACTGAGTCAGTTAAAGTCAAACCTATCATACACACTGATGATATATTTGAAGACATTTTGCAATCAGTTGGGACTTTTGAGGAAGTCCAAATTTTTTTCAAATTGAACCTAAATCCAGAAGAAATATAGAAATTCAATGAGTACAGAGAACAAAGACTCAGACGTATCCCTCAAAATGTCTTAGTTACCAGTTATATGACTGAAGCAAGCAAAGAAATCAGGACAGAACAAACAGATTCACAAAGTCAAAGTGAACTAGATAAAATATGGACTCCAGTTAGCAACACATTGATAAATACCCCAGAGGTATCATCTTCACAAAAAGATACAGAATTTCATACTACAAAGGGACAAACAGTTTCGGCAAAAGAAATCATTGAAAGTAATGGGATAACCGCCCAAGATACAGAAGTCATTCCTGTATTTCCAACTGATGAAATTGTTCTAAAGGTAAATGATATCCCTCCATTGGATGTATTCTACAGCCCTCTCCATAAAGTTGTCGCAAGGAAAAAAAGAAAAAGGAGAAGGATTGAAATGCCTCTAGGAAATGAAGTAATGGAAGTTGTATGGAAAGACACTCTTTCAATTCCAATTGAAAATCTGACTCGACTATCACAATTTGTTGGAGCATACACTACTGCAACGACGGATAAGGCAGCCAAAGTGTCCATTTTGCTTCAAGAAAAATATAATAAGATCATGCAGCTACAACAGAAATTGGATGAAGAAAGGAGCAGTTTGAATCAGAAGATAGAGCAGCAACTCCTTAAATTTAAGCAAGATATGGAAATTCTTAAGATAAGTCATGAAAATGACTTATCTAGCAAAAACACATTGATTAAAGAATTGAGAGAAGAGCTTACAAAATATGAAGGTATTCCTACTGCAGAGGAATTCATAAAAGAAGCATTGGCATTGAATGCCTTACTCTCAAAACAACAAAACTTTTTTATTTTACAAATATCAGATATAATCCCACGCTTGGAAATCAGTGAAAAATTTACCAATATAGTCATTGACCAAAGAATTGAGTTTAATGAACTTAATACTGAAATTTCTGATTATATTGAATGGAAGGATTCAGAGGAAGGGAGAAAATCAAATCTCCCAAAAATAAAAGAAACATTCAAAGACATCCTTTTTACTGACTGGGATGCACAGGTAAAACAGACAGAGTTGGCCATAGCCAGAGCAACAGGTATATCAAAGAGTTTGGTCAAAATTATTAACCACATGTTGCATACCTCTAGTTTGATTAAAGAGGAAAATCACAAATCAATTCCCGATATTGGAAATTTAGAACAAAGTTGGAAAAACACATGTCAACTCCGGGAAGAAATGCTTGCACAGCTGAAGAAGACTGATTAGGAATCATATTGGCGATTACTAGTTAAACTGCATAGTCAAGTAATGACATTGAGTTGCTCTCTGGATCCCATACAAAAAATGCAGCCACTTTTATAGGATGCTATATTTGCTGGGCAAATAAAGACGCAGTTCGGGAAGCCTCCACAAGTTCAACCGATGTCAGATATTTGTGAGCAGAAAAATAGAGTAGGCAGTAATCTATCATCGAGCATGGTTATAAGTTAGGTTGTTTTTAATAATTTCAATTTTAGAAAATAGGCACTAGGAATAAGGAAGGTTGTTTGAAACCACCTCATAGGATATTTTGTATAATCTATATTTTTGTAAGTAGTTAAAGTAGTATTTAAACCCTTCTCATGCATTTAGAGAAGGGTCCAGAATTTTATTGAGAACATTTACAAAGAATGCTTTATTGTAAGTTTGTAGATGCCTCGATGAAATCAGGGAACATGGCTTTTTCAATTATACATCATTTTTTTTATCATTGTTGATGCACTTTTGTATTCTCTAAAAGACTTATTGATAGAAGGATTGATTATGGCCTATTATTGCTAATCAAATTAACATGACAATCTACATCTGGTACTATTATCACGTATGCTAATTTCAGTTTTAAACATTAGTGATAAGTTTAGCTTTCATGAATTATGTATGGAATCAATTGTTTTTGTTTGAAATATCAGTTGCACTATTGTACGATATAAAGATATAAATTGATTTGTTTTATATATGATAATCAAAATATATGTGATATGTTTTACACTTTCTTTTGATTAACTATTTTTCAAAAGAATCATCTTACAAAGTATTAATTCTATTAATTCTGAGATTGATCTAAATCATCACAATAATAGACATCATTCTAAATTGCATGAAATTAGTTTTATCCAGGGTTAGATTAGATTAGACTTAATTCAATTTTTTTCATTCTAGAATAAATTTGTATTAGTTTTTAGTAATTCTTTATGCAAATATTTTGAGAGAAATCCAACAATCATACAAAAACCCAAATCTAGGAAACTGGTCCCATTACACCCAGTTGGAGCCACTATCCCAAACGGAAAAGGAACTGCTTTAAGGTCCAGACCGGGTGGTTATCCCCCTTGTTGCTTCCACGGATTTTTGAGGCCTCAACATGGTGGTCTATAAAGTGCAGGGTTTTACTTTGGCTAAATACATTTAGACTATAGGTGGTTATAAAGCGTAGGGTTTTCCTTGTACCAATTATATTTAGGTTCTATATAGTTAATCTATTTCTTTATATATGAAAATGAAAAAAATTAGACAAATAGAGACAGTTTTAAGAAATACTTAAAACCCAATACGTAAGTTGATTATTTTATAAACAATGAGAAAATTTATTGTAATTTAGTTTTCAAACCAACACTAGGGATTATAAACAATGAGAGAACCTATTGTAACTCAATTGTCAAACCAACAATGGGAACAACCATTACTCACTATGTTGTTATCCCCTATTGCACATTGGCTCGTTACTATTATTCAAGGAAAACCACCCCACCTGAAATTACCAACTGGTGGTCCCTAAGGGGGCATGATTTCACTCTTGCCACATGCCACTAGGTTTTGGGTTGTTAACCTATTTCCTTACTTCCTAGAAATAAGAACTCTTAACCAAGAAAATACAGTGTTAGAAAATGAGAATTCATGAGTATTCAAACACAATTTAATATCTGAATGGAGGTTTCTATGAGTAGAATTATTTAGATATTTGTTTTCCATATGATGGATCGTGAAAAAAAGATATCTACATAATTCAAAAACCATTTAAATAGAGTAGGTTATTTGTTAGATATTTCAGAATATTTTTAGATCTATTTTTTGGTTTAATTTTCTTAGAATTTGACCATAATTCATTGGAATCATAAGTTTCCAAGATGAACTCTTCACAATCCAAGTGCACAAAAGATTTTTCAAAATGCTAAATGACCATAATTTTTTCATCTTATTCCAACCAAAAAGTCCAAAAAATTTAACAAGTAAACAACACCAACACCTTTAAATAAAGATTAAAGATCAATATTAGAGGAAAAATCAGAGCAACATATTGAGATGTTGCCAAAGAAGGAAAAGGCAGTGAGGCCTTATATTTTTAATTCTGATAATTAGTATATGATTACAGGTTTTGATGAAGATGAGGTAGACATGTCACAAGTTGATGGAGAGTCAATTTTAGAACTGAAGAAGATTGGAAGTTTCCAGGTAAGGCATAATGATGAGGAATATGTAAAGCATGAAGATGTCATGTTTGAAGAAGTTGAATTGACTGTCAGAATCAGTTAAGGGGGTGAAGGACAATCACTGAAGGTTGTCAAGGAAGAGAAAGGAAAATATGTTGGAATTGATGAACAACATAGTGATGTATTGGGGAAGAATCAAGTAGAAAATGAGTTACTAGAAGAATCTGAGTATGAGAAAGGAATTGCAAACAATGATGTGGAAACGTCTCAAGTTGTGAAAGAGGCAGGAGCACATACTAGTTTTCCAAACTTGATTATGTTTGCTAGTATACAAAGAAGAGTGAATGAGTATATTACTGCAGTTAAAGAATCAAAATAAAATTTGTTTTTTGAAAGTAAATTTGCAGGTAGTGAGCAGAAAAGGATGTTGCAGAGGGAGATATCTTAAGAGATATTCAGGAAGTATGGGAGGTAGCAATGTCCGGAGTAATATTTGCAGAAATATCCAAAACAATATTTGTAGTAGTAAATGTAGTAATTCCAAGTGAAAAAGAAGAAATTGAAGCAATAAGAGCTGAAGAAAGAAATCAATAGTTTAGTGATGAATGGATAAAGTGCAACAAAGTGCAATGGAAAATTAAGGAAAACAAAATTAGGTTGCAGCAACATACTGAATTACAAGAATCCATAGATGAAATATGGAACCTAATGCAGATACATAAGATGAGTTGTAGCAGAATGAAGAAATCAATCCACTATGGAATTGTATGGAAAGTGAAGAACAGTGAAGGTAGACACAGGGGAGCACTACAATACAAAGCATGGAAGTTTGGAAGCTTGCAGATGAAGAATGATGAAGACAATGCAGCTTATGGACAACAGTAAAATAGAGTTTGGGATTCAGGAAAGACAAGGGTTGAAGGTACATGATCAGGTGATCATGTCTTCTTTCTACTTTAGGAGTCTGATGCAGGAGAATCTGCCCTCAAGTTAAGTTTGTGCTGTAACTCAAGCCCTAAGGTCTTGACATTGGTCCAAGAGGGACATTTATTTAGTATAATCATTGTAAAATCTTGTAAAGACTTTATAGTTCACAAGTATTAGTCTAGAAGGTTCTAGATAGGTGTTGACTCATTAGTCAAAGAGCTTAGTCATGAAATTGAATCTGCGTGTTGGAAGAAATTGTTGGATAAGCTAGCAGCTAGGATAGGATTGATATGTTCGGTTCAGAAAAGATAGGATTAAGTTCTAAGTTTAGAAATCAGTTACATAAACATAGGAGTTAGTTCTTGAATTTTAGGAATCTGTTGATAAGGATTGAAAGGATAGAATTTCATTTAAAAGAGGTAAGCCTACAGGCAGAGGGAGTGAAGTATAGTGGAGAGGTCATTGAAATAGAAGATCAGGCCAAGAGGAAATTATTATTGTGTAAATATTTAATGGTGAATAGAAAACTCAATTCTGAGTTCATGAAGAGAATGTTGTGTCGATGAATCATAAAAACTATGTGTTTGTTTCTTTTACGTACTGAGTGATACGTAACTAAAAAAATTCAATATCTGTGAAATAATTAATTGATTGCATGAATTCGGATGAAAGAATAAGTCTTAATGTGTGATAGAAGACTTAGCGGTTGGGTAGAATCTATGATTCCAGTTTGGGAGTTAATTAGCCGTGAATGACCCTAACGGGAGTGAATGAGTGCAGATAAACCAGTGTGCAGGTTAAGATGGGGAAGAAAATATGAATTCAATATTTAGAGAGCGAATATACATAATGATATTCGGGATTGAAACCAGTGTGAATAACCTGAAATAGAATAAAGGTCGTAGATCTGAATGAAGAAACAGAAGAAAGATCAGGAGGGAGTTAACGCATGGATACAGAGACGGAGTTGTAGAGTGGCGAAAATCGACAAACAGAAGAAAGTTATTTTTTAGAAAACTCTTATAGTTTTTCCAAAGGAAGAAGTGGAACAGATGGTCGTGATCAAGTGAGCAGCGAGAGAGGATAGCAAAGATCACATCGCAAGGTAAAAGATCTAAGTTGCGATGAGACACTTGTCAGGTGAAGCAGCCATACGTATATCACATATTGGCGGGTTTTATATTTATTTTTAAGCCATCTCAAGTTTGATGGTTTAAATTGTGATGCAATGCAGTGGATGCATGTCATGTGGAGGTTTGTTCACATATTGCATAGTGCTTGCGATATGGCGTCACAGTTAATAGAAGAAACGTAAAGTTGCGAAGAACCAGGTGAGATAATTTTTTATTCACAATATACAAAATCATAAGTTTGTCGAAGTGAAAAATCAGTAAAGTTTGGGATCCACGATGCCAAAAGAAAGGATTTCCGATGAAGTGTTAAGAAAAAGGGTTTGGCGATGTGAAGTAGATAAACCAATAAAACTGCGAAAGTAATGAGGAAGGGTGGTCACGGCATAAAGGTAAAAAAACTTTATGACATAGTTATGTGAGTCATACACCCGAGTACCATTTTATAATCTAAGCTTCCACGAGATTAGTTTGAAGATTAAAGTTGGGTAACAAAAGGATCTTAGAGAATGTATGAACCTATCCTCAGGTTTTAGGCATAATATGTATTAAGTTTGCATATTTGGGTATTTGCAGCCTTTTGGCTGCATTAAAAATACCCAATCTCTTGTGCCAAAGTTCACCAACACCACGACTCTGCACTTTATCTTCCTTACTGCTTAATGCAACACAATCTCCCACATCAAGTTTATACAGGTTCTTCACACGAACTCTGATCTGCTTCACTTATCCAGTATCTATGTGTCTCAGAATTTATTTAACTTTACTGAAGATCACATCATAGCCACAGTATTCCCAAACTGGTACAAAGATGAGGTTCTTCTTTAGGCCCGGTACCAATATGACGTATTTAAGGTGAAGAGGGGATCTTGACTCCCTCTTAAAGGTTACTGTACCAATACTGGTAGCAGCGTACCTTCCATTTCCCCTAATATCAATATGCATATGGAGATCTTTCTCCTCTGAGTCACTGAAAAATTCTCTACACCTTGTCATGTGGGATGAGGCACCCGAGTCCATGTACCACACACTATACATCATAGTGATGGTCATGCATGTGATAAGGGTGAATTCTAGCTCAAACTATGAATCCAAAGCTTCACCTATTCTTTTGAGTTCTTCTTTCTAAACTTTTTGTGTGTATACTTTGTAGCATAGTGCCCGAATTGAAGACAATTGAAGAATTTTATTTTGAACAAGTCTTTCTTCTTGCCCCCTTGGCTAGATCCTGGTTTGGTTTGATATTTATTTTCTTTTCCCTTCTTTCCCTTTCCATCCAATGTAAAATTTTCTTCATCCTCTCCCTTGGATGAAGTTCCATATCTAATATTCCGCTTCATCCCTTCTTGTACCAAATCAAACCACAAGTGTTCCCAATTCGGTAATTTCTCTTTCCCACCCACTGAGTCTTGGTCATTATGCCAGCTTTTGGGAAGGCCTAGAAGAGCTAGGTTCACTAGGCCATCTTCTACAACATTCACACTAACCACTCCAAGCTCATCCTAAACTTGTGTAAATCTGGTGAGATATTGCAGAATAGTGTCATTCTTCAACATCTTGATGTTTCGAAGTTTGTCTTTGAGGTCCAGATTTCTATGGTCATTTTTATTCTCGAATAGCTCTATGAGTGCCTTCCACATTGAAAAATAAGTTTCTTCACTCCCTCCAAGATTATTCTCCTCGCCTTAGCTACATATTTCTTTTGTTGTCCTACGTTCTAGCAATCAATTGATCCTGGTTTTGCAATGTCTTTCTTGACATATTCAAGCAATCTGTTATCATCAAGCACCGCCTCCATGAAATCCTTCCATGTAATGAAATTTGAGCTTCCTTTCAAGACATACTCTAATCTCAGTCTGTTGATGGTCATCTTCTCAAATCTAAATTTCGGAATTCCTGTTCTAATGTGAATCCTACTTTGATACCATGTAGAAATTCGATGATCGAATTTCCATTGTTCAAAAAGTTTAATCTAAAACCGAGAGATAAAATTATACTCTATTGTTCTACAAAATTCAATTCACACTGTAGAACAACATTCGCAAACATGTAATAAGAAAAACCACACATGCATAGTATTTTTCTAAGGGAACTCAACCGGGAAAAACCCCTTAAACGTAATTGCATTAATCAAATGAATAAAGAATTTAATACAATTTCTTGTCCGCTCTAACCATAACATGTAAGTGAATAACCTATATCTTTTCTCAATGAGAAGCTCTCACCTAGACTTAGTCAAATTATGCCTCTGATTGAGCCCCTATTTCCTTACATAAATACTGAGCAATTAGACCTTATTTTTTAGGAATTTTCCACTAATTGATTGCACAATTCCGAAGGATTGATCATCTAATTACATGCAACACCTGTACACCCAAACTAGTTTATAATTGCTTGTTACACTGCCTTGGAATCTCCACCACATCCGAGGAACTCAAATTCCTTGCATGCACTTGTTATTTTGAGCTAATTGATCAGTTAATTGGATGATCATTGAGTTAGACTATTGTTCCACTACACACCTAACGTTCCACTAGTTCCATTAACTATTAAAACTAGTTTAATTGAACACAACTGGAAATAACTAATCCACATTACTAAAATTTTGCAATCACACATGCTTAACTGAACTCCAAGCCCTCTAACTAGAATTTACTAAGCTAATCGAGGGAAAAGAGCTATATCACCTTAATTAAATGCCTCCAAGTTCTCTGTTAATGTGAAAATTCGATTTTTCTCAATGTGACCAAGGCAAAGTCAAATTGAAACTTTCTTGCTACACTTCTCAACAAAATCTACCCTTAACTATGGTAGCGTTCCATGCTTTAAAACAATAGATTTATACATAAAATTCAACCCCATTTATGAAATCCAAATTGATCAGGAAGGTGTAGGAGAAAGTTGGAGTACCAATTGGCCAGTTGGAGTATCTAGTGGTCACATGACCACTAGATGTCTAGAAATATGAATTTTAGAATCCATTTTTGGTCATGATATACAGATTATTATTTTTAGCAGGATTAGCTTAAAAACTTTCTCAACGTTTCAATTTTGTATATTTTAATGCAGAGGGAATGTGAAGTACATATACAATATATATATTCTCTCCATCATTCATAGAATTATGGTTTATTGATACTCTTGTATTCATTAGTTTATTACTAGATCAATAGATTCCATAATTTCATGCTTGAGAGGCCAAGGTGGTAGGTACCTAGAAATTGCTCTAGAACTCGTCTTTTTTTTGCTTCAAGTTTTGGGTTCAGAAAATTAATATATCATATGTTACTAGTGCAGAGGAAGACAAGTTTTCTTCCTCCACCTATACACTCCACAAAATTATAGAGTTTTCTTCAACCCCCTCTTTTCCCCCCTCCTACCCCACATCTCTAACTTACTTAAGGGATTTGAAACTCTATCAGTTCTAGCATCATTAGGTTGAGTATTATCAATGTCAGTATCAAAGCACTCATAGAAAGAATGACCACTCACAAAATTAACTTTTTTTTTAATTTTAAAATTATTTGTGAGGCACTAACCAATACATAAAGTAAAACACCCTACACCAAATTAACCTTTTTTTTTTTTTTAAATAATTTGTGAGGCACTAACCAATACATAAAGTAAAACACCCTCCACCAGGAGAATTATGTCATATCAAGGTTGGTTTAGCTAATGGAAAATTAGAAAATAAAATTTGTAGAAATTAGAAAATTGTTTTTGAATTTATCAAAAAATAAGAATATTCAACATTTTCCCAAAACTTTGGTTAAACAAAATAAAAGAAACTCCACCCATTTTGACTAGAAAGCTAGTGTTATACCATTATGTCATATCAAGGTTGGCTTAGCCAATGGAAAATTAGAAAATAAAATTTAGAAATTACAAAATTATTTTTGAATTTATGAGAAAACAGGAATATTCAAATTTTCCCAAAATTTTGGTTAAACAAAATAAAAGAAACTCCACCCATTTTGACTAGAAAGTTAATGCTATATTGTTAACAAAGTCAATCTTTTAGAAGTTTCCATTCTTGTATGACTTATCCCCTTACTTCTTTTAAAAGTTTCCTTTCTTGTATATAATGTTCCGTCTCATACACAAATTTGTATGTAATATTTAGCCTTATACAACAATTTAATGTCTACTAAATTAAAACTTTAAATTTAAAATTACATTATTATTATTATTATTATTTATTAACTTTATTATTATAACTACTAATAACTTATCCCTAGCACTTTCTTCAACGGTTTCCTTTTGCGTATGTAATACTTATTTATCACTCGACTATTATTTGGAAAAAAAATGATAAAATCCATATTAAAAGTTTTGGCTCCGTGGTGGTTAAGAAATTGACACCTCCTCTTCGTTTTAATTGGTTAAGAACTGTGGCTCCCCGCCTTGGTGTTCTGGTTCAGATAGTAGACACCTCCTTTTTTGTTTTAGTGGGTGCAAGCACGTATCCAGATGCCAAAATGACCAAGGAAGCGGGTTATCCTTTCCATTTATATATTTCAAAAATATATAAAATTTGTGAGTGGCTCAATAATTATTTTTTATTATAGATTTTTTAGGATATATTTTTTAATGAACGACTTTAAGACTAGTTTCGGTCAAATAAATTACCACTAGGATATATTTTTTAATGAACGACTTTAAGACTAGTTTAACACGTGATTAAAAAAGTTATAATTTTCAAACCTTACGAGGGAATCTCGTCTAACTCGTACAGGAATAAGTTACAGTTATTTCTAATCAAAAGTCGGTGGCCGTAAAAATAGAGTTCCGTCGTCTTAAAGATATGTATTAAGTTTGTATATTTGGGTATTAGTAGCCTTTTGGCTGCATTAAAAATACCCAATATCTTGCATTAAAAATACCCAATATCTTGTGCCAAAGTTCACGGACACCGTGACTCTGCACTTTATCTTCCTTCTTAATGCAACACAATCTCCCACATCAATTTTATATAGGTTCTTTACATGAACTCTGATCTGCTTCACCTATCCAGTGTCTGTGTCTTATAATTTATTTACCTTTACTGAAGATCACATCATAGCCACAATATTCCAAAACTGGTACAAAGATGAGGTTCTTCTTTAGGCCCGGTACAAATATGACGTATTTAAGGCAAAGAGGGGATTTTGACACCCTCTTAAAGGTTATTGTACCAATACTGATAGCATTGTACCTTCCGTTGCCCCTAATATCAATATGCATATGGAGATCTTTCTCCTCCGGGTCACTGAAAAATTCTCTACACCTTGTCATATGGGACGAAGCACCCGAGTCTAAGTACCACACACTATACATCATAGTGATGGCCATGCATGCAATAAGGATGAATTCTAGCTCAAACTGTGAATCCAAAGCTTCACCTACTGCTCTTGAGTTCTTCTTTCTAGACTTTTTGTGTGTATACTTTGTAGCATAGTGCCCGAATTGAAGACAATTGAAGAATTTTATTTTGAACAAGTCTTTCTTCTTGCCCCCTTGGCTAGATCCTGGTTTGGTTTGATATTTCTTCGCTTTTCCCTTCTTTCCCTTTCCAACCAATGCAAAATTTTCTTCATCCTCTCCCTTGGATGAAGTTCCATCTCTAATATTTCGCTTGATCTCTCCTTGTACCAAATCGAACCACAAGTGCTCCCAATTCGGTAATTTCTCTCTCCCACCCATCGAGTCCTGGTCGTTATGCCAACTTTTGGGAAGGCCTAGAAGAGCTAGGCTCACTAGGTCATCTTCACAACATTCACACCAACCCCTCCAAGCTCATCCTAAACTTGTGTAAATCTGGTGAGATATTGCGGAATAGTGTCATTCTTCAACATCTTGATGTTTCGAAGTTTTCTTTGAGGTCCAGATTTCTATGGTCATTTTTATTCTCAAATAGTTCTGTGAGTGTCTTCCACATTGAAAAGGAAGTTTTTTCACTCCCTCTAAGATTATTTTCCTCACCTTAGCTACATATTTCTTTCGTTGTCCTAGGTTCTAGGAATTAGTTGATCCTGGTTTTGCAATGTCTTTCTTTACATATTCAAGCAATTTGTTATCATCAAGCACCGCCTCCATGAAATCCTTCCATGTAATGAAATTTGAGCTTCCTTCGAAGGCATACTCTAATCTCAGTTGTTGATGGTCATCTTCTTAAATCTGAATTTCGGAATGCCTATTCTAATGTGAATCCTACTTTGATACCATGTAGAAATTCGATGATAGAATTTCCATTGCTCAAAAATTTTAATCTAAACCAAGAGACAAAATTATACTCTACTGTTCTACAAAATTAAATTCACACTGTAGAACGACATTCACAAACATTGAATAAGAAAAACCACACATGCATAGTATTTTTCTAGGGGAACTCAACCGGGAAAAACCCCTTGAGCGTAATTGCATCCTTACACAAACACTGAGGAACTAGACCCTATGTTTTAGGAATTTTCCTCCAATAGATTGCACAATTCCCAAGGATTGATCATCTGATTACATGCAACACCTGTACACTCAAACTAGTTTACAATTGCTTGTTACACTACCTTGGAATCTCCACCACAGTCGAGGAACTCAAATTCCTTGCATGCACTTGTTATTTTGAGCTAATTGATTAGTTAATTGGATGATCATTGAGTTAGACTATTGTTCCACTTCACACCTAACGTTCCACTAGTCCCATTAACTATTAAAACTAGTTTAACTGAACACAACTGGAAATAAATAATCCACATTACTAAAATTTAGCAATCGCACATGCTTAACTGAACTCCAAGCCCTCTAACTAGAATTTACTAAGCTAACTGAGGGAAAAGAGCCATGTCACCTTAATTAAATGCCTCCAAGTTCTCTGTTAATGTGGAAATTCTATTTTTCTCAATTTGACCAAGGAAAAGTCAAATTGAGACTTTCTTGCTACACTTCTCAACAAAATCTACCCTTAACTATGGTAGTGTTCCATGCTTTAAAACAACAGATTTATACATAAAATTAAACCCCATTTATGAAAGCCAAATTGACCTGAAAGGTGTAGGAGAAAGTTGGAGTACCAATTGGCCAACTGGATTATCTAGTGGTCACATGACCACTAGATGTCTACAAATATGAATTTCAAAATCCATTTTTGGTCATGATATGCATATTATTTTTTTTTAGCAGGATTAGCTTAAAAACTTTCTCAGCATTTTAATTTTGTAGATTTTAATGTAGATGGAATGTGAAGTGTTAGAAAATTAAATATTACAGAGCAATGCAACACATAAAATATGCGGAAAATAAAAGCACACAAAACACATAAAACTAGAGAGACACAGATATATGTGGTTCACCCAGTTTGGGCTACGTCCACCTCGAACAGCCAATCCTTCCTTTCTATTATCCAGCAAAAATGAAGAGACAAAACCTACAGCAGATCCGTTGTAATATCCTATGTTCTCTCTCACAGTCTCCCTCTCTGTTTCTCACTCCAAGAATACACATACAATACACAGCCGCAATACAATGCCCTCATAAAAGAGAGGGGCTGGGCGCCTTTCAGGGCAAACCCTAATCTAACATAACTTCTACCGTCGTATCATTTGCTCAATGAATGCCCGCATTGACTAGAACAAGCGATACTTTTACAAGGCAATTTTACATCCGTTTTTAGCGCTGGGGCCGCCCGAAATTTCGCCTGGGGGGGCTCTGTTACCCTAGATTCTCGACAACTAGCCGATTAATTTCACATGTTTTTGTTGCCTTTTTATGCATGTGGTCCAATGTTGTGACAAAGTAAACAAGATAATCTAAAGCCCACTCCAACAACTTCCACTTGGAGACTAATCAGAGCAACCTCCACCGTCTTACTTGTCGGAAAATGACTCATAGTCGTCATCGTCGTTTTCATCTTCATCGTCATCCTTGAAGACCAATTGAAACTGAGCATGTTCTTAGTTTCTCCCTGGTTACAACTTTTGTTAGCATATCTGTAGGATTCTGGCTAGTGTGTATCTTTTCCAGCTTCAACTCTCCATCTTCCAATACTGACCGTATGAAATGGTACTTGAGATGTATGTGTTTAGTCTTGGAATGAAATGATGAGTTCTTTGCAAGATGAATGGCACTTTGGCTATCACTGTATAACGTGCCCATATCATGCTTCTTACCCAATTCACCCATAAACCTTTGTAACCAAATCATTTCTTTACTAGCCTCTGTAGCAGCAACATACTCTTCTTCTGTTGTTGAAAGTGCAACAACACCTTGGATTTTTGAAACCTAACTGACAATTGTTCCACCTACAGTAAATACATATCCTGTAGTGCTCCTCCTGTTATCTCTGTCACCTGCCATATCTGCATCAACATATCCCTGTAGAGCAATGTTTGAACCACCAAAGCATAATGCTTGATTTGTGGTACCTCTCAAATATCTGAGAATCCATTTTACTGCCATCCAATGTTCTTTTCATGGATTATTCATGTACCTGCTTACAACTCCCACTGCATGTGAAATATCAGGCCTTGTGCAGACCATTGCATACATTAAGCTTCCAACTGCTGATGCATATGAAACTTTAGACATATAATCCATGTCTTCTTGGGTATTTAGGCACATCTCCTTACTAAGTTTTAAATGGCTAGCAAAAGGTGTACTAACTGGTTTTGCATTCTGCATATTAAATCTTTTCAACACCTTCTCTATGTACTCATTCTGAGACAGTGTTAGTTTGCGATTTTTCCTATCTCTAGTTATCCTCATACCAAGGATTTGTTTTGCAGCTCCCAAATCCTTCATTGCAAATGAATTTGCCAATTTTCTTTTGAGCATATTTATTTCCTGCATGTTAGACCCTGCAACAAGCATGTCATCTACATACAATAACAATATAATATAGCTACCATAATTTTGCCTTTTTAGATAAACACAATGATCAGAGTGACATCTAGTATAACCTTGTTCAGACATAAACTTGTCAAATTTTAGATACCACTGCCTTGGAGCCTGTTTTAAGCCATACAAGCTCTTCTTTAACCTGCACACCAATTTTTCTTTCCCTTTTACCTCATATCCTTCTGGTTGCTGCATGCATATCTCTTCCTCCAAATCTCCATGGAGAAATGTTGTCTTTACATCTAACTGTTCAAGATGTAAATCTTCCGCTGCTACAAGACTTAAGATAGTTCTAATTGAATTCATCTTAACAACAGGAGAAAATATTTCATCAAAATCAATACCTTTCTTTTGTGAAAACCCCTTCACCACAAGTCTAGCTTTGTACCTCTGTTTTCCTCCATCTTCTTCCTTCAGCCTGTAAACCCATTTATTCTGCAATGTAGTTTTACCTGTAGGCAACCTGACTAAGTCCCAAGTCTGGTTATGCATTAAGGAGTCCATCTCTTCATCCATGGCTAGCTCCCACTTCTTCCTGCTTTCAACCTACATTGCTTCTTCATAACATTCGGGTTCACCAGAATCAGTCAACAATAAATAATATAATGAAGGAGAGTATCGTTCAAGGGGTCTACTTATCCTGGTAGATCTTCTAACACCACTTTCAGGTGTTTGAGGTGCCTGTTGCTATTGTGGTGGTTGCTGCTATTGTGGTTCTTGATTATTATTATTTTCAGGCACCTTTACTTTTTCAGATATCTCATCAAGAACCGCGTATTCCTTGCTTTCTTTTTCCTGTTTCTTTTCCTACAACTGATTCTTATACAAGACCTTTTCATTGAGTATTACATCTCTGCTCCTAATGATTTTGAGATTTTCATAATCATATAAGCGATAACCAAAATCATTAGCACCATATCCAATAAAGGTACATTTCTTTGATTTTGCCTTGGTTCTTTTTTCTTTATTATTATGGACAAAGGCCTCACAACCAAAAGGCTTTAAAAAAGAGTAGTTTATCTTTTTACCTGTCCATGCTTCCTCTGGAATACCACCATCCAAGGAACTTGAAGGCCCTCTGTTTATTAGATAAACAACAGTATCTACAGCATCTGCCCAAAATTGTAAAGGCAATCCTACATGCAATCTCATGCACCTTGCACGCTCCATGATTGTTCTGTTCATCCTTTCTGACACACCATTTTCTTGTGGTGTTCTTGGAACTCTCTTCTCTCTACGAATTCCATGCTCTGAACAGTACCTATCAAACTCTTTGTTGTAATATTCACCTCCATTGTCTGATCTGAGACACTTCAACTTATTTCCTGTCTCAATCTCAACCAAATATTTCCATTTCTTGAAAGTATCAAATACATCAAATTTATTCTGAATACAATAAATCGATGTTTTTCTAGTTGCGTCATCAATAAACGTAAGATAATAACGAGAGACACCGAGCGCTGATAGCTGAGAAGGTCCCCATACATCTGTATGCACAAGCTCCAATTTTTTGCTCTTCTTTTCTTTCCCAACTCTGAGAAATTTGACTCTCTTATGTTTTCCATAAATGCAATTCTCACAGAAATCCAAATCAACATTCTTCAATCCTGGCAACAAATTTCTTGAGTGAAGAATCTTCATTCCCTTCTCACTCATGTGTTTGAGCCTATGATGCCATAATGATGCATCTGCTCCTTTGGAAGTTAAAGCATTAACAGAGTTAGAAATACCATTGCATAAATACAATGTACCAACCTTTTCACCTTTTGCTATTACCAGCGCTCCTTTGGTGACCTTCCAAGTTTTATCTGTGAAAGTTGTCACACAACCTTCACTGCCTAACTGCCCTATTGAAATCATATTTTTCTTCAGATCTGGAACATGCCTTACCTCCTTTAGTAGCCATTGGTTTCCATTCTGTTGTTTTACAAGAAATTTACCCATTCCAACAATTTTACAGGGTTTATCATCACTCAAACGAACTTGTCCAAAATCTCCTTGAACATAGTCATGAAAATATTTCTTATCAGGTGTGGCATGGAATGAAGCCCCTGAATCTACAACCCAAGAATCAGTAACATTTTCGAAAGAAAGAATCAAAGCATCTTGTAACACATCACCTGTCACATTTGCTTCATGATTGATTTCTTGCTGTGTGTCTCCTTATTTTCCCTTCCGAGATCTGCAGTCTTTCTTTAGGTGTCCTTTCTTTCCGCAATTCCAGCACACTATCCCCGATCTGGACTTGGATCTGCCTTTCCTTGATTTACTGCGATATCCCAAGCTCTTTCCTCTTTCCATTCTTCTTCCCCTAGACTCTGCACTCAAAGCATTACCTGATGTCTCACTGGAGCTTTTCCATCGCATTTCCTCGCTAAGGATAGCACCAACAACATCATCAAACTTTAAAGTACTAGATCCAGAGACAGAGTTACTAATGGCCATAACTAAACCATTCCAACTCTCTGGCAATGAGCACAAGAATAACATAGCTCTAACTTCATCATCAAAGTTTACCCCTACAGAACTTAACTGACTGGTAACTATATTAAATTCGTTTAAATGGTCTGCAACAGATCCACCTTCCGACATCTTCATATTAAATAGTCGTTTCATAAGAAATACCTTGTTTGAGGCCGAGGGTTTTTCATATAGTTTCACCAACGTCTACATCAAACCCTCTGTTGTTGTTTCCTTCGAAATATTGAAAGCGACTGACACCGCAAGACACAACCGTACTGTTCCGAGTGCCTTTATATCGAGAATGTTCCATTCCGCGTCTGTCATGGCCGTCGGCTTCTTTGTTTTTCCGCTCAATGGTAGGTACAGATCTTTCTGATATAAATAATCTTCCATCTGCATCTTCCATAGCGGGAAGTTTTATTGCTAAATTTCTCGACCCTAAACTTACCATCGTCCGCCATCGTTCCCACTCGAACCAGAACCCTTCTTTCCGTGAGTTTATCAGCCAAATATACCTTCGGCTCTGATACCAGTTGTTAGAAAATTAAATATTACAGAGCAATGCAACACATAAAATATGCAGAAAATAAAAGCACACAAAACACATAAAACTAGAGAGACACAGATATACGTGGTTCACCCATTTTGGGCTACGTCCACCCTGAACAGCCAGTCCTTCCTTTCTATTATCCAGCAAAAATGAAGAGACAAAATCTACAGCAGATCCGTTGTAATATCCTCTGTTCTCTCTTACAGTCTCCCTCTCTGTTTCTCGCTCCGAGAATACACATACAATACACATCCGCAATACAATGCCCTCATAAAAGAGAGGGTGTGCCTTCTAGGGCAAAAAACCCTAATCTAAACATAACTTCTACCGTCAGATCATTTGCCTAATGAACGGCCCAGATTGACTATAAATTACTATACTTTTACAAGGCAATTTTACATCTATTTTTAGCTTCGAGTGCACTGCCCCCGAAAACCCCCGCCAGGGGGGGCTCCGAAAAGCACTACCACCCCCCTGGACCCCCCAAGACAGCGATTAATTATGGGCGGCGTTGCCGCCCCTTTTTAAGGTACAGGGGTCCAATGCTGTGATACAAAGTAAACAAGATAATCAGGCTCCACACCCAACATGAAGTTCATATACAATATATATATTCTCTCCATCATTCATAGAATTATGGGTTTGATACTCTTGCATTCATTATTTTATTACTATATCAATAGATTCCATAATTTCATGCTTGAGAGGCCAAGGTGGTAGGTACCTAGAAATTTCTCTAGAACTCATCTTTTTTTTGCTTCAAGTTTTGGGTTCAGAAAATTAATATATCAATTGTTACTACTGCAGAGGAAGACAAATTTTCTTCCTCCACCTCTACACTCCACAAAATTATAGAGTTTTCTTCAACCCCCTCTTTTCCCCCCTCCTACCCCACATCTCTCGCTTATTTAAGGGATTTGAAACATTATCAGTTCTAGCATCATTAGGTTGAGTATTATCAATGTCAGTATCAAAGCACTCATAGAAAGAATGAACACTCACAAAATTAATTATTAAAAATATATTTTTCATTTTTGATAAAAAATTAGAACTCCCAAAAATATTATTGCTTTAGTTTAATAAAAATATAAAAACAAAAAGAAATTAATAAAAACATCCTTGAAAATACCCTATCGCAAATCACATCCCACATGATCTTTTCTCATTAAAATATAAGTAACAAAACAAAAAAATCTTGATTTTGCGATTAGTGATCGGAGTTTCACAAGCGATAGTAGAAATTGCACATCGCGAATAAATATCTGAAACTTTAAGCAAACTTTACCGAAGTTCTGACATTGCGACAACTCCGATTTTGCGATGTTTTGATACTGCGATTTTGCGATATCGCGAAATCACATATCGCATAAACAAAATTTAATATGGTTCATAAAGATAGATTCAAAGGGCACGATGCGATAGATTTTACAGGTTTTAAATAAAATCTTTACGTGAAATAAATCATGTCAGAAACGTTTAAGTGTGTTTTATCATCCTAATGCAAATAGTTATTGTTTTGTTATGGATAATTAATGGAACAGTTGCTTCCCGAATATTTTCTTTTTGAATTTTTCATTTTAAATATATCCTCCATCATTTGATCATTAGTCTGTTTTAATAGGGATTTTCCTTCAAGATATGTCCATCCGCAAGGTAATGCAAAAGCACAGCAAACAGACTATTGCAGAAGAAGAATACACATAAATGTTGCTAATAGTCTCAGATACAGTCTGCATTGCTGATGGAGGTGCCACAAAGTGGAGAGCTATCTATACTATTCTTTAAGATGAAGAACCTGAAGTAGTGGAGGTCAAAGCCACTGCTGATGATGCAAGACCCTCAAACTTACAGTTTAAATATATTGCATGTTCCTTCCTTCATAGGATAGCAGCAAGGGCTACTCTTTTACCATATACCGACATGATTAGGTGGGTGCATGACAATTCAACAATCAAAGACAGACAATTAAGAACTGCTAAGAATGAAATCTTAGGTTCTTTTAGAGCCGAAGACTTGAAGATCATGTACAAGCTACCTGACCCACAGGACATCTATGATAATAAATTTGTTGAGAAATTTGCAAAGAACAATAAGGACCCTTTCAAGACAATTCAGGGTTGGAGGAAACTGGACAACAAGTTCAAACATGAGAAATCAAGTATGTACCCTATCGCCTCACTGGAAAACCCCTACAATTTTGTAGCCGCGATGCTATGCAGATTATACGGTCTCCTTGATAATACCAAATTCTCCATAAATTGGCTTCCCCTGATTGATTCCTGTGTTACCTCCCATATCATGAATTGGGCAACCATTATTTCTGAAAATCTAGCTAAAGTGATTAACAAATATTGCTAAACAAGAGATTCTTCCTCCAAACCAATCCCTCAAGTTTTCATGAGTGCATATATTTTTGATGCTATCTACTTTTCTACCTGTTTTCCAGTTATGGGTTGGAAATGGACTCCTAAGGATCCCACCCCTATACATTTGAGTCATAAAGAGATATGGGAGCATAATTATGCACCACATTTTCACAGGCTATGTTATGGAGTTGTATTACCGTTACATCAATTTATGTTTGGCAGAGTGAGCTCTAGGTTCACTAAGGAAACTCTTGCAGACCTTCAAATGATAGGCAGATTTGTTTTTGAAGAATCATTTTCATATATTAGAGTATTTGGAAGCTCTACTCCCCCACATATTCTTCCTTCATATGTTTTTGATAAATTAATGGCATGAGAAGTCGCTTACAAAACTGTTGGCAATGGACTCACCAAATCTTTGAAGGATAGTAAAAAATCCTTATGGCCAAGTTTTCCAATTCAATGTGGTACATTCACCCTCAATAATTTAAATCATGCATTAAAATAATGTCAGAAGATTGAGCTTCTGAAGCTCCCCATTTTACCCTCAAGGTAGTTCGACCCAGAGAAGATTGCTAACAAGTTACTTAGTCAGTTAACGTCAAACCTATCATACACACTGATGATAGATTTGAATACATTTTGCAATCAGTTGGGACTTTTGAAGAAGTCCAAAATTTTGTCAAATTGAACCTAAATCTAGAAGAAATATAGAGATTCAACGAGTACAAAGAACAAAAACTTAGATGTATCCCTCAGAATGTCTTAGTTACCAGTTATACCACTGAAGCAAGCAAAGAAATCAGGACAGAACAAAGAGATTCACAAAGTCAGAGTGAACTAGATAAAATCTGGACTCCATTTAACAACACATTAATAAATACCCCAGAGGTATGCTCTTCACAAAATGATACAGAATTTCATACTCCAAAGGGACAAATAGTTTCGGAAAAAGAAATCATTGAAAGTCCTGGGATAACCTCCCAAGATACAAAATTCATTCCTGTGTTTCCAACTAATGAAATTGTTCTAAAGGTAATCGATATCCCTCCACTGGATGTATTCTACAACCCTCTCCATAAAGTTGTAGTAAGGAAAAAAAGAAAAAGGAGAAGAATTGAAACGCCTCCAGGAAATGAAGTAATGGAAGTTGTATGGAAAGACACTCCTTCAAATCGAATTGAAAATATGACTCGACTATCACAATTTTCTAGAGCATACACTACTGCAACGATGGATAAGGCAGCCGAAGTGTCCATTTTGGTTCAAGAAAAAGATGATAAGATCATGCAGCTACAACAAAAATTGGATGAAGAAAGGAGCAGTTTGAATCAAAAGGTATAGCAACAACTCCTCAAATTTAAGAAAGATATGGAAATGTTTAAGATAAGTCATGAAAATGACTTATCTAGCAAAAACACATTGATTAAAGAATTGAAAGAAGAGCTTACAAAATATTAAGTTATTCCTACTGTAGAGGAATTCATAAAAGAAGCATTGGAATTGAATGCCTTACTCTCAAAACAACAAAACTTGTTTATTTTACAGATGTCAGATATAATCCCACACTTGGAAATCAGTGAACAATTGACCACTACAGTCATTGACTAGAGAATTGAGTTTAATGAACTCAATACTAAAATTTCTGATTATATTGAATGGCAGGATTCAAAGGAAGGGAGAAAATAAAATATCCCAAAAATCAAAGAAACTTTCAAAGACATCATTTTTACTGACTGGGATGCACAGGTAAAACAGAAAAAGTTGGCCATAGCTAGAGCAGTAGGTATATCAAAGAGTATGGTCAAAATGATTAACCACATGTTACATACCTCTAGTTTAATTAAAGAGGAAAATCACAAATCAATTCCTAATATCAGAAATTTAGAACAAAGTTGGAAAAACACATGTCAACTCCAAGAATAAACGCTTGCACAGCTAAAGAAGACTGATTGGGAATCATACTGGCAATTATTGGTTAAACCACATAGTCAAGTAATGACATTGAGTTGCTCTCTAGATTCCATACAAAAAATGAAGCCACTTTTACAGGATGCTATATTTGTTGGGAAAATAAAGACGCAGTTCAGGAAGCCTCCACAGGTTCAACCAATGTCAGATATTTGTGAGGAGAAAAGCAGTGCTGGTAGTAATCTATCATCGGGCATGATTATAAGTTAGGTTGTTTTTAATAAATTCAATTTTAGAAAATAGGCACTAGGAATGAGGAAGGTTGCTTGAAACCACCTCATAGGATATTTTCTATAATCTATATTTTGGTAAGTAGTTAAAGTAGTATTTAAACCCTTCTCATGCATTTAGAGAAGGGTCTAGAATTTTATTGAGAACATTTTCAAAGAATGCTTTATTGTAAGTTTGTAGATGCCTCGGTGAAATAATGGAACATGGCCTTTTTAGTTATACATCATTTTGTTGATCATTGTTGATGCACTTTTGTATTCTCTGAAAGACTCATTGATAGAAGGATTGATTGTGGCCTATTATTGTTTATCAAATGAAGATGACAATTTACATGTGGTACTATTATCATGTATGCTAATTTATGTTTTAAACATTAGTGATAAGTTCAACTTTCATGAATTATGTATGAAATCAATTGTTTCTGTTTGAAATATCAGTTTCACTATTATATGATATAAAGATAAAAATTGATTTCTTTTGTATATGATCATCAAAATATATGCGATATGTTTTACATTTTCTTTTGATTAACTATTTTTCAAAAGAATCATCTTACAAATTATTAATTCTATTAAGTCTGAGATTGATCTAAATCATCACATACTTAATAGACATCATTCTAAAGCGCATGAAATTAGTATTATCCCGAGTTAGATTAGATTAAACATAATTCAAAGTTTTTCATTCTAGAATAAATTTGTTTTATTTTTTAGTAATTCTTTATACAAATATTTTGAGATAAATCCAACAATCATACAAAAACCCAAATCTGGGAAATTAGTCCCATTACACCCAGTCAGAGCCACTATCCCAAACGGAAAAGGAACTGCTTTAAGGTCCGAACCGGGTGGTTATCCCCCTTGTTATTGCCACATATTTCTGAGGCCTCAACATGGTGGTATATAAAGTGCAGGGTTTTACTTTGGCTAAATACATTTAGACTATAGGTGGTTATAAGGTGTAGGGTTTTCCTTTTACCAATTATATTTAGGTTTTATATAGTTAATATATTTCTTTATATATGAAAATGAAAAAATTTAGACAAATAGAGACACTTTTAAGAAATACTTAAAACCCAATATGTAAGTTGATTCATTTATAAACAATGAGAAAATTTATTGTAATTTAGTTGTCAAACCAACACTGGGGATTAT
Source organism: Pinus albicaulis (assembly GCA_034641835.2). Taxonomy (NCBI): domain Eukaryota; kingdom Viridiplantae; phylum Streptophyta; class Pinopsida; order Pinales; family Pinaceae; genus Pinus; species Pinus albicaulis. The sequence continues at coordinate 761,841,896 of CM076570.1, read as the reverse complement.
AAACAATGAGAGAACCTATTGTAACTCAATTGTCAAACCAACAATGGGAACAACCATTACTCACTATGTTGTTATCCCCTATTGCACACTGGCTCGTTACTATTATTCTAAGAAAACCACCCCGCCTAAAATTACCCGATGGTGGTCCCTAAGGGGGCATGATTTCACTCCTACCACATGCCACTAGGTTTTGGGTTGTTAACCTATTTCCTTACTTCCTAGAAATAAGAACTCTTAGCCAAGAAAATACAGTGTTAGAAAATGAGAATTAACGAGTATTCAAACACAATTTAATATCTGAATGGAGGCTTATATGAGTATTATTTAGATATTTTTTTTGCATATGATGGATCCTAAAAAAAAAGATATCTACATAATTCAAAAACCATTTAAATAGAGTAAGTTATTTGTTAGATATTTCAGAATATTTTTAGATCTATTTTCTAGTTTAATTTTCTTAGAATTTGACCATAATTCATTGGAATCATAAGTTTCCAAGATGAACTCTTCACAATCCAAGTGCACCAAAGATTTTTCAAAATGCTAAATGACCACAATTTTTTCATCTTATTCCAACCAAAAACTCCAAAAAAGTTAACAAGTAAACAACACCAACACCTTTAAATAAAGATTAAAGATCAATATTAGAGGAAAAATCAGAGCAACATATTGAGATGTTTCCAGAGAAGGAAAAGGTAGTGAGGCCTTTGTATTTTTAATTCTGATAATTGGTATACCATTACAGGTTTTGATGAAGATGAGGCAGACATGTCACAAGTTGACGGGGAGTCAGTTTTAGAACTAAAGAAGACTGGAAGTTTCTAGGTAAGGCATAATGATGAGGAATATGTAAAGCGTGAAGATGTCGTGTTTGAAGAAGCTGAATTGACTATTAGAATCAATTAAGGGGGTGAAGGACAATCACTGGAGGTTGTCAAGGAAGAGGAAGGAAAATATGTTGGAATTGATGAACAACATAGTGATGTATTGGGGAAGAATCAAGTAGAAACCGAGTTACTAGAAGAATCTGAGTATGAGAAAGGAATTGTAGACAATGATGTGGAAATGTCTCAAGTTTTGAAAGATGCAGGAGCAAATACTAGTTTTCCAAACTTGATTATGTTTGCTAGTATACAAAGAAGAGTGAATGAGTATATTACTGTAGTCAAAGAATCAAAAGAAAATTTATTTTTTGAAAGTAAATTTGCAGGTATTGAGAAGAAAAGGGATGTTGTAGAGGGAGATATCTTAAGAGATATTCAGGAAGTATGGAAGGTAGCAATGTCCGGAGTAATATTTGAAAAAATATCCATAACAATATTTGCAGCCGTAAATGTAGTAATTCCAAGTTAAAAAGCAGAAATTGAAGCAAGAAGAGTTGAAGAAAGAAATCAATAGTTTAATGATGAATGGATAAAGTGCAGCAAAGTGAAATGGAAAAGTAAGGAAAACAAAATTAGGTTTTAGTAACAGACTGAATTATAAGAAGCCATATATGAACTATGGAACCTAATACATATACATAATATGAGCTGTAGCAGAATGAAGAAAGAAATCCACTGTGGAATTGTTTGGAAAGTGAAGAACAGTGAAGGTAGAGATAGGGGAGCACTAAAGTACAAAGCATGGAATTCTGGAAGCTTGCAGATGAAGAATGATGAAGACAATGCAACTTATGGACAACAGTGAAAAAAGGTTTGGGATCCAAGAAAGACAAGGGTTGAAGGTACATGATCAAGTGATCATGTCTTCTTTCTACATTGGGAGTCTGATGCAGGAGCATATGCCCTCAAGTTAAGTTTGTAATGTAACTCAAGGCCTAAGGTCTTGAAATTGGTCCAAGAGGGACATTTCTTTAGTATAATCATTGTAAAATCTTGTAAATACTTTATAGTTCACAAGTATTAGTCTAGAAGGTTCTAGATAGGTGTTGACTCATTAGTCAAAGAGCTTAGTCATGAAATTGAGTCTGCGTGTTGGAAGAAATTATTGGATAAGCTTGCAGATAGGATAGGATTGATCTGTTCGGTTCAGAAAAGATAGGATCAAGTTCTATGTTTAGAAATCAGTTACAGAAACATAGGAGTTAGTTCCTGAAGTTTAGGAATCTGATTATATGGATTGAAAGGATAGACTTTCATTTAAAGGAGGTAAGCCTACAAGCAGAGGGAGAGAAGTATAGTGGAGAGGCCATGGAAATAGAAGATCAGGCCGAGAGGAAATTATTATTGTGGAAATATTTACTGGTGAATAGAAAACTCAATTATGAGTTCATGAAGAGAATGTTGTGTCAATGAATCATAAAAACTGTGTGTTTGTTTCTTTTACGTGCTGAGTGATCCATAACTGAAAAAATTCAATATCTCTGAAATAATTCATTAATTTCATGCATTTGGATGAAAGAATAAGTCTTACTGTGTGATAGAAGACTTAACAACTAGGTAGAATCTATGATTCCAGTCTGGGATTTAATTAGTCATGAATGAACCTAACGGGAGCGAATGAGTGCAGATAAACCTGTGTGCAGGTCAAGAAGGGGAAGCAAATATGAATTCAAGATTTAGAGAGCGAATATACACAATGATATTTGGGATTGAACCAGTGTGAATAACGTGAAATAGCATAAAGGTCATAGATCTGAATGAAGAAATAGAAGAAAGATCAGGAGGGAGTTAACGCATGGATACAGAGATGGAGTTGTAGAGTGGTGAAAATCGACAAACATAAGAAAGTTATTTAGAGAAAACTCTTATAATTTTTTCAAAGGAAGAAGTGGAACGGATGGTCATGATCAAGTGAGCAACGAGAGAGGACGGCGAAGATCACATCGCAAGGTAAAAGATCTAAGTTGCGATGAGACATGTATCGAGTGAAGTATCCATGCGCATATCGCATATCAGCGGGTTTTATATTTACTGTTAATCCATCTCAAGTTTGATGGTTTAAATTGCGATGCTATGCAGTGGATGCGTGTCATGTGGAGGTTTGTTCGCATATTGCATAGTGCTTGCGATATGGCGTCACAATTAATAGAAGAAAGGTAAAGTTGCAAAGAACCAGGTGAGATAAGTTGTGATTCATGATATGCGAAATCGTAAGTTTGTCAAAGTGCAAAATATGTAAATTTTGGGATCCATGATGCCAAAAGAAAGGATTTATGATGAAGTGTTAAGAAAAAGGGTTTGGTGATGCGAAGTGGATAAACGAGTAAAAATGCGATAAAGTAATGAGAAAGGGCAGTCATGACATAAAGGTAAAAAAAACTTTCTGACATAGTTATGTGAGTCATACACCCGAGAACCATTTTATAATCTAAGCTTCCGCGAGATTAGTTTGAAGATTGAAGTTGGGTAACAAACGGATCTTAGAGAATGTATGAACCTATCCTCAGGTTTTAGGAATAATATGTATTAAATTTGCATATTTGGGTATTTGCATCCTTTTGGCTGCATTAAAAATACCCAATCTCTTGTGCCAAAGTTCACGGACACCGCGACTCTGCACTTTATCTTCCTTACTGCTTAATGCAACACAATCTCCCACATCAAGTTTATACAGGTTCTTCACATGAACTCAGATCTGCTTCACCTATCCAGTATCTATGTGTCTTGGAATTTATTTACCTTTATTGAAGATCACATCATAGCCATGGTCTTCTAAAACTGGTACAAATATGAGGTTCTTCTTTAGGTGCGGTACAAATATGACATCTTTAAGGAAAAGAGGGGATCTTGACTCCCTCATAAAGGTTACTATACCAATACCGGTAGCATTGTACCTTTCGTTGTTCCTAATATCAATATGCATATGGAGATATTTCTCCTCCGGGGCACTGAAAAATTCTCTACACCTTGTCATGTGGGACGAGGCACCCGTGTCGAAGTACCACACACTATACATCACAGTGATGGCCATGCATGTGATAAGGGTGAATTCTAGCTCAAACTATGAATCCAAAGCTTCACCTACTACTCTTGTGTTCTTCTTTCTAGAATTTTTGTGTGTATACTCTGTAGCATAGTGCTCGAATTCAAGACAATTGAAGAATTTTATTTTGAACAAGTATTTCTTCTTGCCCCCTTGGCTAGATCCTGGTTTGGTTTGATATTTCTTCGCTTTTCCCTTCTTTCCCTTTCCAACCAATGAAAAATTTTCTTCGTCCTCTCCCTTGGATGAAGTTCCATCTCTAATATTTCGCTTGATCTCTTCTTGTACCAAATTGAACCACAAGTGTTCCCAATTCGATAATTTCTCCCTCCCGCTCATCGAGTCCTGGTCGTTATGCTAGCTTTTGGGAAGGCCTAGAAGAGCTAGGATCACTAGGTCATCTTCTACAACATTCACACCAATCCCTCCAAGCTCATCCTAAACTTGTGTAAATCTAGTGAGATATTGTGAAATAGTGTCATTCTTCAACATCTTGATGTTTCGAAATTTGTCTTTGAGGTCCAGATTTCTATGGTCATTTTTATTCTCGAATAGCTCTATGAGTGCCTTCCACATTAAAAAAGAATTTTCTTCACTCCCTCCAAGATTATTCTCCTCGCCTTAGCTACATATTTCTTTCGTTGTCCTAGGTTCTAGGAATTAGTTGATCCTAGTTTTGCAATGTCTTTCTTGACATATTCAAGCAATCAGTTATCATCAAGCACTACCTCCATGAAATCCTTCCATGCAATGAAATTTGAGCTTGCTTCCAAGGCATACTCTAATCTCAATCTGTTGATGGTCATCTTCTCAAATCTGAATTTCAAAATGCCTGTTCTAATGTGAATCCTACTTTGATACCATGTAGAAATTCAATGATAGAATTTCCATTGCTCAAAAAGTTTAATCTAAAACCAAGAGACAAAATTATACTCTATTGTTCTAGAAAAGTTAATTCACACTATAAAATGACATTCGCAAACATGTAATAAGAAAAACCGCACATGCATAGTATTTTTCTAGGGGACCTCAACCGGGAAAAACCCCTTAAGCAAAATTGCATCCTTACACAAATACTAAGGAATTAGACCCTATTTTATAGGAATTTTCCTCCAATTGATTGTGCAATTCCCAAGGATTGACCATCTGATTACATGCAACACTTTTACACTCAAACTACTTTACAATTGCTTGTTACACTGCCTTGGAATCTCCACCACAGCCGAGGAACTCGAATTCCTTGCATGCACTTGTTATTTTGAGCTAATTGATCAGTTAATTGGATGATCATTGAGTTAGACTATTGTTTCACTACATACCTAATGTTCCACTAGTTCCATTAACTATTAAAACTAGTTTAACTAAACACAACTGGAAATAACTAATCCATATTACTAAAATTTAGCAATCACACATGCTTAATTGAACTCCAAGCCCTCTAACTAGAATTTACTAAGCTAACTAAGGGAAAAGAGCCATGTCACCTTAATTAAATGCCTCCAAGTTCTCTGTTAATGTGGAAATTCGATTTTTCTCAATTTGACCAAGGCAAAGTCAAATTGAGACTTTCTTTCTACACTTCTCAACAAAATCTACCCTTAACTATGGTAGTGTTCCATGCTTTAAAACAATAGATTTATACATAAAATTCAACCCCATTTATGAAAGACAAATTGACCAAGAAGGTGTAGGAGAAAGTTGGAGTACCAATTGGCCAGTTGGAGTATCTAGTGGTCACATGACCACTAGATGTCTACTAATATGAATTTCAAAATCCATTTTTGGTCATGATATGCATATTATTATTTTTTAGCAGGATTAGCCTAAAAACTTTCTCAGTGTTTTAATTTTGTAGATTTTAATGTAGAGGGAATGTGAATTTCATATACAATATATATATTCTCTCCATCATTCATAGAATTATGAGTTATTGATACTCTTGCATTCATTAGTTTATTACTAGATCAATAGATTCCATAATTTCATGCTTGAGAGGCCAAGGTGGTAGGTACCTAGAAATTGCTCTAGAACTCATCTTTTTTTTGCTTCAATTTTTGGGTTCAGAAAATTAATATATCAATTGTTACTAGTGCAGAGGAAGGACAAATTTTCTTCCTCCACCTCTGCACTCCACAAAATTATAGATTTTTCTTCAACCCCCTCTTTTCCCCCCTCCTACCCCACATCTCTCGCTTACTTAAGGGATTTGAAACTCTATCAGTTCTAGCATCATTAGGTTGAGTATTATCATTGTCAGTATCAAAGCACTCATAGAAAGAATGGCCACTCACAAAATTAATTTTTTTTTTATTTTAAAATTATTTGTGAGGCACTAACCAATACATAAAGTAAAACACCCTCCACCAAATTAATTTTTTTTTTTTTTTTAATAATTTGTGAGGCACTAACGAATTATGTCATATCAAGGTTGGTTTAGCTAATGGAAAATTAGAAAACAAAATTTGTAGAAATTAGAAAATTATTTTTGAATTTATCAAAAAATAAGAATATTCAACATTTTCCCAAAACTTTGGTTAAACAAAATAAAAGAAACTCCACCCATTTTGACTAGACAGCTAGTGTTATACCATTATTTCATATCAAGGGTGGCTTAGCCAATGGAAATTTAGAAAATAAAATCTAGAAATTTAGAAATTATTTTTGAATTTATGAGAAAATAGGAATATTCAAATTTTCCCAAAATTTTGGTTAAACAAAATAAAAGAAACTCCACCCATTTTGACTAGAAATTTAATGCTATATTGTTGACAAAGTCAGTATTTTAGAAGTTTCCATTCTTGTATGACTTATCCCCTTGCTTCTTTTAAAAGTTTCCTTTCTTATATATAATGTTCCGTCTCATACACCAATTTGTATGTAATATTTGGCCTTATACACCAATTTAATGTCTACTTAATTAAAACTTTAAATTTAAAATTAAATAATAATAATAATAATAATAGTTAATTAACGTTATTATTATAACTACTAATAACCTATCCTCTAGCCCTTTCTTCAATGGTTTCCTTTCGCGTATGTAATACTTATTTATCACTCGACTATTATTTGGAAAAAAATGATAAAATCCATATTAAAAATTTTGGCTCCTTGGTGGTTAAGAAATTGACACCTCCTCTTCGTTTTAATTGGTTAAGAACTATGGCTCCCTGCCTTTGTGTTCTGGTTCAGACAGTAGACACTTCCTTTTTTGTTTTAATCGGTGCGAGCGATTGTTTTGGATAGATTTTTTAATGAATGACTTTAAGACTAGTTTCGGTCAAATAAATATATTTTATAGCGAACACGTGATTAAAAAAATTATAATTTTCCAAGGAGTTGTCTTTTGATCTATGAATCGGGAGCTGATGTGACAGCTCCCGATCGCCCAGCTCTGGTGACCTCCCCTCCCTCCGGCACGATGTGGACCCCATGTTCGAAATGGCGACATAAACTCCAGCAATTGGGACAACGGCGTTAGCGGACCCCACTAGCTCGTGCCTCCTTTGCCACTCCTCCAGCTCACGCCGTTCCTTCTCCACCCGCCACCCCCACGACCCCCGACCACCTACCCGACATTAATGCTGCGTTTTTTTGAATTTGAAATTCAAATAGTTCCCGGTTCATGAGACCCCGTCATTCGCCAAGCAGCACCGCGACATGCATTAGCTCCGAGGTAGCCAGCAGCGCTCCAGCGTTCTAGCATTCCAGCATTCTTAGGTTTCCTTCCTACCACTCATTTTCCCTGTTCCATGTTTGGAGGGCTTCATTGAACTGGTTTTTATTCCCAGATATTGAGCAGTGCAGCTCATATTTTTTATATATGCGTAGCAGTGTTTGCATCCTTTTTTTAATTTGAAGTATCAATTTGAAGTATTAATTTTTGGATTTATAATCATGTTTTGTGCTTCTTTTTTATTCTGGTGGCTCTGCCTTTTCAGAATCTCTGGAGCGAAAATGTTATTGGTTTCTTCAATAACCCCCATGATAGCAAAGTCTTCCGTCTTTGCTATCTGTTCGTCATCTGAATTCAGGGAACATATCCTTTCTTCTATCTTCCTTTAACCCTGCAAAGGTTTCTGTTAATGCAATTCAAACAAACTGTTGGAAATTCGGGGTTGGGGTTTGAATCCAAACAACCAACATATTGGTTGTTCCTATCCCAAAGATAGTGTGCTCCATGTCTATATGCTACACTGCAATTTTAATTATTTTTCAAAATAGCTATCCTTCTTCCCCATCTACTTTTTATGCTACACTGTGCAGAAGTATGATGGTTTCCAAAATCTTCTATCTAATACTTGGTTTTGAATGGTTGGTAGTCACGCATGGAAATTATATCACCTGCAACTGAGCCAACCAAGGCAACCAAGGATATAACAAAGCATGTTATGCTCACCAACCGCAAAACCACCCACTTACAGCTCCATTGTGGAACCTTATATTGAACTATGTACATTTTTATTGGGAAATAAACAGTGAGTGGAAAGAAGGCCAACGCTCCCAAAATGCCCACAACGTCATTGAAGAAAGGAAGAATCATGGACACCATAGTTGTAAAAATCACATAACAGGTCCTCCACACCAGACAAAAAAGGGTGACATTCAATGCCCCACAGCCTGGAAATTTAACTGTATACTTCTTGTGTATGAAACTGCTTTTGGTCCATGTATCATAGCACCATTCCTCAATGAATGCAAACAAGGGTTGGGTAAATAACTGCACAAATATGGAACACCAAACACAACAGGATAGAAAAAACAACTGTTGTAAGTATTCTTGGTTAGTCCGAGGGAAACAAATAGAATGATCGTCTGTAATAATTCTTTTGGAGTCTTCCTTTAACTTTTGTATGACAAATTATTAGCAGTTTCATTGGTGATTGAAGTGATTATCTGATACGCACCAACTAGGTGGAGTACAATGCAAATATTTCCAATGTCAATCAACCAATATGGCTCATAAAATCCAAAGCCTGTGAGAAGGTTTCCAGGAGCATTGTTCCCAAAGGCTACATAACCCACACAACCTATAGACATAGAAGAGAGTGGTGACTATTACTCCAATAGTTGTTACTTTTTTCATGGTTTTGTTCTCTGCTAGTGGTGATTTTATAGTATCCTGCAAACAAAGATAATTTCAGGAAACAATACCAAGTCATTATGGGTGCAAATGCCATGTTAATAAACATATCCTAAACATTACTTGACAGATTGATTATTTTCTATCAGTTTAAAAATAATTGAAATATGCCCTAGTCAGGAAACCAAATCCAGCCAGACAAAAGAGGCAGAGCTCTCACCAGAAATGCAAGGTGTTGTTATTTAGGAAAGATAAATATTTTAGAGAGAAAAGCTCATGTACATTTAGCCTATATTGTGTCTCATATGAGTTCCAAATGATTCAACCAGACTTCAAATTGTTTTCAAGAGTACTAAACTCACATATATCTCAATGAGAATCATGGAGAAAGAATATGCAAATGCACCATTGCCAAGAGCCTGAAACACATGGCAAGTTTTATCTACATCCTGGAAAATCTCTCCAATCCCTGATCCCTTCACAGAACCATAAGAATGGTTTTTTTCTACAAGAAACAAGATGGTCAATAGTTTTAAACATTTTAACCATGAAACCTGCACTACAGTTTTAGTTATGCTTTATTTACTTGTAGCTTTTCAATTGTAAGGCCCAACCCAATTATTAAATATGAAACTAACATGATTTCTGCCACTATTGACAACCACCACTCTTTGTGCAAGTTTGGTATCTGTGAAAATATAATTTGTGTTAGACCAAAAATGGCCATGTACAAGTTGTTAGGGATATGGCAAGGAGCATCCCTCCCCTTTTCATGAAAGAAGTTTGATCGCGCAATGGCCCTGTGATTATCAACCCAAATCAAAAATCAATACTAAGATGAAGAAAAAGAGCCAAACAGTCATTCCCATTTTGTTCATTTCATCAACTTCCTGGAAAATAAGGAATTTTCTGTAGGTTTTAACCCTGAACAGAAATTATCTACACACGAATATTATAACAGAAAATAAACAATAGCGAGAGCATAAAACATAAAACAGATAAACACAGAGATTTTCCCCTGGATCCCAAATCAGGACGACCAACTTGATATTTCATTATATTTCTTTTAGTGTTACAACACATATATATACATGTCGAAGCATACATAAACCCCAATCCATTAACCCTGGATTATAACATAACTGTAGTTCCCTTGACCGGATCTACAAAATACTAGGGGCCGAAAACCATCGTACCCCAAAACCATGTGCAAAATCATGCACAAAACATGGGTGGGTCCGCCTATGAGTGGGACCACATACCAAAAAAAAAAAATTCCGGGGCGCTGCGGCCCCCCCCTTTGACCCCCCTGCTGCACCCAGCGCAACATACAGCCCATGGGACTAGTCGTGGAAAGAATATAACACATACCCAACATTCTCCCACTTGTTGTTTTCTTTCCACAGGAGAGCTTAGTCATTGGGCCAATTCTTCAACACTCATTGTTTCTCTACACCAAGAGAACTTCTAAGTGTTCATAGACTTCATCTGCAACATTCTTCAAAGTGTCCACCTTTACCAGCAACACCATTTTAGCTTCAACCATATCTCTAACAAAGTGATATTGAACATCAATGTGCTTTGTCTTTGAATGATAAGCAAGGTTCTTAGCCAAGAAAATTGCACTTTGGCTATCACAGTCAATCGTTATAGCTTGTTGTACCAACCCCATACTTGAACACAATCTCTGCAACCAAACTGCTTCCTTGCTTGCATAAGTGGCTGCTATGTATTCTGCCTCTATAGTTGAAAGAGCCACTACAGACTGTCTTTTACTCATCCAACTGACTACGCCTCCAAATAGGCTAAACATATACCCACTTGTAGATCTTCTTTGGTCCAGATCTCCTGCCCAGTCTGCATCAAAAAAACCACGAATGTCCAACATTCTTTCCAATCTTGGTCTTCCCTGGTAGCACAAGCCATAATCACTGCTGTCCAATGCTCCTTCCCTAGGTTTGACATAAACCTGCTCAATACTCCCACTACATGTGCAATGTCTGGTCTAGTACAGACCATTGCATACATCAGGCTACCCACTGCACTTGCATATGGAACACGGGACATATCCTCCTCTTTTCGTGTTCAGACACTCGTTTAGCAGACAAATTTTTACACCCAAGGAATAGGAACATCCACCGTGCTTATTATCCGTATATCGAACCTCTACAATATAGTCTCGACATACCGGTTTAACCGGTAGCCTTCGCTCGATCTCTTAATTTCCATGCCCAAAATATAGTTTGCAGCACCAAGATCCTTCATGTCGAATTTGGAGAACAATTGGGTCTTCAAATATTGGATAATTTCTTTGTCATTTCCAATCAACCACATACAAGACCAAATAAATAACATTGTCATCAATTAATTTAAAATAAACATAGTGATCCTCCTTGCTTCTAGTGAATCCAAGTCCCCATATATAGGTATCAAATTTCTGATACCACATCCTTGGTGACTATTTTAACCCATACAGAGACTTCTTCAACCTGCATACCAGTTCTTTCTTACCCTACACCATAAAGCCTTCAGGTTGCTTCATGTACATCTCCTCTTCTAGATCCCCATGAAGAAATGTTGTCTTCACATCCATCTGTTCTATCTCAAAATCAAATGCAACAGCAATAGATAAATGTAATCTAATAGAAGTAACTTTGGCAACATGAGAAAAAATATCACCAAAATCAATTCCCGGCACCTGGGAATAACCTTTGGCTACCAATCAAGCTTTGTATTTCTCCACCTTGCCTTCTACATTCATATTCTTCTTAAACACCCATTTTCTCCCGATGGGATTCCTTCCAGCCGGTAACTCCACCAGATCCCATGCTTCATTTTTGTGCAAGGATGTCATTTCATCAACCATGGCCTCCTTCCAGAGTTTTCCATCCTCTGAATCTACTGCCTCCCTGATAGTTCTAGGATCATCATCAGTTATAGTTAGGGCAAAACCTGAACAAAAAGCAGATGGACTATACCTTTTTGGTTTCCTTCTTTCCCTAACTGATCTTCTCAAAGCTGGGGTTTGTGGCTCTTCCTCTTCTGAATCTTCTTCTGTTGTAGAGTCTGATTCATCCTCCTTTAGCTCAAACTCTATCTTCTCAGGTTCCTTTGGTAGGACTTCGTGTGTAACAACATCTTTCACCTCTCTAAACACCACATCTCGGCTGTACACAACCTTCCTTGTTTCTGGGTTCCAAAGCTTGTAACCCTTTAAACCATCCTTATACCCAATAAAGATGCCCCTTTCAGATTTATTTTCCAATTTGGTCCTTTTCTCCTTTGGAACATGTACATATGCATCACATCCAAATACCCTTAGATGTGAAAGAGAGGGTTTCTTACCAGTCCATACCTCATGTGGAGTCTTATCCTCCAACACTGATGAAGGTGATCTGTTAACTAAGCAACATGCAGTCTCCACTGCCTCTGCCCAGAATTCTTGTCCTAACCCAATACCACCAAGCATGCTTCTTGCCTTTTCCATCAGTGTTCTGTTCATTCTTTCTGCAACTCCATTTTGCTGAGGTGTGTATGGAGTAGTCTTCTGCCGTGCTATACCACACTTCTTACAGAACTCTTCAAATTCCTTCTTGCAGAACTCCCCACCATTATCTGTCCTCAACGCCTTTATCTTCTTCTCTGTCTGGTTTTCCACCAGAGCCTTAAATTCTTTAAATTTGTCAAATACTTTAGATTTCTTCCTCAAGAAATATATCCATGTATTCCTTGAGAAGTCATCTATGAATGAAACATAGTACACAGACTTTCCCAGTGATGGAACTGACACAGGCCCAAACACATCACTGTGCACAAGTTCTAATATCTTGTTTGCCCTCTTAGCACCAGAAGGAAAAGTCACCCGATTCTGCTTCCCATATACACAATGTTCACAGAAATCGAAATCCAGAGAACAATTAGACATACCTTCTACCATACCATCTCTATGCAGTATCCGAAGGCCCTTCTCTCCAATATGTCCAAGCTTTTGATGCCATAGCATGGTCTTTTCTCCAGAGACAGCTAGGCTTTCCGCTCCACTTTCAGGAACCATAGAACTGTTACACCCATCAATAACAGTGCTACCTTGTAGCTTGTACAGAGTTCCAGTCTGAACTCCCCGCATTAACATTGCTCCCCCAACCATCTTCACGTCTTTCTAACATTGTTTTTTACACCCATCATCCATCTTCGCTTTACGTAACCACTAATCCCAGAAGTGTTCTAATCCTTCCACCTTGTAGCTTCAGCTTGACTTTTCCACGTTCTATGATTCTAGCCTTCCTATCATCACCTAAGAAGACATCACCACCATAATATTTCTCATACTCACAGAACCACTCTGTATGGGGAGTAAAGTGAAAGGATGCACCTGAATCAATCAACCATGACTCATGATTTACATGTGTATTTGAAGAAGAAGCTAAATGCACATCCCCACCTTCATCTGAGGTGGTTTTTTCCTTTGCAGAAGGAGCATCGTTAGATCCCTTTCCTTTCTCAGGAGCTTTAGATTTGTCATCCTTTTTGTAGTGCCCTTCCTTTCTGCATTTCCAGCACACCTTCACAAACATTCCAGGAGATTTATATCTTCCTCTAGATTTAGATCTCCCACTCGAAACCTTATTCTTGTTTCTATTTTGGGACCTTCCTCGTACAGATAAGGCATCTCCATTTTGACCCTCCATATTTCTTTGTCTCATTTCCTCTGACAGCAAGGCTGAGACAATGTCATCAAAATTCAAGGTAGTTGTATTACTACCTATTACAATAACTAGATTGTCCCACGAGTCTAGTAGAGAACACAACAAACTAATGCACTTATCTTCATCTGAGATTTTATTATAAACAGACGACAGCTGACTTACCACAGTATTGAAGGCGTTCAGATGCTCTGTCACTGAGTCTCCATCCTTCATCCTCAGGTTATACATATTTTTCCACAGGAACAAATTATTCACCAGAGACTTAGATTGGTACAAAGTCCCAAGTTTTTCCCACAAATTCTTCGTCGTAGCTTCCCCAGATACATTCAGCAATACTAAATCTGAGACACACAACCGTATTGTGCTCTTAGCCTTCTGATCCAGTTTCTTCCAGTCTTCATCTGACATTGCCATTGGTTTAGTACCTGGATCTACCGTGATCCACTGATCTTTATCCACCAGCAAATCCTCCATCTTGAGCTTCCATAACTCAAAGCTCTGACCATTAAATTTCTCAATCTCTATCTTCCCACCGCTTGCCATCTTCTTTCACCGCAAGAATCAATCCCGCAGATCTCCCACTGAACAGGGTCTACCTCAGGCTTGAGCAAAAAAACCTCAGCAACAAAGGTGTCCCCTTGAAGCCAAAACAACTCTGATACCAAATGTAGGTTTTAACCCTGAACATAAATTATCTACACATGAATCTTATAATAGAAAATAAACAATGGCAAGAGCATAAAACATAAAACAGATAAACACATATATTTTCCCCTGGATCACAAATCGGGACGACCAGCTTGATATTTCATTATATTACTTTTAGTGTTACAACACATATATATACATGTCGAAGCATACATAAACCCCAATCCATTAACCCTGGATTAGAACATAACCGTAGTTCCCTTGACTGGATCTACAAAATACCAGGGGCCGAAAACCATCGTACCCCAGAACCATGTGCAAAATCATGCACAAAACATGGGTGGGTCTGCCTATGAGTGGGACTACATACCAAAAAAAAAAATTGCGGGGGTGCTGCCCCGGACCCCGACAGGGGGGGCTTCCGCCCCCCTGCTACGCCCAGCGCAACGTACAGCCCGTGGGACTAATCGTGGAAAGAATATAACACATACCCAACATTTTCAACCAATTTAGTATCATTGATCGCTTACACCATGCTGATTTAAACAGTGATGGTATATCCGATTTTTGTCCCTAGAAGATTTATGTACTGTATAAACCCACATAAAATTACTTGTGCACCACCTGTAATGCAATCAAAGAGGCTAATGCATTAGCTCACTGGTTGGAAATTTAAATGAATAAAAAGTCTGCATTGCTGTTAAAAATAAGAAGGCCATAACAATTAAATACCAACTACATTATTCACAGAAAAAAGTTGCAAGAACTGACCCAGATTAGCTTTGACAACATCCTTGCATGTATAGTTATGCTATCCAATAAATCGGTCTGGTGAACGACAACAGTCTGCAAGTAAAAGTGAAGTATAATATGTCACAGCTGCAAAGCCTAAAAGAACAGCTGGCCCTACTACCCATCCAAGCTGAGACATACTCGATGCCAAAGATAGCACTCCAGACCCAATTACAGCTATTATCACAAGGCAAGAAGCTGTCCATACATTTCCTGCACAGACACATAACATTATAACCAATTAAATCTTATCAACATAGCTTTGTTACCAATTAAATCCTATCAAATGTCCACAGAAATTCAAAAATTTGGGATCATATTCAAGTGCTTTACTCTATTTTGTACTAAGAAATTGGAGCTATTCCATTGAATACATAGCTCAATTGTCAATGGGGACGAGCAACTGATTGCATTTGTGAGTATATTCACAATATTTCTGAACAAGATTCATGGTGCTAGCGAGCAAGGGAAGATCTTCAACTGTGTGTGATTCTTAAAAAAAAAAAAAGAGCATGTACATACTTCAACTCAAGACTAATCCTATGTAGAAATGGATTTTTAATCAAAAGGTTAAAAAATCAAATATGAAATTAGGTGTGTAGAAGTGGATTTTTCATCGGACAACTAAATTGAATATGGAATTATTATTTGTAAAAATGGATTTGTAAACAAAGAGTTAAGATTGAATATTAAATCATTAGAAAAATATTCAATGTATGAATTTGAGTTGTACTATACATAAACACGAAACGCATAAACTAAGTCTCTTAAGAATTGTATAAACACAAAACCCAAAAAAACCAACTACTTCTCAATATCAATTCTTACACAAAATTCCAAATGTAGAATTAACAAAATACTCAGGGTAGAGATTCTACCTATGATACTGTATCTGGAGTTATAAATCTAGACAAAATATACCTATGATACTGTATCTGGAGTTATAAATCTATGCAAAAGCTATTTAATCTAAAAAGGAAAGTAAACCAATAAAATTTGCATTTTTGTCAAAATTTCAAAATACATCATCAAAAGTACCGCAGTTTATCTAGTATTTATAGGATCTCTCTAGTATTGACAGTGTTCTATTTTAATCTGAGAGAAACTGAATCTGTTGACCAATAAATTTAAGTCTAACAAAAATAAAACATCCCCTGCTAAAAACTACTTAAACTACCATATATCAAACTACATAAAAACTGTTATAAGCCATATCATGGTATCAAGACTGCGATAAGCCATTTCATGATATAAAGAGTTTTAAAAGATCTGAAGCTGAGTCCTGAGCACTTTGCACCATCCATGTTCTTGATAGAGTGCAATATTTTATTTAAATCTTTTGGAGATTGTCCAACAAAACATTAAAACAATTACTATAAATAAGAACAAACAATTCGGGCAACTTATCCTCATACTATTAAAAAAAACACCTATCTCAAATTATTCCGATTTTTTGGCTCTATCCTAGTATAAATAATTACCAACCTTTTCGTTTTGGACAACCATCTTTCGTTTCCTGATTAAGAGTATCCACAGATTCATAGCCATAGCGTAGTGGCATTATCAACAGATATATAATAGGAGTTCCTTAAATTTGGAAGCTCAAAGAGTGACTTTGGTAGATGGGGCAACTGTAGTAGTAGATTACAATTCATAAGATTGTTGTACTTATACTGTCTCAGTGGGAACAAACCAGGAAAGATTTATGGCATCAACAACCATATATATTTTATTTAATGTCTCCATTAAGCAGACAATAAAACAAAATAATTATCAAGCAGAACCATAAACCTCAGTAAGTTTAAAACTCTGTTGTAACATCCTCTTGACTGCATCTAAGTTCCATAAGGCTCTGAAAACTAAAGAATGGAAATTTCAAATATTTGGGGTAGCCAAACTCACATTTACTATGATGATGTAGATGCGTAGATGCTACTGCACAGAATCTCAAGACAATTAACAAATACAAGGATAAAAGAGGTTACCGAGCCTTTTTAGAAAACTGTCACTTAATATGACTATTGAAAAAAAAATAGTCCCATCATTTTAAGGTCCAATAAACCAGAAGTTTGAAAGAAGTTAAACAGATAATAAAATAAAATGATAGCAAGGTAAGATGAAATGATATATACCCATGTATTACGCAATCAGGTAACAGAGAGAAGCCAAGGAAAACTTAATCTTTGTTACGTGGATATTTGGTATCCATATAAATTTTTTTTCCTGAGGGTGCTGGAAAATCATTTTCCAGCACCTACAGGAAAAAAAAATTGTATGCATAGCAAATATCCACTTACCAAATGTGTCTTCCTATTTGATACTACCTATGTACAATCTATAGTCTTTGTTGAGGAGGTAAATCCCCTCTGCGGATAGAGGCGATCCCTACTAGCCCAGATCGGGTCTAGCAACAATCAAACACACTACAGTGCAGGTTCCTAATTGTAAATAAACCGACTTGTGAGGAAGGCTTACCTGGAATCCGACGCTGTCATTTGTAGAAGAGGTGGTGCTCTCGTTCCTTCGTCCTGGTAGATCACAGCCCTCACGATCTCCGTGATCGGACACCTGCACATGCAAGAAACAACACAAACGCAAGCATAAAATCTAGTACATACAACTATATATCAGTCGAAGAGGACATAACTCATGAACATGATCAAGAACAAGAGTGGAACCATAACCGATAGTTGCTTATCATTAAAGAGTCAAAAGAAGAATACAACCATAGCTTCGACGCAACACTCTCCTTTAGCGGGTCGTCAGCACAACATGTCTCGATAAAGCCTGTCAGGGATGGGACAAGCCTCTCTCTCCGGATACTTGGCAATAGTCTCCTTGCTTTTATTTGGCCTTAGGGAATCAAGAAGACTTTTGTAGCATGAAAGCTCTTGGGAAATTAGAAATTATGCCACCCTTTGGAACTAGCTTGCAATGGAAATGGGCAAGCTTTTATAGAAGGAGGAAGGGGAGTTGGGATCCCTATAATTATGGGATTGGCCCTATCATCAAGGAAGCTTCCATGAGAGGTGGCAAACCACTTCCTCTCTATGGAAATCCGTAGCCAAACCTCCCAACTCAAGATAGAAATCAACCCAGTAATTTGTTAGGATGAAACTTCCACCTTTTATTTTTTTTAAACACCTCTTAATATGGTTGGCACAGGTGCGGCTCTATGACAGAGCGCCAATTGGTGTGCCCTCTTTGGAGGATTTCCTTCTTGGCACGAGGGCTGAACTATGGAACCGCGCCAATGGAAAAAGAGCTATTTTAGGGTTTTTTGCAGGGAGATATCTTTAGGGAAATTAAAGCTCATCTTCAGAGGGATGCAATGAAAGTATTTTCAAGTCTTAAATCTACCCACAGGTCACGGAATGAGCCCTCCAATGTGTGGGATGGGGATTGCAGGGACAGTGACAAATTGCTGTGTAACAGATGCCCCCTAAAGCATGAGGCCCAAAAGAGAGAGAGAGGGGTGAAATGCTTTACGAGAACATGCCGACCGAAAACACTGCCATTGGAAAACCTACGGAGCGAAGTACAACTGATGTCTCAGATACATGATTTATAGGCGTGGTATGGGCGCAGCCATCCATAACAGAGTGTAAAATAATCTAGATCCAAGGCATGGACGCAACCATCCAATGAAGATCGATAAATAGACTCAGGTATGGTCACAACCATCCAATCAGTGAGTCATGTAAATAATCATAATAATCCACAATATCGCAGCCTGGATTACAACAGACACAATCCAGGGTCTTGCGCTCCATCTCGACCCGAACAAAGTACAAGTTCAAGCATGCGATTATGTGAGCTGAAGTCGAACATGCAAGAACATTGTCTAATTACCAGCCAATGATGAAAGCTGTTAACAGACGCGAGAGGAACCACCAATAATGATAATGGCCCTCAAGGTACTATAGGTACAATCTACGGTGTGTGAATCAATGAGCTGGTGTCGAACACCCGTAGAATCACTCGATCGGAGGCTAATGATGAAAACCTCACGTTGAATGCGACGAACCTGCCATTGAGGCATGCAGGTTCCAAGGTACCATGAAAGAGTCTCTAGACCATCTTCCTGGATAATGAGCTGAAGTCGACAGGAAGTGACCTTGATCGAAGGTGGGCCATAATTTTTCCCACATCATCGACACGAGACAGAGGAACATGATGTTTTTGTGAATCAGGATCATATGAGAATCAGAGGAAGGTTGATACTTGCAGAGGTCAACTTCTCTTGAACATGTAAATGGCATGACAGTGGACTTGGCAGTATTTGACATCAACGGATGAGAGGTCATGGTGACGAGGCAATGAGCAGATGAGAGGTCAAAAGGGATTATCCAAACCCATGGAGGCAAAGTGAAGAACGAGATGAGATGTCCCCAACCTGACACGAATGCAGATAAGTGCCATGTTCAAGAGCGACATACTGCCGACACGACAACGATGTTGGTTCCATTTTCCCCCACCATTTCTGGCGAGTACCCCTATTATTTTTTGATAACAAGCTTGAAGGGGATAGCATATGCTTGTAATATAAGTCCGCCCTTCGGGAGAATCCATCCTAGTACATTTAACGAGCCCTAGGAAGGAGTGACTCGAATAACGTCATTTCGACTGAATCCGATGTCATCAGGGTTTAACGAGTCTGACAAAGGAAGAACTCGGTGTCTTTTCATATTTAGAGAGTTTGAAAAGACAGCAAAAAGTAAACTCCAACGGTCCCTTTTCGTAGATAGTTCCCCGGACCCGAAAAGGTAGAAAATAATATCCAAGAAAACCTCCTAGTCGCGATAGGCTAGGGTATTCCTTTTTCGTAAATAATCCATCCCAGGCCAAAAAAGGGGTAAACATATACTAGGTAGATGTCGATTCGTGTCCACTTTAACGAGATCGAAACGACAAGGGCCTCGGTGATCTTTTCATGTTTAGAGAGTCAGAAAAGAGCTGAAAGATGACTCCAGAGTGACTTTTTCGTGTATTTACCGAATCCGAAAAAGTATAAAATACAACTCGTTTCACCGTTTCCGTTGCGTGAAAGACCTGTTGCTGCACAAAAAGGCAAGTGTAAAACCCATTTTCGACACAAATACATTAAAATATTCAGAAAAATAACTTTCAAAACCTATTTTGAGTTAAAAAAGTTATAAATATGTCAAATGGTAAAAATAGAATTACTTTTTACTATTTACCTCACCGAAGAGCAGCAGTGGTCCAGTTTTGTGTGCAAACTTCTGACAGTGATTACGACCGATCCAGGCTACCATTCAGAGTTCCGTCAGTTCCAGGTAAGAGGCGCTTCTTTGCACTCCATTTCAATCCATTTTTTAATAGTTTTCCATCATGCATTAGACTTTTGAGGCCACTTTTTAAATTTTTAGGGCTCCGCTCATTGGCGCGGGTATCGGGCACGGACCCGCGCTAATGGGATTTTACATGCAAAGGGCTCGCGCCAGCTGGCGCGACTGTTCAGGAAACAGCCGCGCCAGCGGCAGAACCTCAATTTTCGCCTAAAAATTCGAGATTTTAATCAAATTGAATGAAATTTGAAGCTCATCAGAGATCTAATTAAGGGTTTTGACCATGTTGATGCAGTGAACCAAGCAAAATGGTGATTGAGTGGAAAGAAAGGGAGCACGGTGAAGAGGATGAACAAGCCATGGAAAATGAAGTTTGCATGAACGCCCTCAGGAACTGTGGGCTGAAAAAGTTCTTCCTAACACCTTGTTTACGAGCTCAGCCTGAGCTTCTACAGTACTTGATCAATATGTGGGACGCAGATGAACAAGTATTCAAACTGCGAGACCAAGTGTTAGAACTGGAGGTTGCCGACGTGTACTTCATAACCGGATTATCGCGCAGAGGTCCGGTGCCCATATTAACAGGGAGCAGACCATCTGGTGAGAAAATGGAGCAAGTGATGGCACGAGTGTGCCGAGGGGCACAACTGGGATCCGGAAGTGGAAAGGTGGACATCCATACCATTCCTGATCTGGCATTGAGAGTGGTGCTACATACCATCACGCGGGCTGCGGGATCGCAGGCACCGCATGAGGCCACAAAGGCCCAACTTTTGTTAGCCTCAGAGTGTATGACTCCTCTATTGTTCGACTGGGCCATAGCAGTGACGATAAACATAAAGAGGCAACTAACCAAATGCAAACAAGCCAATATGAAACAGTTTGGCTATGGTTCTATCCTGGTATCGTTCATTCTGGAACGATTACCAATCTTCCAGGGCCAAGGGGCCATAGTAGCTGAGCCGATTCCACGAGAGCCAAGAATGGCTCGCTGGGCAGAACTGATGCCCAGAGCTGGAGGGGGCCAACAGATGTCCTGGAGGCCAGAGTTTTTTGGGTGGTTGCGGCGTCAGTTGATCGTAGTGGAAGACTGGCCATATGCCAGTACCGATTTCAATGGTGATCCAGATCTCCCACTGCCGGAGGGAGATGATTGGGATGAGGAGTTGGGTATGACCCCTTCTCTTTTTGATTTTATATTTTATGATTTTTTTTTTTGTTAATACATGTTCTTCCTGACACATTTTATATGCATGCAGACGTGGGTCCAGATAGACCCGCTGGTATGTCTCCTATCGCACGGAGGACTCTTCCCGCACCTGATCCTCAGGCAGAGGGTGCAGAGGGGGGGGGGGGAGTTAATCCAGAATCTCGAGGGCATCGCCCGAGTGATCCCAGATTACGCCCGGCTGGCGGATGTACCGATGGCATACCAGAGACACACGGTGGGAGTGCCCAGTCGCCTCCACCGAATTCTGAGACGCTTAGTGCATGCAGTTACTTGTTATCATGAGCACCATGCGGATTAGACTCCTAGGACTTTTATCATGCATATTTTTTGAGAGACATGTCGTCTCCGGATGTATTAAGACGAACATATATATTTTTTGATTTACTGTGATGCACACTATGTAAACATTTCGATATATATATACATATCTATTTCTGGATGGATCTTTCTTTTCATGTGATGATGATTTACAAATTGCGCAAATGTCTATCTAAAACCAAATTAGCTACTGCATCAGTTAACGCATTCATATGCCTGGGAATATGTTGATATGTGATATAGTCAAAATTTCTTTCCAGTAAATGAATACGCATATACAGACGTAAGATGGATGGGTTTCTGACCGAATAATGACCGTTCAGTTGTAATACTACAAGTTGCGAGTCTAGATACACAAGTAATTCACGGATACCAAGGTTTACAGCCTCGGTTAATAATTCTAATACAACACTATATTCCACGATGTTATTTGTAGCACGTCCCAGACACACACCTTGCAGGTTGACCAACTCACCAGCAGGATCCTAGATTACCCAGGCTGCTGAAGACAGATTCCTGTTACTGCGGGAGGCACCATCCGCGAAACCAACAAATGGAGGAATGGACATCTGCACAATCAGGAAGACCCGATCAGCAGAAAGATGTTTACATTGCAAACCACACCACACATGCACACAAACGAAAAACACACACTTATGTACACACACCACACCAAAAATCACTTTAGGCATAGTATTTTTTGAAGTACAACCCATTTCTGGGCTGCGCCAGCGGAACTCCTTCATAATCTATAAGCTCATAAGCCCCATTCTTCAAAACACGTTTTACTATGTAGGGCCCATGCCACATAGGTTGGAACTTACCAGCCCCAAGCTTGTCATGCGTTTGATCGTACAGGAGGATGAGGTCTCCTTCAACAAAGGAACGAGGAGAAACCGATTGATCGAAGTGAGCTTTGACCCGCTTCTTTTGTGCTTCAATAACTAAAGCAGCTAAGCGGCGGTTTTCATCTAACCGTTCCAGATACAAAATACGCTCTTCCTCAACAGAAGTGTCGGGTGGAAGTTCCACAGCTAATTTCAGCGAAGGAATCTCGCATTCAACTGGAAGAGTTGCTTCCAGACCATACACCAATTGAAATGGTGTGAGTCCAGTTGCATTCTTTGCAGATCTCCGGTATGCCCATAGAGCTGAGAACAGTTGGAGGTGCCAATTGGATTTGTGGATACCAACTGTTCATTGAAGCATAGTGACCAGAACCTTGTTTACTGCTTCAACCTGGCCATTTGCCTGAGGGTAATACGGCATTGAGCTATCATGACGTAAGCCCAACTTTGAAGTCAGCTCAAGCATCATATAATCTCGAAAATGAGTACCGTGGTCAGTAACGACGGCTGGCGGGACCCCAAAATGTGCAATGATATGGTTGAATATGAATTTAGCAGCTGTCTTACCGTTGGCAGCTAGTGTAGGCATCGCTTCGGCCCACTTGGTGAAGTAGTCGACAGCGACGATGATATACGCATGCCCCCCGGCTGAGTGAGGGTTACACGTCATAAAATCCACGCCCCATTTCGCAAAAGGGCCGACGGTAATGACAGGATGCAAAGGGAGAGGCGGCGCGCGCATCTTGCGCTAAAACACCTGGCACGCGTGACATTTACGGACTGCAACAATACAGTCTTTGAATATTGATGGCTGGAAATAACCTACTCGCAGAATCTTCTGGGCAGTAGCATATCCGGACATATTTCCACCATAGGCACCACTGTGGCAGTCATTTAGAACCCTTTCAGCCTCTTCCAAGGTTAGGCATCGACGGAGCACCGAATCTACTCCAACACGGTATAAGGTATCTCCTACGATGCGGTAGGGTTGAGATTGATGCCGAATTCGACGTCGGGCATCTTTAATCAACTCAGACCGAAATGTGGAGGTCT
Organism: Pinus albicaulis; assembly: GCA_034641835.2. NCBI lineage: Eukaryota > Viridiplantae > Streptophyta > Pinopsida > Pinales > Pinaceae > Pinus > Pinus albicaulis. The sequence goes on along the minus strand of CM076570.1, from coordinate 761,817,984 downwards.
GAAGATACATGAATATGTCGCCATACCAAGGGTCACGAGTACCGATGAGGAAAAGAGTTTCGTCCGGGATATGATCCTCGGAAAGTGAAGGAGTGGAGTTTGTCGGGAGCGAGCATATAAGATCCGCGAAAACGAGTGATTTCTTTGACTTAGCGGTAGTGAACTCTAAGTCAAAATCCTGCAGGATAACGATCCATTTGGAGTATTTTCCCCCCAGCAATTGTCTAGAGAGAATATATGTCATGGGGTTGCAATCCGAAACCACTGTTATTGTACGCAACAGGATGTAATGGCGAAAGCGCTGCACAGCTTGTACTGTGGCTAATGCCAACTTCTCGATGTGAGCATAACGTGTTTCCGTATCGAGAAGGTTTCACGATAGATAATAAACAACATGTTCATTACCATCATCATCATCCTACACCAGAACCATATCAATGGTGCTAAACGCAGCGGCGAGATATAAAGTGAAATCGCGGCGATAATCAAGCGGACGAAGCAAAGGAGCATTAACCAATAACGTCTTTAGCTTCTCAAAGGACTACTGAGCAATTTCGTCCCAATGGAAGGGAACATTCTGTTTTAATAGGCATGTGAATCCTTTAGCCACCTCCGCGTAGTTCGGGATAAAGCGTCGAAGGAAGTTCGCTTTTCCCTACAAACTCTGTAACTGATATAACGAGGAGGGTGATGAGAGGTTGATGATAGCCTCAACTTTTAAAGGGTCAAGGCGAATTCCGTCTTTGGAGACTATGAATCCCAAAAGGCGGCCAGAATCCATGCAAAAGACGCACTTATGAGGATTGAGCCTAATATTGTAGCGCCTACAGCGGAGGAAAATCTGGCAGAGGTGTTCAGGGTGATCCTCTCGCCTAGCTGAATGAGCTGGCAAGTCATCCAGATAAGGCTGAACGATATGGAGAATGTCATGGAAAGCATAAGACATCGCACGCTGAAAAGTGGCTCCAGCAGTCTTCAAGCTGAATGGGAGCTTTTTATATGCGAAAGTACCCCACGGACAGATGAATGTAGTCTTATGTTGATCCTCAGGTGCAATATTGATCTGATTATACCCTGAGAAACCGTCCATCAAGGAGTAAATCTCACTTCCGGCACATTCGTCGATAATCTGATCTATGAACGGAGTGGGATAGTTATCTTTTGGACAGGCGTGATTGATGTCGCGGTAATCAACACGGACCCTGATAGTACCCTGCTTTTTATCAACAGGAACAATGTTAGAAACCCATTCTGTGAGGGGGATGGGATAAATAAAGCTCACGTTCAGAAGTTTTTCAACTTCTGCCTTAATTGCAGCGGCTTTCCGAGGATGCATGGGGCGTAAGCGTTGGCGCACGGGCTTCACACCTGGATAGGTTGGAATCTCATGCACTACGATACTGGGATCAATCCCCAGCATTTCCTCGTAGGACCAGGAGAACACATCTCTGAATTCTTTGAAAATATCAGTATAGACTTGAATCTCATCAGGAGAACAAGTCACTCCCACGTGAATATTCTCAACGATCCCCGGTTTGACGGAGATGTTGATCGGGATGGTTTGAGTGATATTACTCAGGTTTCCCTCCGAAAAAACCTCTTGCGTCAAGATGGGTGTTTGAAGAGGAGGAGTAGGAACCTGAGATGCATAACGCTCCAGACATTCAGACATTGCCCCCAAGCTAGGCATAAAAGAGGAACGATGATGTCCATCGCCCCAAGGCAGCTCCTCGAGAGACATAGTTTCAATGATGGCTTCATCAGAAGGAAAAGTCTCTTTGAGAGGATCAGGCGAATCGGCCTAACCAAGCCAGGGGGATTGAGAGTAAACATCTAGAGCCATGCTCAAAGGAGCATGCTGAGGAGGTGGAGGATTAGATGCGGCAACAATTTCACAGTAGCTGATCTCTACTGGAGTCAAGGGCATTGATTCTCCAAACTCAAACACCTGCTCAGGCGTAGGAATAAGCCAGGGGTCATCGGACCTGGAAATCATGTTAACTTGAGCGGTGTGTGGTGGTGGTGCGGGAAAGATACCCATGAGGACGGGGTCTTTGAAGAGACCGGGTCGTACACTATCAGGGCGATTTGGAATCTGATCCACGTATGGTACGTTGTTCTCAGAAGTAGAGGTGAAGGACAACTGATGCACCGTGACTATTTTGCCCTCGTGAGGGAACTTAAGAAGTCAAAAGACGGTGGATGGCATGCATAGCATGGCATGGGTCCAGCTGCAGCCAAGAAGTATGTTGTAGTTGAGTTTGGCGTCGACTACTTCTACTTCCACGTTGACAGTCTTCCCCTGCAAAGTGATCGCTAAACTCTCGAGAACACCCAAGGGTTTGGATTTCCGACCATCAAATGCCTCGAGGGCATTGGGAGATGATGCAAGGGTTGGAGAGCCAATGGCCTTCTAGCAAGCGGATGACATGACGCAGGTAGAAGCACCTTCATCCACAACAGCCCTATGGATATTAAGACCGTTAATCCCGACTTGAATAACAAGAGCTATCTGATGTGGAAGTCGGGGGGAGAAATTCTCCAAATCGAAGGTGAGAAGACTCGAATCGGTGGGATCAATGCCACCGATCGCAGACAATAAATCCTTCCATTGCGAAGGACAACTTTGAAGAACTTCTAGTGTAGACATAGCAGAAGGTGCCTGTGCCAAATCCTCAACAATGCTGTAGTGTTGAGCAGCACGAGCATTCGGATTATAAGAAGATCTTCGAAGAACACCTTTAGAAGGTGGCTTCACAACGGGTTCAGGAGTAGGCTTCTCGATTTCCAACGAACCGGAGACAGGTGGGGGAGGCGGTCCATCCGCAACTGCCTTCCCAGGTGCCTGCCGTGATTCGCTGTAATCCTTCGAACATGTAGTGACAGAGATAGGTGCAGCAACCTTCATCATGAAAACTTGGGACCCAAATGGTGCAGATGGTGACAATTGTTCAACCATCTGGGTCTGCTGAGATGGGAATGGCTCTTTAAGAACTGCCGGAGTCCCTTTTGAGCCTTTGAGAAGTTGACTAACTTTGAATCGTCGTGGACAATCCTTAGTATAATGGTCTCCTTCGCAAATGAGGCAGGGGTACTTTGGTTTACGCTGAGAACCATCCTCAGTACGAGATTTGGATTCTGGCCTCGGGGCATCGGATTTGGATTTGCCTTTGCCCTTCTTTTTCCCTTTGGAGGCTTTCTCCGTAGGATTGGCCTGAACGCCGTTCACCTCTGCGGTTTTGCCAGAATCTGATGGGGCGGGATTAGCAGGAGTATTGTTGGAAGAATTAGACTTCTGCTTCCCATTCGAAGATTTCTTCGAATTCTGAGGTACAGAACCAATGACACCATCCACTGCGGGGGTAGGTGGAGCCTTAGAGGTTCCGGACCATGGGGCATCAGGAAAGATATCATAAAGCGTGCCGAACTGAGAATATAGAAGATCCAAATATTGGGCACGCGCAATGGCTTGTTCCTCCGTCACACACGCTCCCATCGCAATATCTTGAGCGATTTTATTCACAAAGGAGGTGGTGAACCAGTGAGTTAGTATATGATCAGGTATATGAAACTTGATCAGTCTATGACGGCGCTGCCACTCATGAATGCGATCAGAAATGTGAGTGGCTTTATCCTGCTTCAGAGAAGTCAGGAGGTGCGTCCCGGCTTCATAACGAATCGGTAACTGAAAGTGCGTGAGAAAAGCCATGGATAAGGAATTTAAATCTTGGAAGATACCACGGGATAACTCGATGTACCACTTAGCAGCAGCTCCAGTCAAAGTGCGCTGGAAGAGGCGCAAACAAATCGAATCATCAACCCAAGAGTTATACGAACACCAAAGATGATACATCATCACATGCGCTTGGGGGTCCTCTCCAGCTTTTCCCTCAAACTTGGGGCAATCACCTGGTATCTTGGTAGGAACCGGAGGCCAATACGGATTATGCAAAATCAGATCATTGGTCAGTTTTGAAACATCCGACAACTCCAAGGTGGCCAGGAACGACAATGGTGGATTGACCGTCATGCCAGGCCCTGGATGAGGTCCGGTACCTGTCCTCCACAATGGTTGTGAATATCCTTGCCCCCATGGGTTTTGTCTCATAGGATTCTGACCGTAGGGGGCGTAGGTCATATAACCAGACTGATTTGGATGCCGGTAACCAGTGTGTGGGGCTTGATAACCAGAATGTGGACCCTGGTTAGGATTCGGCCCTGTATAAGCAGCATTTGGATTTGGCTGCTGAGTATAGGTGTAACCGGGTGGAGGAGGATAATACTGAGAACCTCTAGGGTGGTTATAATTCGGTTGTGATTGACCATGAGGATAATAACCACCCTGAGGATGAGTCGGCTGCTGATAGGTGGAACCCTACGGAGCCTGATAACTAGGGCGCAGCTGTTGATTTGGCTGCGGCATCAAATGAATCGGCTGCTGAGCAGGGTTAATGGAATGAGCGGGCTGCCTTGAGTGAACAGGTTGACCCGACTGAGAGGGCTGCCCTGAATGAACAGGTTGACCCGGATAAACAGGCGGCGCCGGTTGCGCAGGGTGACCTGGCTGTAAAGGAGCCCCAGGTTGTGCCGGATGGACCGGTTGGCCTGGAGGCGGAACACTAGGTTGTACCGGATGGGCCGGTTGGCCTAGTGGAGGAATAGGGCCTGGTGTTTTCTGGTAACCGGTTTGACCTGGAGCAGAACCATAGGATGGTCCTGGCTGATATGCAACATTAGAAACAACAGTATACTGCGGTTGCATTGGTTGAGAAGGCTGGATTTGCCCCCCAGGACCATAGATTGGTCCTGGTTGGTACCCCGACTGAGGCTATATAGGTTGACCGAAAGGGCTGTAATACTGTCCTTGCAGACTGTACGATGGCCCTTGCTGGCCTACAGGATAGCCCTGCATGGGCTGCCCCTGTGGGTCATAAGGATAGCTAGGTTGGCCCGATGGTTGGCCTTGGAAAGGTTGCCCTTGTGGGTTATAAGCCTGGTTATAAGGTAAACCTTGAGCATGGAGGTAAGCCTCAGGAGCAGGTAGACGCAAAATGTCCCCGTGCTCATCATACTAACCTGGAAAAGCATACACGGGCGTACCATCCTGTGCATAGTGCGAAAAGTAAGAGCGGTTGGGATCTTGGGAGGATGGTCCAACCTCGGGGTTCGACTGTTGCAGGGACAACCGATACTCCTCCGGAGAGATATTCTCCGGTATAGCAGTCGCTAGATAAATGTCTTCAGGAGACGGCATAGCCCTGGTAGAGGGTGCCGTGACAACGTGTGAAGAGGTAGCCACACAAATAGTGGGCCTAATGGGTACAGAGGTAACGGGCGTCTGAGGAGACACCCCAGGTGAAGGAGCAGCTGGCCTCAGAGAAGGAGCTGACACTCCCATAGAGGTAGCAGTGGAAATGATCTGACCCAAAGACCTGTACCCCGGTGGTAATGAGGGACTGGCTGTTGACATAACAGCTGTTTCAGAGTTGTCTCCTGGAAATAATCTTCGTGGCAAGAGCTGATAGTCTTCACCAGACGTTGGGATTTCCTCACTAGAATCACTCATGGTTGAGCCTGCCGCTAGATCTCGCAAGAGACGGCGAGGACTAGGAGGAAAGATAGTAGCTATAAAAGGCGAACCCGATGTAAGAGAAAGGAAATCAGCTCCTAATCTCAATTCAGACACAGGGTCCGAAAAGGGCCAATCGAACTTAACTGGTCCCCCAAAGGGTTGATCAGAAAGAACCGGTCCCCCGTCAGGAAACTCGGAAACAATGGGCTGCTGTGGTTCAGCAGAGGATTGGGAAACCTCTGATGAATCGTCCGTGTAAGGACTACCAGTAGACGAAACCGAGGGTTCCGCCACTGTGACAAAAATGACAAGAGAAAAGATCAAACACACACACGGGCTGAAAAAGAGTTAAGACACACGATCAAATGATCAACAAGAAAAATCTAACAGGGCGTGTAATCGTGGGTGATTAATTTTTTACCACATTGAAAAATAAGAAACTTCACCATTTCATGTTTTAAGAGTCGAGAAACGGTAAAAAAGGTGACTCTATCTCTTTCAGATTTGACACAAGCGTGAAAGGACAAGCGCTTGGTGATCCTTTCAAATTTAGGGAGTCAGAAAAGATCAAATGACTGCTCAGGAATACTAGGCAAAAGGGTGTACCAAATAACCATGAACTGCAATATACACCTTGGTTTCAATAATGAAAGAGAAATCAACCAAGGACTTTCCGTACGTGCAGGCAATCTCCCCGAATGTTGTGTCCGGTGTATCACGGGTATAGGGCGGCAGACTCGGCTTCCTATGGATAAAGGATTGAAACCTAGAGGGGTCTCCCTTTATATACGCGACGGTATGGGGAGCACAAGTCCGTACTAGCGCTGTCTAAAGCCAAAAGGCGAACGACAGCTACTAGGTTTAAAGACGTCGGAACACGTCTCTAGCCTAGACCTCTAAATGTGTTTTGTTAGATTTCAATGCTGCCTTAGTGTAAATTGAGTAGATTTTAAAGTTGATCTTCAATTACGTTTCAGTTTTCAGGCCCTAACGAATGTGCTGTCTCAAAAATCTCTTAAATGCAAAACTACATGCCACAGTACACCATTTTGTTCGATGAAAACTAGCTACGGAAGAGTTGAGAGTTTTTACACAAACAAAATGATCAGAAGACAATCAATGATATCTCTAATGCAACTAATGAAACTAAAAAATTTTCTTTCAAATTCACTAAATACTAGTAAAATCGAAAAGATTTCAATTTGCACTAATCAACCAAAAGCAAAAGAGATTTTTTTTATTTTCAATGTTTGATAGCTAGATGCACTAAACAAACCGAAAACAAATAAGAAGCAATTCGAGAAATGATATTAAGAGAGCAAAACAAACAAATTTCACTCAATGGCACAAACAATCAGATCTCAAATCGACAAACAGTCTCTCAAAACCAAGAAAAGTCCCAAAGACACCAATGAGCCGTGTGATCTAGGCCCAAAATGAAGTAAAGCAAAATTCGAATGAAAACGAAATCAGTCACTCAAAAAACGCAACAATATGATAGACAACTGTCAAACGAATGCAAGGAAGCAATCCCACAGCTGACTGAACGAATGGAAACCAAAAACTCCCAAGGGAGGCTCGACTCACAAAGGCACCTAGATGCCCTAGGGCTCATATGCAAAATCAAAAGAAATAGGCAAACAACCAAAGGAAAGAGGCTCCAACCAGTCAAACCAGGCTCCAGTGCACTCAAACAGCCGAAAAAACAAGATCAAAATCACAAGTCAGCCTCAGAAAGCTTGAAACACAGCAAACCCTAATAGCTCACAGGATTGGCGTGACTGTGAGCTTGAAATTAGCGCCAGAAAGGCAATGGCACAGGTGATACACAGGCAACCTGCGCCAATGGGCGTGAATGTTACGCCAAAAAGCGCGCCAGCCAAGTTTACTATGGAAAAAATGAAAACAGGCAATCTCAGACACAGACAAGTGAAAACAAGGCTAAAACAAAGCCAAACAAACAAGAAAATCCAGTCCAAAGAGTTGACCAAGCAAGCAAGACCAAGAAGTTAACCGGAAAGAGAAGACAAGACTCCAAGTTGTTCAGTCCGTAAACCAAACCGGAGATCGACTGAAGCAGCGTTGATCTACTCCGCTAATGCAGAGAAAAAGCGTTTCGAAGGCTATCTGGCTGTGCTTCAGACTCCGTCTATAGTTTACAAATCAAACAACAAGCTGATTCCCCAGCGGAGTCGCCAAATTTTTGAGGAGGTAAATCCCCTCTGCGGACAGAGGCGATCCCTACTAGCCCAGATCGGGTCTAGCAACAATCAAACACGCTATAGTGCAGGTTCCTAATCGTAAATAAACCGACTTGCGAGGAAGGCTTACCTGGAATCCAACGCTGTCATTTGTAGAAGAGGTGGTGCTCCCGTTCCTTTGCCCTGGCAGATCACAATCCTCACGATCTCCGTGATCGGACACCTGCACATGCAAGAAACAACACAAACGCAAGCATAAAATCTAGTACATACAACTATATGTCAGTCGAAGAGGACATAACTCATGAACATGATCAAGAACAAGAGTGGAACCATAACCGATAGTCGCTTATCATTAAAGAGTCAAAAGAAGAATACAACCATAGCTTCAACGCAACACTCTCCTTTAGCGGGTCGTCAGCACAACATGTCTCGATAAAGCCTGTCAGGGATGGGACAAGCCTCTCTCTCCAGATACTTGGCAATAGTCTCCTTGCTTGGATTTGGCCTTAGGGAATCAAGAAGGCTTTTGCAGCATGAAAGCTTTTGGGAACTTAGAAATTCTGCCACCCTTTGGAACTAGCTTGCAATGGAAATGGGCAAGCTTTTATAGAAGGAGGAAGGGGAGTTGGGATCCCTATAATTATGGGATTGGCCCTATCATCAAGGAAGCTTCCATGAGAGGTGGCAAACCACTTCCTCTCTATGGAAATCCATAGCCAAACCTCCCAACTCAAGATAGAAATCAGCCCAGTAATTTGTTAGGATGAAACTTCTGCCTTTTATTTTTTAAAAACACCTCTTAATATGGTTGGCGCGGGTGTGGTTCTATAACAGAGCGCCAATTGGCGCGCCCTCTTTGGAGGATTTCCCTCTTGGCGCGAGGGCTGAACTATGGAACCGCGCCAATGGAAAAAGAGTTATTTTTAGGGTTTTTTGCAGGGAGATGTCTTCAGGGAAATTAAAGCTCATCTTCAGAGAGATGCAATGAAAGTATTTTCAAGTCTTAACTCTTCCCACAGGTCACGAAATGAGCCCTCCAATGTGTGGGATGGGGATTGCAGGGACGGTGACAAATTTCTGTGTAACAGTCTTCCTATTGACCATTGAGAAACATCTGTCCCAATAGTCTTCCTTTTTATAGGCATATAAATTTTTTTTCCTGTAGGCGCTGGAAAATAATTTTTCCAACGCCTACAGGGAAAAAAATTTATATGCCTATAAAAAGGAAGACTATTGGGACAGATGTTTCTCAATGGTCAACAGGAAGACTATAGATAGTACAGAGGTAGTATCAAATAGGAAGACACATTTGGTAAGTGGATATTTGCTATGCATTTAAATTTTTTTCCCTGTAGGTGCTAGAAAATGATTTTCCAGAGCCTACAGGAAAAAAAATTTATATGTTTCTTGCTCAAGGATATTGGTCCAAGAATTTAAATTTTTTATGTTTCTCATCCCATTTCTTATAAATCCAAAGAATTTGTACACAACCATCATAAATAAGGGGTGCTTAGTTTTTTTCTAGCATTCAAAAACCTATTACTGTTTCTATTTAGATTGTTGAGATCTTTTGCAGTCATAAATTCAAATCCCAAGGGTAAGATATGTATATGTAGTTACCACATTCCATGGAATCAGGCCACTTAACATCAAAATTTAGTTTTTTTTATTTGATTGCTGATTGTGCAGAAGCAGAAGCAAGGTCTGTGTCGAGGTGGTCTATCATATTCCTATAGTGTATCATTTCTATCTTCTTATTTTACGTTAATGAGGCCTCCAACAAAATACATGTTTTGTAAATCATATCCCTCACTTCTTAGTCCTTGACATCTTCGGTAACATGTAGCGTGTTATAGTGTTTCTCAGCTTGGTCAGCCAGTTAATTATTCTTTGTTTGCTAGGCTCTAGGTTTCGAGTTTGGACTTGGTCCTGGTAATGTCTGGATAGTGGGTTTGGTGGTATTGTTTGGATTGTGATTTTGTAGAGTTATGTCTTGATATTTTTTTTATATGTTTTCACATTTAAGAATATAATGTTGATGAAAATTACTGGAGTCTTGTGTATTTATTTACTTAATAATTTAATTTTTAATTTGATTTTAAATTTAAATTTAAATTCAAATACATTCTGGTCTAGGACGTTTCCTATCATCTATTACAACTTTTTGCTTTTGAAGATATGTGAAATGTTCATCTCTCTTCTAACAAAACATTAAAACATCAACATAATAAGAATGTAGACTTTAGTTCTCTCATACTGCCAACTTGGTATCTTTGTGTTTCTTTTAGGAGAGATTTTAGATTCTAGCATTTTGACCTTAAAGGATAGATTTTCTTTTATTGTCACCGAACTAGCACTCCACTGTGTATTGTTCCTAATGTATCTATCAATCCTTTTGATCATTAATAACTTATATTATCTTATCTACTCTCCTTTCTTTCATGATAAAGCTAGCATTGCTCATAAACTCAAGATTTCCCTAATTAATCCACAGCCCAAGAATGCTTGGACTTCCCTGTTGATCTTCTCACTCTCTATGGAAGTCAATTTGCAGGGCACATTGTTTGGCAATCTTCAAAGCAATCATATCCTCAAAAGTTCATTTAAAATAACTTCTCTTCTAGGATTAGACTTCTTAAGAATGTAGGAGCCACCATTACCAATCTACGTCACAACATTGTTAAAGCCCTTACAAGCCTCTCCTTTAGAGCCTGGGCTTCTTCAACTTCTTATGTAACTTCTTGTTGAAGGTGATCATTATTCACCTCACAAAAATTTATTGCAACTACTCTTATCTAGGTTGCTTCCTTAGCATCCATCTTATAGCAAAGATGGTTCTCAACAGTAAGGGAATTTAATTAGAGGCATCTCTTCATTGTACTCGACCTCAAACTAGTATCCCTTTGTGTGCCATATTGTTGTTTGCTAGAATTATTTTCACCCTCATCATGATTCTAAAAATTAAATTCTCTTTACTAGATTCATTCTCACTCACATGTATGTTTTAATCTTATTTTTATACCAAATTGGTACAACCCTTCTACCATGAGAATAACACAATACAATTAATGTAAGTACTTTCACAAATATCAATATTCTGTGGATCCGATGACAATCATATTCCTCCCTTCAAGTCTAAGACCACTACCACTCAGCCAAAAGATGCTCCAACATTAATAACTCAGACTCTTACAAGCCATTTTGGAATAGGTCATAATTCTAAATGTTAGGATCATGTTTCAAATGCGTAGTTTATATTGATTCTAAATGATGGGGTCATATTTCAATTAATTGCATAATCAACAAGAATCTGTCTTTATAATTTGCAAGCTTGGTTGTTTTTGCTAATTCTTTTTTTTTTCAGAAGTAAAAAAGTCTGACATAGTCAGCTAATATTCATAATAATTCCATAAAGTGACATACAGTAATTCAATACAACGTCAAATTTTTAGCAGCCCATGTCATAAACAAAATACATCATGCTCTAATTCCACACGAAATTGAATTGAAGTGAATGGCCAACGATATCCACAAATGAACTCTGCACAAAAATTATTTTAATCTTAATCTATCACATTGCAAGAATAAAGAGAAATCCTGATAATCTTGCCTAATTTTGAATAATCAAAATCCCACAAATACATTCAAAATCCCACACAGATACATCATCTAATGTCTAAATATCTTTTCCTAGAATTTGTCATCATATGTTTCCACCATAAGTTCATACACATGCTGACAGGAACCCCCAACTCAATCTTAAAATAATTGGGCAGTATAGCATGCATATGTACTAGCTAATCGATTGTACTTATAAGAAATGGGGCCTTCAGAAGTTCTGTAGCAGAAGGCCTTGCCGATGTATCTGCCAGAAAAATCAAACTTATTGATGTCAAAAATCAATTCCTTATTCGTATATCATATTTCTCTCCATTAGAAAAAATAAGGCATAAGGCATCTCAGGCAGGAGTCCTTGTGTTCTTCTGCTATATATACGCTTTCTTCACTCAAAGCTAGAAGCTCTTTTAGGAAACTCTGCCCATGAGTATATTGGGAGCATCTTGGCAAAGTAAGTGTCATTGTTTGCAGCAAAGGGGCACTTCTGAACATGAAACCTATCAAAGCAAATTCCTCCTTATCAAAAGTTGAAACCTTCACGTGTTCCTTCTTCAGACTTTTGAGTGAAAAGCTCAAATTTGATGCCTCCAGTCTTGCTGCGTCGTCCTGCAATCCAAATTTTGTGGGATAAATCTCCCTATTAAATAAAATTTTGGTGTTTAAACACTATACATAGATTCCAAAGCAAGACAATTAGTAAACCTTAAACCATTTACACTTTATCGACAGTTCTTCAAGGGAGAAAAAACTTTCAAGAAATGCAAGAAAATCCATTTGTCCACTGAACCCACGAAACAAAAATTTCTTCAACGAGTTAGTGGTAAAAATGCCTTTAAGTGCATTGAGCTCCGTCGTGGAAAAATGAAAAGATCCACAAGACTTGACCTCCAACATTGACATCCTGGGACAATTGTGCACTATGAAATTCATCAGATTTGGGTAGTTCACTGTCACCGAGCTTTTACACTCAACTCCAGTTATATCAAGAAACTTAAGATTTCCTGCAAAAATTTTCACCTCGGAGCTAATGCATGTCACGAAGCTGCTTGGCAGATGACGGGGTCTTATGAACCAGGAACTATTTGAATTTCAAATTCAAAAAAATGCAGCATTAATGTCGAGTAGGTGGCCGGGGGTTGTGGGGGTGGCGGGTGGGGGAGGAGCGGCATGAGCGGGAGGAGTGGCAGAGGAGGCGCAAGCTGGTGGGGTCCATTAACGTCGTTGTCCCGATTGCTGGAGTTTCCGTCACGGGGTCCACATCGTACCGAAGGGAGGGGAGGTTGTCGGAGTTGGGCGATCGGGAGCTGTCACATCAGCTCCCGATTCGTAGATCAAAAGACAACTCCATTTTCCAAATCTTACGAGGGAATCTCATCTAACTTGTACGTGAATAAGTTACAGTTATTTCTAGTCAAAAGTCGGCGGCCGTAAAAATAGAGTTCTATCGTCTTAAACATATGTATTAATTTTGCATATTTGGGTATTTGCAGCCTTTTGGCTGCATTAAAAATACCCAATATCTTGTGCCAAAGTTCATGGACACCGTGACTCTGCACTTTATATTCCTTACTGCTTAATGCTACACAATCTCCTAGATCAAGTTTATACAACTTTTTCACACGAACTCTGATCTGCTTCACCTATCCAGTATCTATGTGTCTCATAATTTATTTACCTTTACTGAAAATCACATCATAGCCATAGTCTTCCAAAACTGGTACAAAGATGAGGTTCTTCTTTAGGCCCGATACAAATATGACGTCTTTAAGGCAAAGAGGAGATCTTGACTCCCTCTTAAAGGTTACTGTACCAATACCAGTAGCATTGTACCTTCCGTTGCCCCTAATATCAATATGCATATGGAGATCTTTCTCCTTCGGGTCACTGAAAAATTCTCTACACCTTGTCATATGGGATGAGGCACTCGAGTCCAAGTACCACACACTATACATCATAGTGATGGCCATGCATGCAATAAGGGTGAGTTCTAGCTCAAACTGTGAATCCAAAGCTTCACCTACTTCTCTTGAGTTCTTCTTTCTAGACTTTTTGTGTGTGTACTTTGTAGCATAGTGCCTGAATTGAAGACAATTGAAGAATTTTATTTTGAACAAGTCTTTCTTCTTGCCCCCTTGGCTAGATCCTGGTTTGGTTTGATATTTCTTTGCTTTTCCCGTCTTTCCCTTTCCAACCAATGCAAAATTTTCTTCATCCTCTCCCTTGGATGAAGTTCCATCTCTAATATTTCGCTTGATCTCTCCTTGTACCAAATTGAACCACAAGTGCTCCCAATTCGGTAATTTCTCTCTCCCACCCATCGAGTCCTAGTCGTTATGCCAGCTTTTGGGAAGGCCTAAAGAAGCTAGGCTCACTAGGTCATCTTCTACAACATTCACACCAACCCCTCCAAGCTCATCCTAAACTTGTGTAAATCTAGTGAGATATTGCGGAATAGTGTCATTCTTCAACAACTAGATGTTTCGAAGTTTGTCTTTGAGGTCCAGATTTCTATGGTCATTTTTATTCTCGAATAGTTCCGTGAGTGCCTTCCACATTGAAAAAGAAGTTTTTTCACTCCCTCTAAGATTATTTTCCTCGCCTTAGCTACATATTTCTTTCGTTGTCCTAGGTTCTAGGAATGATTTGATCCTGGATTTGCAATGTCTTTCTTGACATATTCAAGCAATCCGTTATCATCAAGCACCGCCTCCATGAAATCCTTCCATGCAATGAAATTTGAGCTTCCTTCCAAGGCATACTCTAATCTCAGTCTGTTGATGGTCATCTTCTCAAATCTGAATTTCGGAATGCCTATTCTAATGTGAATCCTGCTTTGATACCATGTAGAAATTCGATGATAGAATTGCCATTGCTCAAAAATTTTAAGCTAAAACCAAGAGACAAAATTATACTCTACTGTTCTACAAAATTTAATTCACACTGTAGAACGACATTCGCAAACACGTAATAAGAAAAACAACATGCATAGTATTTTTCTAGGGGAACTCAACCGGGAAAAACCCCTTAAGAATAATTCCATCCTTACACAAATACTGAGGAATTAGACCCTATTTTTTAGGAATTTTCCTCCAATTGATTGTGCAATTCCCAAGGATTGATCATCTGATCACATGCAACACCTTTACACTCAAACTAGTTTACAATTGCTTGTTACACTGCCTTGGAATCTCCACCACAGCCGAGGAACTCAAATTCCTTGCATGCACTTGTTATTTTGAGCTAATTGATCAGTTAATTGGATGGTCATTGAGTTAGACTATTGTTCCACTACACACCTAACGTTCCACTAGTCCCATTAACTATTAAAACTAGTTTAACTGAACACAACTGGAAATAAATAATCCACATTACTAAAATTTAGCAATCGCACATGCTTAACTGAACTCCAAGCCCTCTAACTAGAATTTACTAAGCTAACTGAGGGAAAAGAGCCATGTCACCTTAATTAAATGCCTCCAAGTTCTCTGTTAATGTGGAAATTCTATTTTTCTCAATTTGACCAAGGTAAAGTCAAATTGAGACTTTCTTGCTACACTTCTCAACAAAATCTACCCTTAACTATGGTAGTGTTCCATGCTTTAAAACAATAGATTTATACATAAAATTCAACCCCATTTATGAAAGCCAAATTGACCAAGAAGGTGTAGGAGAAAGTTGGAGTACCAATTGGCCAGTTGGAGTATCTAGTGGTCACATGACCACTAGATGTCTACAAATATGAATTTCAAAATCCATTTTTGGTCATGATATGCATATTATTATTTTTTAGCAGGATTAGCTTAAAAACTTTCTCAGCGTTTTAATTTTGTAGATTTTAATGCAGAGGGAATGTGAAGTTCATATACAATATATATATTCTCTCCATCATTCATAGAATTATGGGTTATTAATACTCTTGCATTCATTAGTTTATTACTAAATCAATAGATTCCATAATTTCATGCTTGAGAGGCTAAGGTGGTAGGTACCTAGAAATTGCTCTAGAACTCATCTTTTTTTTGCTTCAATTTTTGGGTTCAGAAAATTAATATATCAATTGTTACTAGTGCAGAGGAAGACAAATTTTCTTCCTCCACCTATGCACTCCACAAAATTATAGAGTTTTCTTCAACCCCCTCTTTTCCCCCCTTCTACCCCACATCTCTCGCTTACTTAAGGGATTTGAAACTCTATCAGTTCTAGCATCATTGAGTTGAGTATTATCAATGTCAATATCAAAGCACTCATAGAAAGAATGACCACTCACAAAATTAACTTTTTTTTTTATTTTAAAATTATTTGTGAGGCACTAACCAATACATAAAGTAAAACACCCTCCACCAAATTAACTTTTTTTTTTTAAATAATTTGTGAGGCACTAACGAATTATGTCATATCAAGGTTGGTTTAGCTAATAGAAAATTAGAAAATAAAATTTCTAGAAATTAGAAAATTATTTTTGAATTTATCAAAAAATAAGAATATTCAACATTTTCCCAAAACTTTGGTTAAACAAAATAAAAGAAACTCCACCCATTTTGACTAGAAAGCTAGTGTTATACCATTATGTCATATCAAGGTTGGCTTGGCCAATGGAAAATTAGAAAATAAAATTTCTAAAAATTATAAAACTATTTTTAAATTTATGAGAAAATAAGAATATTCAAATTTTGGTTAAACAAAATAAAAGAAACTCCAACCATTTTAACTAGAAAGTTAATGCTATATTGTTGACAAAGTAGGTCCTTTCTTGTATGACTTATCCCCTTGCTTCCTTTAAAAGTTTCCTTTCTTGTATATAATATTCCGTCTCATACACCAATTTATATATAATATTTGACCTTATATACCAATTTAATGTCTACTTAATTAGCCCTTTCTTCAACTGTAGCCCTTTCTTCAACTGTTTCCTTTCGCGTATGTAATACTTATTTATCACTCGACTATTATATTCATAAAGTCCAATTAAATTTATCACTCGACTATTATTTGGAAAAAAATGATAAAGTCCATATTAAAAATTTTGGCTCCGTGGTGGTTAAGAAATTGAGACCTCCTCTTCGTTTTAATTGGTTAAGAACTGTGGCTCCCCGCCTTTGTGTTCTGGTTCAGACAGTAGACACCTCTTTTTTTGTTTTTGGTCGGTGCGAGCACGTATCCAGACGCCAAAATGACCAAGGAATCGGATTATCCTTTCCATTTATATATTTCAAAAATATATAAAATTTGTTAGCGGCTCAATAATTATTTTTTATTAAAGATTGTTTACGATAGATTTTTTAATGAATGATTTTAAGACTAGGTTCGGTCAAATAAATATATTTTATAGCGAACATGTGATTTTAAAAATACAATATTATAAAAAATTATAATTTTCCAAATCTTACGAGGGAATCTGGTCTTGTGAATGACGGTAACGGACGGTAACTCGTACGGGAATAAGTCACAGTTATTTCCAGTCAAAAGTGGGCGGCCATAAACGATAGAGTTCCGTCGTCTTATAGTATTAAAACCCGGGCTGTCGTTTCCAGGCAACGTTTTGGCTCAGAATCCGGCAAAGATTTTTAAAAAATCCGGCAAAGATTTCATCAGAATCATGTTTACAGTTGTTAAACTTAAGTATTTTGAGTGCCCTAAGAGATTTTGGTAGTGCTGAATCCATTTCCAACCTCAAAAATGGATTTCAAAAATGGATTTCAAACATTGCCAGTACCTGATTTCTTGAATTTAAGTTGCCCGGATTCCGGCAAAAAACTGCCGTCCAGGCTAAAACGTTGCCTGGGTAGACTACTCCGTAAAACCCTGCGCATATCAGAGATTGCACGAAACCCTCGCATTCGAATTGCGCATATCAGAGATTGCACGAAACCCTCGCATTCGAATTTCCATGGCGATTCTCAATTCGTTTCTCCAGCCTGTTCTGCTTCTCGTAATTTCCTTTATCTTCCTCCGACTGGTTCTCTGGAAGGTCTGGCGCTACAGGAACCTGCCGCCAGGCCCCCCGGCATGGCCGATTGTAGGGAATCTCCTTCAGTTGGGATTTTTCAGCGGCGCTACAGGAACCTGCCGCCAGGCCCCCCGGCATGGCCGATTGTAGGGAATCTCCTTCAGTTGGGATTTTTCAGCGGCGCGTTCGAGAGGTCAGTGAAGAAATTCCATGAGAGATACGGCCCAATATTCACCATGTGGATCGGTTCCCGCCCTATGGTCATGATCGCCGACCGCGAGCTTGCCCACGAGGCTCTCATACAGAAGGGCTCCTTTTTCTCTGACCGCCCGCCTGCCCGTCGGATGAAGAAAATCTTCACCAGCAACCAGTACAGCATCAATTCGGCCGCTTACGGGCTGCTATGGCGGAGCCTTCGCAGGAATCTGGTTAGCGAAGCTCTGAGCCCTTCGGCGATGAAGGCCTTCGGGGAGGTGAGGGAATGGGGCATCGGCCGCCTCGTAGAAAACCTGAGGAACGAAGCGGCACGCAACGAGGGAGCCGTGAGCGTCGTGGAGCAGTTTCGAAACGCTGTCTTTTGTATTCTCCTGTGGATGTGCTTCGGTAGCAAGCCGGACGAGGAGACAGTAAAATCCGTGCAGGGCGTCTTGCGGGAGGTCCTCCTGATCGACGGAGGTCTGTACGAAGCCTTACCCATTCCGGGGTTCTTCTACCGGTGGCTCCGGGCGCCTATGTTTGAAATCCGTCATAGGCAGACAAAAACCCTGCTCACCCTCATAAACCAGCGCCGCGATGCGCCGCCTCCGGCAGGCGGCGCGTATGTGGACACGCTGTTCAATTTGACAGTGGACGGCGGCCGACGCCTCAACGACCAGGAGCTCGTTACTCTCTGCACCGAATTCATCACCGCCGGCACCGACACGACCACAACATCCCTGCAGTGGCTGATGGCGAATCTGGTGATTCATCAAGACATACAGGCCAGATTATACGCCGAGATCGTGAAGGTCACTGGAATGGGAAAACCCGCGGAGGAAAATGACCTGCAGCAGATGCCTTATCTGGAGGCCGTGGTGAAGGAAACCCTGAGACGCCACCCTGCCGGGCACTTTGTACTCAGCCATGCCGTCACCCGGCCCTGCGAACTTGCCGGCTACAATGTACCCGCCGACGCGTTCGTCAATTTCTACGTGGCGGGCATGGGGATGGATCCCGCAGCGTGGCGGAACCCGTCGGAATTCAAGCCGGAGAGGTTTGCTGATGAGGGTATGGAAGTGGATTTGACGGGAACGAAGGAGATAAAGATGATGCCGTTTGGCGCAGGGCGGAGGGTGTGTCCCGGCTTAGGAATGGCTATGCTCCATTTAAATCTCATCGTCGCCCGACTAGTTCAGGAATTCGTGTGGGAATGCAAGCCGGGGGAGACGGTAGATCTATCTGAAACGCAGGAACTCACTACGGTTATGAAATACCCTCTGCAGGCGGTCATAAAGGAAAGGGAGAAAGGCCATAATTAAAGTAGTGGAAGCTTGCGAGAGGTAACAGGTTCGATTCTTAGTGCATGTTATACTCTGAATAAAATCATGATAGCAGTTGTCCTGTTATTGTGAAAAAATAATTACTAATGATAAATCGAATACAAATTGTCTGTTTGGTAAAGATTCTTCTCCGCTGTGTGTGGGGTATGAATTATTTGGAAGTCTAATTCGTGAATCGCTTTTTTTTTTTTTCTCTCCCTTTTACTTTTATTGCTGGATTTATTTATTTTCACTTTAATTGCTGGATATTGATTTATTTTATTAAAAAAAAAGAATTCGGTAACAGTTTAAAGCAAATCTCTCTGGAAAGTTTAAGACAAAAGGCAAATTGCAAGTATTTAAACTATAAGCTAGTGGTTGAAGTATAAAGTTTTCTCAGGCCATCTCTCGTGTTTAAAAGGATTATCATTTTATTTTGGTAAAAGATTGGAAATAGTGGAATTATGATTTTCCTCTTATTTGTTGAAGTTTATGAGAACTATGTATAATTAATTATGTTTTATCACACTTCTATGGTTTATGTGTTTAAAAAGATTATCATTTTGTTTTGGCAGAAGATTGGAATATGATTTTTCTCTTATATGTTAAAGTTTATGTGTTCATAAGGAAACTTATAATACTAGATACAATTCTATATAGTGCTGACCATAAGATAATACCAAAATATGTGCTTAATGATTATAGGATGTTTACAATTTGGATAGATTGGAGTTAATATTTATTTAGAGACATATCATATCTGATTAAAGTACTAGTATAGATTTATTTTAAGTATGGATTAAATATGAATTGAGAGGAATCAAATTTCTTTACGTGCAATTTTTTTTAGATTGTAAAATATAATGTGTTATTTTTCATTGTTTAAATTGTATTTTTAAATGCATATAAAACTAAATAAAAATTTCAAACATAAAAATGTAATTTTTTTCTCTATATAGATATATATGAACTTGATATGTTAACATAGATCTTCAAATAATTTATTTAAATCTCTTGTTAAAATATTTTTGAAAAGTATATGGTTTAAACATCTGATTCACACTTTTTTTTACTTCAATTAGTTAACATAGATCTTCAAATAGTTTATTTAAATCTCTTGTTAAAATATTTTTGAAAAGTATAAGATTTAAACATCTAATTCACACATTCTTTTTACTAATTAATTTAGAACATATTCATTTTTATAATTATAACTCACATTATTTTTCTATTTAGAATACATTTTTTATTTTTATTTTAAAGAGATAATAGACAAACTTACACATCACCTGACTGTAGAATAAGCCTCATGACTCAATAAAAGAAAATAGCATAACCACTTTATGATCAACTTTGGATTTCATCGAATTTTTTAGTGTCAGCTTAATGGGGAGGTAGAGTGGCACGACCCTTAATTACCGTGGACCACCCCACGGGGTGTTGTTGAATAGGTGGTGTTTGTTGGTTTTGTTAAATCAGTGGTGTTTGTTTATATATATTATATTTGTAATTTTAATAAATTAGGTTGAAAAAGATTAAAATTGCAATAAAATTTTATAATAAAATAAATTAACATAAATTTATGTAACTTTAAAGCTATGTAATTTTGTCTGTGGGGTCTTGGTTAAATGGTGATGAGGCGGGCTGTTATAGCACTCATCACAGGTTCAATTCCCTTCTCCGATCGGGGTGATGTACCTAGACATGTTGATGAAAAAAAAAGAGAGAAAAAAATGAAAAATGAAAAGAACTACCAAACTTACCAAAAAAAAAAAAAAAAAGCTATGTAATTTTTTTAACTTTTATCTAATAATTAAGAAACCGTGTAAATTTTTTTTTTTAATCTATAATTATTAGATTCAGAATTAATATAAATTTATAATAAGAATAAAAATTAAGAAATTGTGTAATTTATTTTTTTAATTTTTATTTATAATTATTTGATCCAGAATTAGTATAAATTTATAATAAGAATAAAAGTGAAATATTATTGTGATATGAAGTATGATGTAAACCATGATATTCAAAATTCAAATTGAGATGAATCAAGCCAAAAAAAAATTGAATACACCTATATTATAATATTTTGATAATGATCCTACAATTATAACAATTTTATCTTTCCTCACTCTAACATCATTTTTGACACATCATACTTAGTATTTTATATATTATCACAACATTTTTAATAAGAAAATTGGAATGCTATCACAACCTTTTTAATAAGAAAATTGGGTGATGGTCATCTATGATATGGAAAAGATCAATGAATAAACTCTTCATGATGAGTGTAAGTTAATGATGATCTCTAGTGACTAGTGACTCATTAGTGTTAATGCAAACATAAAAATAAAAATATATTAACTTGGAGGGATGATTCAAGTTACTTTCACAATGAATTTGAGTATAGTGTAAAAAAATGAAAAGTAGGAAAATGAATTAACTTTATAAATATGTAATTTTTATTTATAGAAATCATGTTTGACTATGTGAAATTTGAACTTTTCTAACATTAAATATAAGATATATGCTTCTACAAGTGTTAATATTGAGTATAACCACCAAGGGTTAGCTCAACTGGTAGAGTTTTGTTGCTAAGTACCTCACCTATCAGAGGTCATAGAGTTAATTCTCCTGGACGCCCTTGGGGTTAGGCCTTCTATTTTGGTAGACAGGATGTGGCCCTTCTTGGTTAATCTACGAGGATTTTCCCATGGATGTAGCGGCCACCCATGTCTGTGAACCACCATTAAAAAAAAAAAACGTTAATATTGAGTATCTAAATGATAGAATTTCCGTATAAAAATTTGTATAATTGTCGTGAACAATTTGTCCTTGCACACAAATATTTTCTCAAAATTTATAATCTTAATTGTATATATTTTTTAAATTATGAAACTCATTATATCATTCAAATTACAAGGTCTTCTTCTGTTAATGTTAATTAAAAAGTTTTTAACATTATCAAACATTTTTTAGATTGTGGATTCTAAGGTAAACAATATAATTTTTTTCTTCTGAAAATGGCTAAATTAAAAGGAAAATATTTTTGTAAAAATAAAAGATATATTTTAATATTTTGATATATGTCAAGAAAAAATATATTAAAAATGATAAACAATATCTTATTTTAAATAACTTGTATATTTGGATGCACTTTATATGTGTCTATAGTTTCATGGAAAATGGATTTGTCTATCTTATAGAAACATAATGGTATAGTTATGGATATCGAGAAGTATTATGAAAAATGGATTTTTTCATGTATTTGCAACCCAAACCACTAGATTTGTCATCTCAAACATATATTTGAGGAAACCAACTCAGGAAACATGTGTGCTAGAGTTATCACTCATTCCCAAAAGGAAATTGAATTTAAAAGACGATGCATGCACTCAAGGAACGCACATTCACTCTTGGAATGTAGGAGAAGGGAAGAAAGAGAGAGAGAAAGGTGGAAAGTGAGAGGAAGGGAGAGTGAATGGGTAGAGAGAGGTAAATAGGAAAAGTGGGTGTGGGATAGAGAGGAATGGAGAGTGGGGTAGTGGGGAAAAGTGGGGAAGATAGAGAAATAGGGAGAAAGGGGAAGAGAGGGAGGGAGGAGACAAAGAGAGAGGGAGAGAGAAAGATAATGAGGGAGAGGGATTAAGGCTTAGAGAGAGGGGGATAAAGGAGGGAGAAAAGAGAGAGAGGAAGAGAAGAAGAGATGGGAAGATGGAGAGAGAGAGAGAAGTGAGGGGAGAGAGAAAAAGAGAGATGGAGAGAGAGAGAGAGAGAGGAGAATAGAAGGGTATAGTTGAGAGAGAGGGGAGAGATAGAGGGCTGGAGGGAGAGAGAAAAAGAGAGATGGATACAGAGATTAAGAGAGAGGGAAGAAAGGTCATAGAGAGATAGAGTGGGAGGGAGGGATAGGAAGAGAAAGTGAATGAGAAGGGAAGATGGAGAGAGAGAGGGAAGAGGGAAGGCGATGAAGGCCTTCGGGGAAGTGACGGAATGGGGCATCAGCCGCCTTGTGGAAAACCTGAGGAACGAAGTGACACGCAACGAGGGAGCCGTGAGTGTCATGGAGCAATTTCAAAACCCCGATTTGCGGAGTTATTTAGAAGGGCGCTATAGCAGGCTCGACCATATAAGAGAGGAACTATTGCTAAAACTTCAGATACATGGTTGGATGAAAAGGATGTTATCCGCTAGAGATGAAAAAGCAATCTTAAAAAGTCTAAATATGGGTGGTCAGAAGGGTGTGATTCAGTAAGGCAATATGATGAAATAGGGGTGAAACCTTCACTAACTTTCGCCTAGGCAAGATGATCAAATTGATCCTCTTAGCTTTCGGTACTAAAATAATATTTACTTCATAGGCAGACAAAAGCCCTGCTCACCCTCATAAACCGGCACGTAGCGTCTATGTGGACACAATGTTCAATTTGACACTAGACGGCTGTTGAAGCCTCAACAACGATGAGCTCGTTACTCTCTACACCGAATTCATCACCGCTGGCACCGACACGACCACGACATCCCTATAGTGGCTGCTGGCAATTCTGGTGATTCATCAAGACATACATGCCACATTATACACCGAGATCGTGAGGGTCACTAGAAAGGGAAAACCCGCCGAGGAAAATGACCTGCTCCAGATGCCTTATCTGGAGGTCGTGGTGAAGGAAACCTTGAGACTCCACCCTCCTGGGCACTTTATACTCAGCCACGCCGTCACCTGGCCCTGCAAAGTTGCCGACTACAATGTCCCTGCTGACACGTTCGTCAATTTCTACATGGCGAGCATAGGGATGGATCTCGCAGTGTGGTGGAACCCATCAGAATTCAATATGGAGAGGTTTTCTGATCAGGGTATGGAAGTGGATTTGACGGGAACGAAGTAGATAAATATGATGCCATTTGGTGCAGGGCAGAGGGTGTGTCTGGGCTTAGAAATGGATATGCTCCATTTAAATCTCATCGTCGCCCGACTGGTTCAGGAATTCGTGTGGGAATGCAAGCCTAGGGAGACAGTGGATCTATCTGAAATGCAGGAATTCACTACGGTTATGTTTTGGAATTTCTGGTTATTCTGGAACAACTGAGAGGAAACAAAAATTCCTCTGCAAACACAGAGATTCAATAAATTAAACAATGTGGACAGCGATGGAGTAGAAACTCATTTTTATTTAAACAAAACATTGTTACAAAAATAAAATTCTTTAGAACTTCTATTGTTCTAGATTTACAATGCAAAGATTGCTTTTGGCTACTAAAAAACACAACGCACTTCTTCATTGTCTCACTCATAGTATATTACTCTTTATTTTTTGCCTTCGGGCATACACACAATCAATTCACTCGGCATATATTACATTTTTCACTGTTTTGTGTGTATATATATATATATATCTATATATCTCTATATATATATATATATAACCCAAAGTCTAAAACTTAACGAAATAAGGCATACATCGTGGCGCATATAAGAGCAAATAAAACATTTAACCTAAGGTTTAAAAACCTTATTACATCATTTCGCGGACTTCAAACAACTTTATGAAAAACAATTCAATGACTTATCACATCCATTTGAGGGCTTGGTGACTGGACTTCAATTGATGCGAACACAATCCTATTGGTCGGAGGCTGATGACTCGGTGATGGCGGGCCACACCTTATCGCATGGTTTGAAAGGCCCTGTGACGTAGGCTTAGGTTCATGCGAATGTTCATTGATTGGTTGTGGAATGTGACATGGAGTCGTGGGCTCCACTCAAGGTGACATGGAGTTTTCAAATCGAAACAAATGCGCGGGGTTTTTAATAATGGTTGGTGTATGGAGTTTGAAGGCGGGTAGGTACAAAAATGAATGGAGCGGTATTGTGTGGTTCAAACCACGGTCTTCATTGCAGAAACATGCTACGGCCTTTAAACAAAAATATGGGTCTTGTAGGGTTTAATCATAGGGTTTTAATGCGCGGTGGGGTGTAATCAGAAACAATAAATTTGTTGCTGCCTTCTGTCCTTTGGTGTTCCCATCAGAATTTAATTTCGTGGTCCTTCTGCTCTGCTTGCAGTTGGAATTAATTTCCAACACTCCCCCTTAATTACAATTTCTATTTTCTTGCATACCCAAACATTTCCTTAAATAATTAAAGATTTTCTGCCCCAATGGTTTTGTTAGAATAAACTTCTCTTTTGTTCTGCAATGTTGCAAAACAATTTCTCCATTGTTCACTAACTATCTGATGTAGTGATACTTTTCATCAATGTGTTTCGTTCTTTTATGAAACACTGAATTCTAGGATAAAGCTATAGCTGAGCTACTATCACAATAAACTGTTGTGCTTTCTACCTGTTCATGACACAAACTTCTCAACATTCTCCTCATCCATATTGCTTGACATGTTGCTGTTGTAGCTGCCACATATTCTGCCTCTGCTATTGATAAAGCCACAATTGGTTGTTTCTTAGAAGACCATGAAATGGTCCCTGATCCCATATGAAAAACATATCCAGAGGTCCTTTTCTTGTCATCTATGCTTCCAGCCCAATCACTGTCAAATCAATTCAAAATTTTCTGAAGTGGTGTATAAATTCCATACCTCTTTGTTCCTTTCACATACCTCAGAATTCTTTTTGATGCTTGCCACTGTGTCTCATTTGGCCTTTCCATAAATTTGGAAATTAAACTAACAACATGGATAATATCAAACCTAGTTGCAGTCAAATACATGATGTTGCCAAATATCTCTTATACAAACTTGGATCAAAATCCTTGATGTTGTCTTCTTTGCTCAGTTTCAATCCCATCACTGTAGGAGTAATTGATGTCTTGCAATCCCGCATGTTAAATCTTTCCAAAACTTCATTCACATATTTAGCTTGAGAGATAAAAATATTATTTTCATTTTTCTCTACTTCTATTCCTAAGAAGTATCTTAGTAATCCCATATCAGTCATCTCAAATTCATCCTTCATGACTGTTTTAAAATTCCCAATGAGGTAAGCATCATTACCTGTGACTATAACATCATCAACATACAAAACAAAAATGAGCATCTTATCATCATTTTCCTTGATGTAAAGTGTGGGTTCTCCTTCACATTTTTTGAACCCATTTTCCAGTAGATAGGCATCTATCCTACTATACCATGCTCTTGGTGCTTTTTTCAGCCCATACAGAGCTTTCTTCAATCTGCATACTTTGTGCTCTTGGTCTTCTTTCTCATATCCCAGAGGTTGTTCAACATATACCTCTTCCATCAATACTCCATTTAGGAATGTTTATTTCACATCCATTTGGTAAACTTTCCACTTGTGTTGTGTTGTTATGGACAACATTGCTCTTACTGTTTCCACTATTGTAACTGGTGCAAAAGTTTCCTCACAGTCTCTACCTTGTCGCTGCTTGTAGCCTTTGACAACAAGTTTGTTCTTGTGCCTTTCAATCTTACCTTCAGCATTTCTTTTGGTTTTATAAACCCATTTTACTCCAATTACTTCTTTTCCTTTTGGGAGATCAATTAATTCCCATGTCTTATTTTTTTCTATTGCATTAGTTTCTTTATCCATAGCATCTATCCATTTCCTGTATTTTACAGCTTCTTAAAAATGAAACGGATCTTCTACATGACAATATAATGAAAATAATATTTCATACCTTCTTCTTGCTCATAAATTTCATTCAAACTTCTGAATCTGGTTCCTCTTTCACTTGTTGAACTTGTGCTTGTAGAAGCATTCAAATCTTCTCCTTGTGATGTGCTTGGAGAAGCACTGTCATCACTTCTCAAAGGTGTTCTCATACCTGCTTGTGGTGTCCCTTGCTATCCTTGTGTTGGTGAAGGTGGTGTTGCTAATGGGGATGTATTTCAGCCATTTCTTTATCATCTTCATCATGAGACAAACAAGTTTTTACATTCACTGTTTTCTCAGTGCTTCCATCCCAAGCTTCTTCTTTAATGAATTGTACATCTCTGATTATCATAAATTTCTTAGTAGATGGGTTATAAAATCTGTATGTCTTGGATTCTTCACTGTATCCAACAAATATGCACTTCTCCCCCTTACTATCCAACTTCTTCCTTAGCTGATCTGGAATGTGTGCATAAGCCACACAACCAAAAACTCTCATGTAGGTGACAAACTATTTTATGCCACTCCATGCTTCTTTAGGAACTCTGTTTATTACACTCTTTGTTGGGCATCTATTCGAGACATATGCTGCACAATGTACAACTTCAGCCCAATATTAATTTGGCAAATGTTTTGCCTTCAACATGCTTCTTATCATATCCATGAAGGTTTTGTTTTTCCTTTTAGCAACTCCATTTTTTTGAGGTGTATACCTTGCTGTAAATTGCTTGTGAATCCCATTTTCTCTGTAAAAACACAGAAATCCTTTGGAGATATATTCTCCTTCTCTGTCAGTTCTTAAAACTTTAATATGTTTCCCATTTTGATTCTCAAGTAGAGCCTTAAAGTGGCGGAACTTTTCAAACACTTCACTCTTCAACTTCAAGAAATAAACTCATGTTTTTATTGTGTAATCATCAATAAAGGTTAGCATATAGTGGCTTCCTACTAATAATGGTGTTTGCATTGGTTCATGCAAATTAGAATGGACTATTTCTAAGAGTGCTTTTGTCTTTATACTCTTTCCTGATGGAAAGCTTTCTCTGTATTGTTTGCCCAAGATGCAGCCTTCACATAGGCTATCTGGCTTTTCAATCAATGGTAATCCTTTTACCATTATTTTCATATCTAACAAATTCATACTTCCAAAGTCAATATGTCCAAATCTCAAATGCCATAACCAATTTTCATCATTTGCTTCTCTTTGGAATGTCTCTTCTGTCATTGCTGCCATTGCAGCTCATTTCTTCAAATCTGCTCTCATCTTGAGAGGAAATATTTTGTTTCTTGTCATATTCACTTATGTAATCCTATGCTTGCTTGGTGGTATGTCGATGATCATCATCCTCAAAAAATACATTGTAGCATTTATGAATGATTTGTCCAACGCTCAAAAGGTTACACTTCATACCAGGCATATAGTAAACATCTGATATGGTTTTTCTTTCTCATTTCTTTGTTAAAACACTCACTCTGCCTTTTTCCATGACAGAGACTTTGTTGTCTATACCCAATGTTACTTGAGACTTCACATTTTTATCTAACATGGAAAACGTATAAATGTTTCCAGTCATATGGTTGTTACATCCTGAATCTAGAAACCATATATTTTCACTTTTCTCTTCAACCAAATTGCATGCTAAAAACAAATTCTCTTGATTGAGATTTTCTTTAGTAAAGTTAGCACTGGGTCTACTACCCATGTCACTCTGTTTCTTCCTACATTCATTGGCATAATGCCCATATTTCTTACAGTAATGACATTGGACTTGGGATTTATCATACCTTTGTCCATGTGCTTGATTTTGTCCACCTTATTGGTTGTTGCCTTGCCTTTGATTCTAACTTTGGTTGCCGCCCCTTCCACTAGTACTTGTAGGGTCATTTCTTCCTCTATTTTGGCTTCAACATCTTCCTTTTCCTCTGTAGTTTGATCTGCCTTGACCTCTTCCTCTTCCAAATGAAATTTGAGTCTTGAAGACATGCTCCAAAGATGAGTTTGTTGTTCTGATTAATCTTTGTTCATGTGTCATCAATGATGCATGAAGCTCATCAACAGTGAACACTGAAAGATATTTTGTCTCTTCAATGGTTGTTACTATTACATCAACTCTTGAGGGTAATCTCCTCAATACTTTCTCCACTATTCTTCTTTCTTCTATTGTCTCTCCACGAGATCTCATTTGGGTAACCAACCCAATCAATAATATGAAGAATGAGTCTATTGTATTAGACTCTTTGATGCAAATGACTTCAAAATATCTTCTCATTAATTTAAGCTTTGTTGTCTTTACCTTCTCCATTCCTTGGTAAGATTTCTGGAGGATATCCCATGCATCCTTGGACTTCTTTGTTGCTGAAATTCTTGGAAATATACTTTCATGCACTGTCTAATAGAGATAGAAGAGGAATTGTGAGTCATTCTTTCTATTACTTTTCAGCAAATCTTTCTTTGTCTGTGTTAAAGCATTTAAATTCTTGTTCATTTGCTGGTTCTTCTAGTTTACCATCTTCAACTAGCTCTCATAAATTTTGAGAGGAAAACAGGGCTCTTATTGTGATTGCCCAATAGTCATAGTTCTTCCCATTGAATTGCGGGAGTTGAGTATTTCCCATACTCATGCTTCTGTTGGCTCCTGCCATAGCTAGCTTACATAGTTATGCTAAAAAATTGATTGTGTTTCTTAACTAAACCTTCTCATTGCTGAGAGATAAACTCTGTCTCTAAAAGACTTCCTTTTACACTTCTCTGGACTGTACTCTTTTTAAAACAAACACAAAACTCTGTTTTGGTAAATACTCGATTTCACTGAATCTTCACACTGCTGGAGAAACCTTGAATAGATTTTTTCTTCCTTCCTTTAGCTTATTTGGAAAATGCAAAGAGCTTGGAATAGCTCTGATACCATGTTGGAATTTCTGGTTATTATAGAACAACTGAGAGGAAACAAAAATTCCTCTGCAAACATAGAGATTTAATAACGAAAAAAATGTGGACAGAGATGAAGTAGAAACTATTTTTCATTTAAACAAAACATTGTTACAAAAATGAAATTATTTAGAACTTATGTTGTTCTGGATTTACAATGCAAAGATTGCTTTTCGCTGCTACAAAACATAGTGCACTTCTTCACTGTCTCACTCACAGTATATTACTCTCTGTCTTTTCTGCCTTCGGGCATACACACAGTCAATTCACTCGGCATATATTACACTTCGCACTGTTGTCTGTATATCTATATATATATATATATATATATATATATATATATATATATATATATATATATAACCCAAAGTATAAAACTTAATGAAATAAGACATACATCGTGGCACATATAAAAACAAATAAAACATTTAACCTACGGTTTAAAAACCTTATTACATCATTTCGTAGACTTCAAACAATTTTATGCAAAATGGTTCAATGACTTATCACATCCATTTGAGGACTTGGTGACTGGACTTCAATCGATGTGAACGCGCTCCTATTGTTCAGATGCTAATGACTCGGAAATGGCGGGCCACACCTTATCGCATGGTTTGAAAGGCCCGGTGACAGAGGCTTAGGTTCATGCAAACGTGCGTTGATTGGTTGCGGAATGTGACGTGGAGTCGTGGGCTCCACTCAAGGTGACGTGGGGTTTTCAAATCAAAAAAATGCGCGAGGTTTTTAATAATGGTTGGTGTATGGAGTTTGAACATGGGTAGGTGCAGAAATGAATGGAGTGGGATTGTGTGGTTCAAACCACGGTCTTCATTACAGAAACAGGCTACAACCTTTAAAAAAAAATATGGATCTTGCAGGGTTTAATCACAGGGTTTTAATGCGCAGTGGAGTGCAATAAAAAACAATAAATTTGTTCTTGCCTTCTATTTTTAGGTGTTCCTATCAAAATTGAATTTTTTGATCCTTCGGCTCTACTTGCAGTTGGAATTAATTTCCTCCATTATAAAATACCCTCTACAGACGGTCATAAAAGAGAGAGAGAAGGAAAGCCTTATTTCTAAGTCTATACGCCCATTAATACATCTCATTAGGACAGTCTTGGGAGAAGGAATCTGACATTTGCGTTGACTGTGAACCGTGTACATAATTTTTTCTGATGAACACTTTTTCCGACCAAAACACATACATGAGGTTGATATCTGCGTTGCCCATCACATAATCATCCATAAAACACATATCCGCAAATTTTAAATTTTAAATTCAATTCACCCCCGATGTTGATGGCTCCCACCCTATTGTCGTTACAGTGATTCCCGCACTTATCACAGGCTGTAAATATAAACGTACATCATCTGTTCTCCCGCTCCACAATATACATTTCATAGCTGTCGACATTCAAAATTTTCGAAGGATATTTTATTATATTATATTATGTAATAAAATAACATGGCTTATACAATAATGGGATGTGTGATAATGGAATGTGTGATAGGCACAATATTATTGGGAGGAGCTAAAATATTAAAAAGATTGAGTTTTTTATTGAAATGTATATGTTGAAATTCTATATATGTAAAGTGGGTTATAATTTTAATTTTGAATGAAATTTTACATAAATAAATTATAATATTTATTTTATTTATTTGTTAAAGATTATATATGTATATATTTTATAAATAAATTTTTTTTATATGTTTAGTAGAAATGTATCTTATTGTATTTTATATTTTATAATTTATAATTTAGAAGTTTATATATATATTTTTGAAAATTCGTTGTTATTTAATTATAATTGTTAATTGGTTATTTTGATGTAAAGTTTTAATGAAAATATAAATCTTAAGTTTTGATTAAAAACAATAGTTTTGATTTATTTTTATGAAAGTAAAATAAACATAATTTAAATAACATACAATAAATATAGAATATACAAAGTTCGTGATAGATAAATTATTGTTGTATATGAAATATTTTAAAATATGTTTCTTCATTTATTTGTTTTGGATAATTGTACAAAATTGTCCTATAACTATTTGATCTTAGTAGGGAGTTTCATTTACTTTTGGCATCATTTTTGGGTTCATGAATAGGTTGTAAGAGTTAATGAATTCTTCTATGGAATATAGAGGTTGATTTGTAGACCTTTTGGCATCACTTACAATATATAGGAATTAAGACTCTCTATACAGTCGCCTCTCTAGACCTCCAATAACAATATGGTTGCATAGGATAAATCCATGTGCAAGGTTATGCCTAATTTTCTGGTCCAAGATCTAGAAGGTAACATTGTATAGACCACTGGAATGTTAGCCACAACAATGTCCATGACCATGCTCTTCATGGGGATTTGGGTGATAGACATTGTAGAAAATCCACGTAGAATGAACTGATCTTGTAATATGATAAAAAAATACTTGAATTTATTCTACAAATTGCAGAAATTAATTACGATCACAAAATCACATGAACAAGAAAGAGAAAGAATTTCAATCACACGACACAAAGATTTATCTGGGGAAAGCCTTAGTTAAAAACCCCGCTCTTTCTCCTCTAAGTCACTAAAGAGATCTCTATTACCCATCATACAGAGCGAGACACCGATGTCAAGATACAACATGCTTCCCATTACTGTGCTTTCCATGCATGCAATGCGAGTAAAAGTAATCTTAAATTGTGAAGCTAGAGCTTCACATGTTGTTGCAACTGCAGGTTCCTTCTTGCTTGCCTTCTTCTGTGGACATTTCATGGCACAGTTCCCGAACTCGTGACAGTGAAAAGACTTGATGTTGGACAAGTATTTCTTCTTTCCCTCTTTACCTTGGGATTTATTTCCCTTGGCTTTCTTTCCTTTGTTGATTAAAGCAAAGTCTTCTTCTGTTTCTTTGGAAGAGGTATCGTCTTTAGTGTTTCGCCTTATCTCTTCTTGCACCAAGTTGAACCATATTTTCTCCCACTGCAATAACTTCTCTCTCCCATTTACTGAATCCTAGTAGTTATGCCAACGCTTGGGAAGGCCTAGAAGTGCTAGGCTCACGAGATCATCCTCAACAATGGTAAAACCAACACTTCCAAGCTCATCCTGACATTGGGTGAAATTGGTCAAGTACTTTGGTATTGTGTTGCCCTCCTCCATCTTGATATTTCTGAGTTTTTCCTTCAGCGCCAACTTCCTATGGTCATTGTTTTTATGAAACAAATCGATTAAGGCCTTCCATGTAGCATATAGAGTAGACTTGCCATGGAGGTTCGAGACAACATCATCTCGAACTCCTTCTTGCCTTCGCTACATTCTTCTTCCATGTTGCCAAATCTTAAGCATACGCTGTTGTGGGCCACCAAAATTTAGGGAACACTATACATGCCTGCCATTAGACTCTCAACTCGAATTAATTGAACTAACTAAGTCTTCCTGACTTAGTTAACTCGTATAAGTTGTCATGTGATGTGGAATTAAAATTTACTTCTAATTTAATTAAGGGAAAATTAAATTAAAATCCTTCTTGATGCGATTTTCAGGATTTCTTGTTGCCATTTTAAACAGATATCACTAAGTGTTTGATGAGACCTAGGCACCTGACACTTCTAGAATAAAATGAATAAAGGTCATGGTAAGGTTTGGTGATGTTTAAGCCAATTCCAACATGACTGATTTAGGCATGAGGTTGTGAGAAACTCCTGATTCTAACATAAAATTGTGAATAATTTTATCATAACATTGAGGGTGATGTAGAAAGGAGGGATATCCTCATGTTGTTCCTCTACATGTGGGCCACATACCATGGTAGGGTGCTCTTATTGAATGTTCAAGGTATCGTTGTGAAAGGATAATTCAATGTGGTTCATGAACTTCTGTATGTGAGACTAATAGGTTGGATTCTGAGCTAGTTCTCACAAAGGGACTGGGACCCTTATCTTGCTCAACTCTTGTTCTAGGTTGAAGAATGAGACTGTGGTTTTTTCACTTTCTCTAGCTAGTTTAAGTCGTGATTTAGGCGGAAAGGTCTCTTGTGATTTCCTTACTACTAGTTCGGGTAGGGATTGGAATTATGATTGGGCTTACTTCTCCAATGTGAAGGTCTTTGTCAGTCTTTCAGAACATCGAGAGGATTTTTGCTGGCACGAGGGAATTATTTTGAGTCATGTGAGGTCTGAGGTAGTTGAGGGCTTGGACTGAGTTTTTACAAGTTGTTACATGCATGGACCATGTTATTACAAGGTGTGGACTAACATGTTATAGTTGGTTATAAGTTGTTGAGTTGGTTATTACCTTCGTATTTTTTTGAGATGACACTTGGGATTTCTAATTCAAGAGATGTTGACTATACTTTGTAGCTATACTTTGGTTGACTACACCTCATTGCCCCTAGTGGTGTTGTGGAGCTAAGTATGCAAGAGATGTTGTAAAACTCTACGGTGTGATTCTTTTGACTATGTAGAAATAAAATAAATAAATAAATAAAAATAGCTTTATGTTAAAACAAAAATTATAGTTATTATTTATTTTATTCAATTTTTGTTGGGTAGTTAATGTAAATTAGAAATAAAAATAACCATATATTTAAATAAAAATTCTAATTTTTTATTTTTTTTAATTAATTTTCTTTCGTTAGTTAAGGTAAAGTGGACTTGGTCAAGTGACTAGTGGTTTTAAAGTGGTCTTGGTCAAGTTACTGGTGGTTTTCTTTAGCTCCAAGTTTATGAGAACACATGGTATTTCCAATGGTATTCATGTGGAATATAACATATTTAAAAGAGGAATTAAACTAGTCTAGATGCATCTTAAGTCCGGATCTACCAAATCTCCAGAGGGATCAAATATGTTGAGATGAAAATATCTTAAGATGCAAAGATATTTGATCCCTTTCATAACTTGGTAGAGAAACATTGAGGAACATGTAGGAACATTGAAGGAAGAGGTCGGTTGCTAGAGGAACATCGAGAGGATAAAATGTTACTTATTTTCCCATGATGTATGGGAGGTTGAAAACAACATCATCAACCTCCATCGGGGTCACTCTCACTCTCATTCACACTGAATATCTATTTGCATGGGTACATGCAACACTTTCAACGGGGGAAAGATGATAGGTGCGCAAATTGGCATCCTTTCAACACTGATTCACCACATTTTTTATACTTATTTCCCATCTCCATGTCAACTTATAACCTTTTTTCATCACAACGATGCATTTTTTTCCAACGTACAATATTTTTGTAGTTATATCACTTTTAATGTTTATTCTTATGTATTAAGGAAAGAATATGCCTTTTATGCTAACTAATGAGAACTCATGAGAAATAATTTATAAAAACTCCTACAAGTACCCTTGGAGGCAATGACAAAATATTTGGAGAAATTTAATTGTTGCAACACCTTAGTGTTGCTACAACACCTTTATGTTTAAGCCAACTCTCGTTGCTACAACACCTATAACACATTGTTGCTAGAACACCTCTAGCATAATGTTACTACAACACAATTATGAGCATCGATGTCATACCACATTGGAGTATTAATGCTACAACACAATTGAATACCAATTTTGTAAAAAATCTGGGAGTATCAATGGTAAAAAAAAACTGAGAACTAATGTTGCAACACCTTAACACATCGACCATTGAAGAAACTACTACAATTTTGTGGACAATTCTAGCAACACAACGAAATCAACTACTATATGCATAATTATCACTACTAGCTACTCAATGAAGGGATCAACCACTTAATTTCGCAATGGAGAAAATGAAAAGGGTGGGTGGTCATCTAACATGGAGAGCTTAACTGTAGCTAATTTTACCCAACCTCCTTTCCTGTCGTAGTGGTTGAGTGAATCAACGGATGCCCAATTTTTCCATATTTTGACTATGTTGTTGTAATGAAGGGAGAACACCTTTAAAATCATATATTCTCATGTTTGTCTCTTGATTTCATGATCAAATTGAGAGATTAAAGCATTGTATAATACCTTCATTTACTCAAGCCAAGGGGAATGCATAAGTGAATGAAAAGAAGACTGATGTAATTCTAAATGCTATTAATTAATAAGCTTCCTAGTTCTTTCTCCATTTCCATTTTGTGCATGTAATCAACTCCGCCAGCTCAGGATAAATATTTCATTAAGTTCACCATGCTACAAGATGGTTTTTCAAATAAAATTGCAGGAGGGGAGCTAAAACTATGTTTTTTAGGCCCTCGAGAGCTCGATTGAACACTTAAAAAGCTCGATCGAGTGCTTAGGGTAAATTTTAAAATAACTCAAATGAGGGTTTAACCAACCCTTGATTTAGAATTTGACATAGTTAATGCTTGATTGATCCCTTCCAACCATAAAATCCCTGTTGTGTTTTTGGCGATTTAAAAAAAATAGCTTAATCGAGCATATAGCTCGATCGAGGGTTTATTTTTTAAGCCCTCAAATAGCTTAATCAAGGGCTTAAATATTGCTCAATTGAGATATATTTCCCCCCCTCCCAACCCATGTGCTCGCAAAAAAGTGTAAATGAGCTTCATGCATTCACCGTGATTTACTATATTTTTTAATGTTATGTGTTGATTGAATCAAACAATGATTCATTCTCTTTCCAATTTTATGGTATTAGTCTTAATTTAGCTTGTGAGTTAGGATTTATTTATCACAATTTGCAAGTATCTCATCAATTTATGAGAATTTGTATTGAAAATTTTAGGAATGAGCAGTTAACTTGATCAAGACACCCATTTAATTTATTGTTTGTGTGTTCACTTTCCAAGAAGAGTGTTTTAATTTCATTCCTCTGTGTTTTCTTTTCAGCATAGTCATTTACTTTCTTGTCTATGTGATTACCTATCTAACAAAGAATGATATACATTTTTGCATGAGTGTCGTAGTAGTATTTGAATTCCTGCTAGTGTGAAGTGTGACATTTCAATTCCTACAAGTGTGAATGGGGATATTTCGATTCATGCAAGTGTGAACCTTTCATTTCCTGCTAGTGTGAAGTGTGACATTTTAATTCCCACAAGGTTGCACGTAGGTAATTGTTCTATCCATGTGCCGACATCGTCAGTTGGATACTGTCACATACAGATAACAAGACCATGACTCTTACCTGTGCCAGTGGATACAGGCTTACCTCTTTTATGGCACACGATTACCACCTTATGTATCATTACTGATTCCAGAATCGCACATGGATTCCCACTTTTACGTAGTCACCAACTAATTAAGCACAAAGGATGTCATCAAAGGTTGGGTGAAAGAGCCTTCAAAATTTCATTAAACACCCAACAATACTTACAAGAAAAAATATATTAGGAATTCCTACCAGTACTTGATAATATTATGATGTTGAATCTATGGTCAAAGAAATACCGAGACCTTCCCATAAGGTTGGGAATTCTTACTTAATCAGGTTGTGAACGAAGGAAAATCATTCAACTGGTTAGACTTGTTAGATCAAGAATTGAGAATTCATGTAATGAATGCTAAGAAACCTCCCAAGGGTGAACATGCCAGATTGTGACAAGGTGATTATGACAGAGACTGGGAGAAATACAGTAACCATTGCTGCATCCAACTTGGCCTTTGAAGGTGTTTCCAAGTCAAACACAAAGTATCTCATGGCCGAGAATAGAAAAATGGTGAATAAATTATAGGCTGCAAGGCAAGAAGTTGAACAACTCCAATTAGAGT
The DNA here is from genome assembly GCA_034641835.2 of Pinus albicaulis. Taxonomy (NCBI): domain Eukaryota; kingdom Viridiplantae; phylum Streptophyta; class Pinopsida; order Pinales; family Pinaceae; genus Pinus; species Pinus albicaulis. Next base: position 761,780,878 of record CM076570.1, on the reverse strand, counting down.
TCTAGAAAGAAATTTTCGCATAGGCATGTCTCGAAGAACTTAAGGCATCCATACTTGGAGAAGTATCGACATGTAGAGCCTTTACGAGGAGCTTGTCACCGTGCATAAATTGGATTTCTGCTTGCATGACATGTAACAAAAGTGAAATTATATTTCTAAGGACCTCAAGGTTTTTCATGCAACCATTGTTGTCATGCATGAGTGGTCGATGCAATACAAAGGGGCACCGTCCGAATTGGGAAATAAAACAAGACAACAGGAAGGGCTGGAAAAATCACAGGTTCGGATGATCATCTAGAGTAACAAAAAACTCACCTTGTTCATTTTAAACATTCAAGCCTCATATGCATGATTATTTAATACCGTGGATTTCATGGCAAAATCACACAAGATCCCTTCAGTTGGCTCACTCACTGAAGCTAAACATGAAAACCAAGTTAGGAAGGAGGTAGAAGAATACTTGGACTAACTCATACATATCGCCACCAAGGAATATATGGAGGTGAGCAAGAAAAATATGCAAAAGTACATTGGTGGCCCTATCTATATCAACGCTATGTTGCTCATGCTAAAGAAGGAAATTCAGACTGGCTCCAAATCAGTCTACCCGGATGCAATGGAGGCTAGAGTATGCTTCCAACCTGATCCTATCACACAGTTTGGCCAGGAAATCCCTTCCTTAACTGTAGCACAATTTACTATTTTTGGTATTTTTTCAGGTCCTAAACTTCTAGAGTTGTTTTGAGGCCCTAAATGATGTTTTTTTTTTTTTTTTTTAAATCAACTGTGGAAAATGTGATTTTTCAACTTGAAATTCGTTGTCAGCAGTTGCAGTCCTTAGATAAATCTTTCTAATGAGGTATCATATGCGCCAAACAGGGATAATATGACCAATTCCTCGACTCAATTCAGATATCAAAGGATGCTAAATTTTAAAGTTACATATTTTTATGGGGGCATGATAACATTTATTCTATTCATATGCATTTTGTAGATTTTTTTTTTTAAAGGTATAGAGTCTTATTTTAAATCAATTTTATTTTCCTCAAAATGTAATTTTTTATTTTATTTTTGATGTTTCAATTATTTATGAAATTTATGGTAGATTTATTCTCTTATTTTTTTTTAGTGATTTTGATTTAAAAAAAAGAATATTATTAAGAAATAAAATATACATTATTTTTTCTTATTTTTATTCTTTTTCATGTTATGAGTGGACATTTTCTTTATGATATTTTTAACATATAAGTATATATTGTTTCTTGTTTTTGTTAAATAATATGTATGTCAGAAATGGAAATGTTGAAGGGTATTGGGATTGGATGAAATTTTTATTTTTTTCATGTATGTAATCACTTTCCTTCAAATTATATAATATATTTTTTTTCATATCAAATGCGGTAAAAATTCGCATTCAATATGGAATTTCTATACATCTATATTGACATAGTTATGAATCCAACATACCCAAAGTGATTGGTTGTAGAAAAAATTTCTCCATAGTCTGAGTCTGATTTATTAAAGAAGCTGAAAATTTTGTATGTTAGGATTCCACTTCTACAAGCTATCAGAGATCTTCCAATTCGTACATAAATAGTAAGGTATCTCCGTATTAAAATACTTGGTAGGAAACCTCAATATCCTCACACTATTGGTGTTGTGGGAAAATTTTCATAATCAATGTTTGGAAAGACCCCACCTACAAAATATGGCGATCCTAGGAATTAGGCAGTAAGTATTCAGAATGGAAAAATGACTCTTCCAAACACATCAGTTGATTTGAGGGGTGAGCAACTGTGTATGGGCCAGTCCATCCTACATCAAGGTGTACCTATGTCATTTCAAATTGTTAGTGTTTATAGGGTATATAGGAGACCTTGGATTTAGTGCAGTATTACTCATGAAAGCTCTCATAACATAGCAGTCTCTTATGACAATTTTTACGTTTACCAAGGTAGTTCACGGTTCCCAATGTAACATGGTATAGTTGGTCAATAAATAAACCTAATTTCAAATTGCACGTCATGATTAGAGGATTGCATGTTATGTGAAAATTTTCTAATCATCACATTTAATGAAAATTTATGGCTTGGTCAAACTTAGCTAGGGAATAATCCAGGTGGATTTTCAAGAAGGGAGTTGGGAAAAATATTGCAAACATTACATCCAAAGTGATAAGCACAATGAGATAAAGAATATATAGATAATAGAATTTTGATATCATGAAGGATAATAGAGATTAGGCATAAGGGAAAGATGAAATGGTAGTCAAGATGATGAAGTGGAAATGCCCTAGATGGTTGAAGGTTAGATCCCTACGATCCACCTAATAGTTATTGAAAATTAAATTAAAATTTTGGAAGTGTTATTCTAACATAGACATGTATATAAGTGTAGTTAAGTGAGTGGTATGGATTTAACTCCGACATGTCTATAAGTGTAATTAGGTGAGTGGTATGGATTTAACTTCGCGAAATATTCTGAAACATTTTTAATAATAATCACAGATCAATGATTGTGATTTATCTCCAAAGTAGTTATGCTTTTTCTATTGTTTTCATTAAATTGACTAATTAAAAGGAAACATGTCATATGAGCGTGAGTTATGTTTTTTTGGGCATGTAGTATTAGTAAGCCATGGTGTTGTAATAGAGCCTAAAAATCTCCATGGTAAATGGGAGTGAATCTCCATTGTTAAAATTCTTGTTAATAACAATTTAAAATAAATTTATATTTCTTTTTTTGATAAATATGAGATGTATCATGCGATAAATGTTTTGATGTCTATATATATTTACCAGCCATTTAATTTATATGTCTTCTTTAGGATATTAGGTTTTTTTTGCATGGAGTTAAAAAAATAAAAAATTAACTTTAACAAACTGTTCAAGACTAGAAAATGGCAAAAAAAAAAAATCCCCGCCATGAAGAAAACCAACTTCTAGAAACAAAATGGACAACCTTTGGTGATTGCATAGTTTGAGTCAACAAGAAAAGTAAACAAAATAGAGACTAAAAGAGAAACATATAACAACAGTCAACAGTCCTAGGGGAAAAGCTAAAAGAGAAATACCAAACCTCATCATGAGGATGAAGGTGAAAATCAAGGTTAATAGGTTTTTCATCAACCATGCATGGCAGAGGAATTGGAGAACTAGGTGGCAAACCCATCTAAAACGTAACTAATTGTCCTTCCACAACTAGCATAAGATCTCTAAGCTCATCTAGCCTATGCATGAGATTGAATTAGGCCCATATCCTATAAACTAAAATTTGTCCTAGTAGTAACTTTACATTCCAGTACAAATCAAATGTATGAAAATATTGATTTCAGTGACTTCATGAATTACTTGTGTCTGGAACCTAAGATACAATGGAAGCCATGGCATTTGTATTCAATGTGGCCTATCTTTCATAATGAATTTCTTCCTCCATGAGATAGATTTCCTCCTAAATGTTTGGTGGCATGCTAGCTTAGAATTTATGGGTTGAAGACTCTTCTTGTAAGAATGACTAGGATCCCCCATAAGCGCCATAATTTCTACTGCCATGCTAAAAACAAGCTAATTGATAAGTCATGACTACTGACGGTAGCAAGGCATCAAAGGGATCAAGATAGGGGTGGGATGGGAGTTACATAAAATTTCCATGAAAGAGAGAGACCATGATAACTTGTCAGGCACATTGCATTGATAATGTGCTTGAGACTAGGCCTTCTCCTTTGAAAAATGTCAATAGGGGAGAGGGGAACTTAGTGAAGCAGATGAGAGGAAACCCACCGAAGCAACCGGATGAGAATCGAAGTGCATGACAGCCAAGGGAAGTAATAGGAGGAGATGATGAAGGATGAGATAGAGCTTGATCTAACATCCAAGGACAAGGAACACACTGAAGAAACCTCAATTCACGTAGACATGTATACAGTAATAGTGCCAAGGAGGCTCAACCTCCCTCCATGGAAGGAGAGGTCTCATAAATGTGCCTTACAGTGGTGGCACACATAGAGGGTGGCAACAAAGGGAACGTTAAATCCTAGGTGGATTGAACTGATGTCATAAGACACCATCAAGGTGGATATATATATACACACACACACACTCTCAATTACTTTATCTCTTTTTACATAAAGTTCATATAAAATTATTCCATCTAGAGCCTTCTATAGTCCCATATGGTAGCAATGTTGTAAAAAATTGTGTAATGCATTATGTAATGTAAGGTTATGTTGAATCACTTAAATTATTAAAGTTAAAATAAAAATTTTAGCTCATAGTCATTTGATGGGTTTATCAGTAGTGTTTTACAAGCTCATGGTATTTGTCTACGATATTTGTTATGATAATGCAAGTGTAGTAGCTTAGATCCATATTATCTAGATTTAAGACAGATTTAAGTTGGTATTACTCAAAATGGACATCTAAATATTTTGTTGTTATAATATCAACAACAAACCAAATAGACATAATGAAAGTGAAATTATTATTGATTTATAACTTAATTAAACTAACCAAATATATAGATTTTTTTTGTAATATTTTATTTTAATTAAAAAAAACCAGTATCAACTACAAATACAAATAAAATAAAAATAAACATTTTTCTAAACTAATTTGTAAATAGATCACATATCCTTATAGTCAATTCAATGATGAAAAGAGAAGAAAAAAAACAAACCTATGTCAACATTAAACAAGTTTCAATTCACAACTTTCAAAATGGCATCCTGCAAAGTGAAATTAATGTTTGTCAATGTGCACTTAAGATGATAATTCTACCCAAGACCATAAATTCAACTTTAGAATATACAATATCATTTACAATAGTGACTCTAAATATGAAACAACACAAAAATAATTGCAATACTAAAATTCATAAAACACTTTTACAATGTTTCTTCTCCAATGGAATCAAAGCCTTTGTGTGAGATGGAAAACCTTCAAACTTCTTCACGTATTGGTTGATAAGCTTCAGCCCAATAGATACAAAAAAAAATCTTCGTTACTATGCAAAAGCCAAAAGCAATGTATTGACCCACCCATTGGTTTTTTTTTTCTTACTTATTTCAATTAACCAATTATTTCACGCAAACTCCACTCTAAATTTCATTATTAAAATCCATGGGTGCAAGCATCTCAGCTAATAAAGCATCTCAGCGTATGAAAAAATAATTACGGACAACGCCGTAAAATCTTCTTACCATCCCTTACCATGTCCTCTCTTATAAATCAAGAACCATTCAGATGGTGTTGCATTTTATCTCACACAACATTAACCAAAACACTGTATTAACATAAGAAAATGGCCGGGAGAAAGGACATAATTAAAGTAGTGGAAGCTTGGGAAAGGTAACACGTTTGATTCTTAGTGCATTTATACTATAAATGATTTACTGGTGGAAGCTTTCTAGAGGTTTTTTTTTTTTTTTTTTTTTTGCATTTTATACTATGAATAGAATCATAAAGCAAGTTAAAAAAATAATTAATAATTGAGAGTGCAATAATTAATTACTAATTAATAATGATGAATAGATTTGGACTCTAAGCTTCTGTGATCCATAATATAAATTAGTAGAAATTCTTCCGGTAATAATCACATGCAAAAGAACGTGGTCGACGCGTTTCGAACCAACCAGTGTGGTTCATCATCAGGACTATGTGTGAGATTAGATCCAGACATTAAGTATAAATAGATGTAGAAAAGGCTCAACTAGCCGTTACGATAACAACTAGTTTGACTTAGAAAAGTAAATAATCCATTATTTATTTATTTATTTATTATTATTATTTTAATTTATTTATAAAACTTTTAATATATTTATACAACTAATTGACCAATTAATTAATATAATGGTAAGTAATTTAACAAATCTTGGTGTATATATGTAAATTTTGATTAAATTATATAATAATCAATTATTATTATAAATATAATTAATTATTATTCATGTAATTCAATTTAAACAAACCATCTATCAAATAGTCAAACATAGTGAATGAATAAATAAATAAATAAAATTAAAAAAAATAAAAAATAAAAAATATAAATATAAAAATATAAATATAAATAAATAAATAAAAATTAAAAAAAAATAAAAAATAAAAAAATAAATAGACCCTTGAGCCTCATTGTAACATAGTTCAGAGGTCTGTAGCTGCCACATCTCTTCTCAAAGATTTGCTACCAGCACCCTAGCTATTTTATTTCCATTATGTCTGTAAGCATATTTTTGTTATTTGATATTAATGAAATGAAGTATTATTTCTGCTGCATCTCTATGTTTATGGTTATTTCTATATTCTATTGTGTTCCTACATAAATCCAGATCATTCAGATCATCTTTCTTAGGCTAGTTTTTATTGGCTACCATAGGAATATTTCTATTCCTAAGGTTATATTATTTTTCATTTCAAAAATGGCATGCTGATAACCTTTCAAATAATCTGACTGTTTTTCATCTTCCTGATTTCCTATGTCATGGCTAGATTCATCATGATCTTCCTTTGGAAAAAACATTCCTGCTGCATCTTCATTTAAATAGTGAATGATATCCCCTTGAAATTCGAGTTGCATTTCTTCTTCATCCACTAAGTTTTATTGGAAAGGAGACCTAATTTTATAGTCAAGATGATTTCTATTATCTCTTGGTCTTTGCTGATTTTGAGGCCTTCTAAAATGAGGATTTCTAATTTGTGTTTCTTGTTGTGCAACAGGAGGGGGTTTGTTTCCAAGAGAAAGCCTATCAATAAGCCTCTCCATAATTTTCATCATGGTGTCAAATTTCACATAAGAGGATGTAGAAGGTTTTTCTTCTTCTTTCAATCTTCCTTTTCCCATTTTTGACCTCTTTGCTGCAACCATATTAACCTCAAGTTTTATAGCATCATTTTGCATATCCTCTAAAGTAACAGACTCTCTCTCGCTCAGTAGAATGGAAAACACATAATCAAAGGCATCAACATAATGTAACTGGGTAGATCTTGGAGGCGTTTTGATATGAGCAGGAACAAAATTGTAGACCTTATTGAATCTCTTGAAAAAATATTGGAATGACTCATCGTTAGATTTCTTCAAGTTATTATATTCATTCAAGGCTTAAACATGGTTTACTTTACTTCTCCATTTTCTAAAAAAACTATCCTCCAACTCATCCCAGTTTCACAGATTTGTTGGGGTTAAAGCTTTAAACCACTTTCTTACTTCACCAATAAAATTTTGCACAAACAACCTCATTTTGAAATCCTCATCATCTACCTCTTCTAATTCTATGAAATCACTGAATTGATCAACATGTTGTTTTGCAGTGATTCCCTCTTCACCTCCAAAATTATTTATTCTAGTGGAGTATCCTTCTCAAAGGTCATGGAGTAGGGTAGGCAGAATAAGAGGAGAAAACCTAGCAAGGCCAACCATACTGGCAGTGAGAGTGCCAGTTGAAAATGCAATATAAGGGGTAATTTTTCGACTAGGAAAAGGAGTAGTGAAATGGGATGTGAAATTAGAAGATTTTCTGACAGGAATTTGCAGCTTTGAGACAAAACTTAAGTCAAGGGACACCAGCCTTGCTTCTCAACAAGAAGTCAAAAGGATCAAGTTCTTTCAAATTTTCAAATGACTCTTGCTCTAATGATAATTCAGATGTGACAACTTCCAAAACCCCTCTTTTTCTTCCTTTGACACAAGAGATGAAGTATAAATTCATAACCTTTGTAGATCTAATACAATTTTAGTAAATTCATTCTATGATTTAGATCTAAAAATGATTTCTTCTATTTTCTCATCAAACTTTATGTCTTCAAAACTTTGAACAACCTCAAAAGGTAAAGATGAAACTCTTGTGAGATGTGGATTACGATTTTTATGAGCTACCAATACCTTTGAGATTTTTTTTGGATCATCAACTATCTCTGGTGGATCATGGTTTGTATTACTCCTTGTTTGAATATTCTTACAATCCACCTTTATGCTAAGGATCTCGATGGAGTTACCAAGGTAGAAATACAACCTCTAATATTTTTGATATCCTGGTAGCTTCAAGAGATCAGTTACTTTGATTTGAATCAATTTCCCAAGATAATGCAACTTCGACTCCCGACAAACGCACCAAAATGTTATCACTAGGCTGGTACCAATTGGTTTTTTCAATGGTCAACCTAATGAAACTATTTAAAATCACTTTGGACTAGAAATTAGCCCTTCCAGTCAGAGAGGGATCTCTCAAGGAAAAGATAAAATATTCAAAATAAAACTCATATTTGCAGATGGATAACTGTGTATTGTTTGTGTTGTAATTGATTTTGCAGGTGTAAGATGTATGAAAGGCTACCATTGGGCATGGAGTCAACTAATGGGACTTCAATTGTAAACAAATGTAGTTCATGGAAGCCAATGAAATTAATCTTAAAACGATAACTTTTTATAGCATACACATAGCACATGAAGGAAACTGGAGCATAATACTATGAATTCCAAGTAATCATGAGAATGTGAAGCTGATGATAATATTAGAAAGTGGAAAAAACATAGACACATAATCTTAAAGGAATTCTCAGGTCTGAAAAACACTTCTGCAACTGTATATTAGCTTGGTGAAAACAAATTACATAGTATTCCTCTCATCTACATTCATCAACCCCCTCATATTTAATAAAACCTCTCATTCACAGAGTAAAATCTCCGTTACAAAGGTCTGTCACTTGGGTTAGATTTCAAAACTTGGCCTAGAGAGATAATTTAACTAGAATTACATCACTTTGAGGAATAATAAAGATATTTATGTTTTAATAGAGTTGTTAATAAAAAAGGACACACTGATTATTAATTACTAAAACAGAATGTCTAACAACCCATGTTTTTCATCCTTATTAAATAAAATTTTCATGTTGAGGTGGCCAACTGATACACTGGATCTAAGGTATTTACACAACTTAATTGAAACTGAGTTGTCCATTTATGTGAGGTGAAATCATGATGAGTTGTTTTAACCATGTCAGCCATTTGGAATGGATTGTTGAGTTGCCACTAAACCAAATGGCCCAATGATATCCCTGATCTCATCAACTGAATCAACCACTTTTCTTTCTACGTTGACTGCAATGACAGAGCTTTGGCAATGAAGGAAGGGTGAGAAATCTAAAATAAAATGGATTAAAATGGTGGAAAAAGGTTTTTTTTTTTATATGGCCACAGAGTAGTTTATGTTAGGGGTGCGGATCCATTGATATTTCAAATGGTTATCATGGGAATGCATTTGATTAGGTTACGGTATATGCCAGGTGTTAGGTGATGAATGGAGGGAGGCAAAGGGAATATAATGGTAAGCGGTAGTGGGATCAGGCGGGAGGACATATGTGGCAGTAGGGGAGTGGAGGGAGGTACGCAAGAAAGATGGTGGGAAAGGATGGAAATTTGGCAGATTTTGGATGGGGGTGGAGGTGGTTTATGGTTTGTGGGGGGGTTTGAAAACTTGTTTCATTCTCACGACTTCCCTCCCCCTCTCGGCCAATAAAGGTAAGATGTAAGGGCGGGGAGGCCGAAAAAAACTATCGCACGTAGATATGGCAGAGTGACCATCGGGCGACTTATTGGAGAATGAATTTTAATCACATACTCCAAATTTTCTTTTTCATTTACAAATTTTATCAAATGGGAGGAAACTTTGGCTAAAATACATAATACCCCGAACTTAGGATAAAAATATTATGATCCCAAACTTGAGATAAGAGCCCCCAATCATGTAAAATCAACCCTTTTTTACCCTTTCTGGAAATAATTTGCAGGATGAAACATCTAAAATATAATAATCATCATTTATAATCAAGTGACCAGGTATAAAAATTATAGGACCATAACAGTAATTTTGCTCCACTATTTGCGTTTTCTGCATGGTTATAATTTTCAATCATGTGTTGCAAATGGTAAAAATGCTGACTTAAACTTGTGGATGACTATTGGATTATTTTAAAGCTTGTGTGTCAATTTAAAAGGTGCAAAGAAAAGGTGAGTCGATATTTTTTTTATGGTTCATTGTATAGTTAGTTATTATTTTCCATGTGGGTGAATGAGCTCTTTGTTCCTAAACTCATTTCTCTGTATACTCATCCTCAGCTCAGTTACTATTTCACTAGATTTTCAATGCTTATAAGTAGCTCTATATTCACAATATACCCCCCCTTGTCCCCAATTAAACTATTGACCTTCTACTCATCAGATATTTTCGTCAATCCTTGGATTTCTAAAGACTGTTTAGCTTGCAAACATATGTTGCCAAAACATTTTTTGGTAGCCTCAAGAAAATTGATTTCTAAACTCTACTAACTGAAATCCCTAATTTCTAATGGATTTTTTCATAAAATTTTCTCAAGAAATGAACATTTAAGTGGGAAATTCTAATAAAAAATCAACCTTTTATAGTATAAAAGATCTGTCTTAATTCATATAAAATCATTATTTCACATTTTCCTTGGGCCCTCCATGTTGTTCATTTTGTCTCCACTCACCATCTCAATTTGTAAAAATAAAACCTCGAGCTTAATTAAACCATAATTATTCTAATTTTCTTATCTTACATATATACATTCAATTTTAGCTACTTTAGATATAAGATATGAATAATATCATTCTGTTTCAATGAAATTATCATGAGATAAACTACAAAATATGATAATTACAAAGGACCTAAACTTGTCCTAAAAAGAAATTAGTTCCAAGTGAAATATTCAGTTCCATATGTCTGTGACCAAAGAAAAAAGAGAATATATGATTCGATAAATTTTATGAGGCTCTCTTTATTACACTTTGTCCTCCATCATGCATACTCTTTCGCTATTTCTTAGCACTATTCACTAAAATTTCTCTTTCATGTAATAGGATTCGTTTATCATTATTTTTAATAGAAGTATATTTTCACAATTATAAATGGAAATGTGTTGATGATTATCACATTGACTTGTTGTTTTTGTTCATATCTTATTGTTGATTTTAGAACTCAGCTTTGCATACATAGATTTCACTCTTGTCGATCATGAAGAATGTGTCGAGAAAGAGGAAATAAGCCTCATCGTGTGTGAGAAAATGGTAGAAATAAGATTCATTTTTCGATTATTTTTAATGTAGTTACAGAGGAATTTAATCAATTGGAAACCATTGGCCATTTGTTTCTAGGATCCTCTAATGTGTTTTTTCAACCTCCAGTTTTTCAGAGAAATTTTTATTCCCCACTGCAACCTCATTCTAATGTTCATATAATACCTGTGCAAAATCCTATCCTTAATACTTGGGATACTAGTTTAAATGAGGGATGTAATCCATTGCCTGGTCTTTCTCATGTAGAAAGAAAAGTTCGGGGACAAATCATTGTGAGTCATGCATGCCAATTGCCAAATCACCCTCACTCTTCAAAAATCCATGCTCAGAATTCCCCATCATAAACATCAAGCACTAATTTGGACTGTAAACATGTTTTTCGTATTGTTACTCCAATAGAAGATCCTAATCCTAATGGAAATTCAAATGCTTTTGTTAATCCTATTAATCATCCAGTTATTGATTGAACTCCTAAATTATGCCAACCCTATTGTTGAAAATCATATTCCTAATCTTGAACACCTCAATTCATATCATATTTTTTATTGATTAGATTTATGTTTTTTCAAATTTCCATTGCAACTAATGTGTCATAAAGGGTAGCATTATGTTGCATCAACCAATTTTTCTCTTCTTATTTTATAGATATATAAATTTATTTTATTTAAGGTGGACATTGAAATATTCTCTCTCTTTATGAAGTTAATATTATAATATACTAGCATAGTTATGTGAATTAAATGGCTAGTAAATATTGATATGCATCAATTTATGATAGCCATCCAAACACCCACTTGATGGTACACCTTATATTGTCAAATATTAAACAAATTACAAAAATTAACTAAATTATAAGAGTTAAACATATATATATATATATATATATATATATATATATATATATATATATATATATATAAATATGTAATACAAAATCTGAACCATGGAGATTCTTAATTTATAAATAGGCTTTGTTACAATACCATGGCTTATCAACACCATGTTCAGCAAAACCATAATTCATTCATAATCAAGACATTTAATGTGTAATTTATAAGAGAATATTGAATAATAAACATATAATTTAGTACAAATAATAATAATTTTTTGCTAATATTATATGTGTGAGAAGTTTTAATTGAGTCAATATTATTTTGAAATAAAAATAGTAAATTGTCAAAATAAAAATAGTGAATTAGTTAATTCTTGTACACCTTTTCACTATTAAGTAATGGAATAATCTATATTATTTTATATTATACTTGTAGTGAAAGAATAGAAAAAATAATTATATATAAAATTAAATATTTATTATTATTAATTTATATAACACTAAAATAAGTATTAAAATATTTTATTTATCTTCAACATTATTATCATTAATATTTTATAATTTATTAATATAAATATTATTTTATTTTTTAATCAAAAAAACAAACTATTATTTTTTATCAATATCATTGTATAAAAATTTATCCACTCCGCATGCTACCCTGTTATGAAATTTTGTATTACATATTCCCCATGGTAATCAAATATTATGCAAGTTGGTATAAATATTATAATACCATGCAAGTTGGTATAAATATTATAATAAATAAGGTATTATTCAACCATATTTTTAGCAATAGAACATGTAATGTTATTGTCTAAGAAGACTGAATCAAAAGATGTGCATATATCAACCTCTGGCTGCAATGTTTTTTTCTTTCTCCACTGAACTGCAATGCCAACAAAAGTGTTGGAAGAAAGCATTTTACACATGAAGATTTGTAACCTCCTTTCACAAAACAGTTAATAAATCAACCAATGGAAACCATGCTCGCTGTTAGTTTTAATCACGAGGGTGTATTAAAAAATACTAATATAAAGCAGTACGCAGGATTCGAACTGACATCTCACTTACTACAAACAGAAAATAAATTTCAGAGCATGATTGCATAAACAAAAGGAACAAGCGCCATCATGGCAGGCAGCCGGTGTTTAGTAACCAGAAACAGTGCTTTTAAATGAACAGTGGAAGAGTACAAGATTAACAATTCAATCCCATATATTTGTTATTTTTATATTTTGGAGTTTTTAGTTGAAAATAGGTGAAAAAATTGTGATTATTTAGTATTTTGTGTGCACTTGGACGGTGAAAATTTTCACTTTGTAAATTTGTGATTTCTATGAATTTATGTGAGATTTTGAGAAAATTAAACCAGGCCTGTAAAGCTTCTAAAATATCTCACAAACAACTTAATTTTTATTTAAATGAGATTTTTTTTTTAATATTAATTAGAATAGGTTTTCTCATTGTTTATAAGAGAATCAAGTGACATGTTGGGCTTCAAGTATTTCTTAAAATTGTCTCTAAAAGTTTGGCCTTCCCATATGTAAGGAAATAAGTTAATTGCATAAAACTTAAATGTATTTGGGAGGAGGAAAATCCGGCCCCTTATGAGAATGGTCATAAGTAAGAGGATATTTTAACAGCCTATGATCTAAATGTATTTGGCAAGATTAAAAGTCTGTGTTTTATAGACTACCAACTAGATAATTTCAGGTTGCATGGATTTTATTTTCTTTTTTACCATTAGTTTTCGAAAATCTCACATAACAATGATGAAAAATAAAGAATTATTATTTTCAACATAGTAAAAAAATATCTTGAAAACCTAAGTTAACAAATAATTATCTCACATAACAATGATGAAAAATAAAGAACTATTATTTTCAACATAGTAAAAAAAATATCTTGATAACCTACATTCACAAATAGTAGTCAGTAACAAAGCGGCTTAGTTTAATTACGGAATTTTGAAAAGTATGAATTAACTACCATGAACAGCTAATATAATCTTTCTATCACCCAAAATTTTCAATATTTTGGTAAAAATATTAAATAATTTTAGACTTCGTATTTTTATAAATTAAATTATATTTTTAATCTTTGAAAATTAAAGAAATTATTTATATAAAAAATTAATATCTTTTAGTAGTGATGAATTGTAATTTTTTTGATAAATTGTATCACATAATATATTCTTTTGAACTCTTACTAAAATATTCTCATTAATTTGACTAAAATACAAATTTATTATAATATATCAAATACTCATCAATAATAAATTAAAAATAATACAAACTATAACTATCAATGACATGCAATCTTTACCTGAAAACCCTCTAAGCAAGGAATGGTGTCCTGTGAGATACAGCCGTGCACGTTACTAACCATTTTAAAGATTGATTATTTAAACTTTTGCAACATTGTTAATAAACAAGTTAGTTTTTCTTTATTACATTAAATTTCGAAGGTAAGAATATTCGTTTGATATTAAATTTCAGGATACGAATATTCGTTTGAAATTACTTTGATCGATTCTCGAGTGGTGTTAATTTAATTTCTTAGTTTATTGCAAGGGAAAAAAGGAACCGGCTTATTGTTGTTTTCTCTGATGAAGTCTTTTTTAATGCTCCTGTCCATGATTCAAGTTACTCTCGGACTCTGAACTCAATTAATAAATTTGACCTTGTTGCTATTCTTGATTCCGAACTCGGTTGCTAAGGAAGATGCAACCGACCATCGTCACGTTAAGATTTAATAAAATAAGTTTTAATTTTATTTTCAAAATTGTGTGGTGGTGGGTAGTGTTCAGGGAGTGAAGTCGCGTGAGTGCGATCCATGGCTCGGGACGACCTATAATTCTCTATAGGGTGGATAGAGAAATGTTTTGATTTTTGGAGAATTTTCCACACGGAATGGGGAAATGGTTTGACATCGTGGAAAATTCCAAATAAGTTGTTGTGAATGACGGCATCGCGATATTTTGGAGTTCTGCTTTAGATTGCATTCCAAATAACTATGCCTTTATGGTCCTTAACTGTAATGCAATCGAGATAAGGATGCCCGTCATCTTAAAGGTTGTAAAACTCTGCGCATGGGAGACATTGCATACGAATTTCCATGGCGATTCCGTTTGGACTCAATTTGTTTCTTCAGACTGTTCTACTTCTCGTAATTTCCTTAATCTTTGTCCGACTGGTTCTCTGGAGGGTCTGGCGTTATAGGAAGCTGCCGCCAGGACCCCTGCCATTGCCGATTGTAGGTAACCTCCTTCAGATGGGATTTTCAATTGGCGCGTTCGAGAGAGCGGTGAAAAAATTCCATGAGAGATACGGTCCAATATTCACCCTCTAGATCGGTTCTCACCCTCTGGTGATGATGGCTTTATTTGTCTCTCAAGACTTATGGGAATTTGTTGAGGATGGCTTTGAAGAGCCAGCAAATGAAGAAGAGTTTGAAGATTTAACTGCCAGAAAGAGTTGTTGAAAATCATTAGAAGAAAGACTCCAAGGCTCTCTTCATTGTATCAAGCAAGGCATGAGAGTGTGTTTCCAAGGATAGCAAAGCAGCCCAAGAAATCCAAAGAAGCATGAGAAACTCCCAAGACAACCTATCAAGGCATGGAAAAAAGTGAAGACAACAAAACTTCGGGGCTTGCCGAGGGGAGACTTGAGACTCTCCGTATGAAAAAGTCGACACATTGACCTGTTCTTCACTCATGTGATTGGATGGTCACACAAATAAGATCTCATGGAGAGACTTCTGAAGACAAGAGGATTGTGGAAAAATCTGAGAAGTTTACCCTCAAGATTCGATGTGATTGTCACCACCATAGAGGAGACTAAGGATCTCACAAAGTTTTCAGTGGATGAACTACATGCATCACTGATGACCCATGAATAGAGATTGGGTAGAAGTGAAAACTCATCTCTTGAGAATGCCTTTAAGACACAGATGTCTTTCGGAAGAGGAAGAGGGCAAGGCAGACGAAACAAAAGAGGAAGAGACAGAAGCCAAAACAGAGGTGGATGGAACATCCCTTCACATTCACATGGAAGGTGCAACAGTCAAAATCACAGCCAAGGCCAAGGAAGCAGCCAACAGAGTGGTCAGCATAATTCTCAAGGACAAAGGTATGATAAATCCAATGTCTAATGTCACTATTGTAAAAAATATGGTCATTATGATAATGAATATAGAAAGAAGTAGCAAGATATGGAAAGTAGAACTAGTGCAAACTTCACTAAGGAAAATATCAGCCAAAATAATTTGTTTTTAGCTTGTAATATGGCTGAACCAAAATAATTTGTTTTCTACACTCCGGTTGCAGTAACCATATGACAGGAAACATAGCAATGTTTTCTATGTTAGATGAGAGTGTGAAGTCACAAGTCACACTAGGAACTGATAGCAAAGTTTCTGTTTTGGGAAAAGGAAAGGTAAATGTTTTAACAAGGAAAGGTGTAAAGAAATCCATAGCAGATGTTTATTATGTTCTAGGAATGAAGTGTAACCTCTTAGGTATTGGACAACTTGTCCATAAGGAGTATAATGTTTTCTTTCAGGATGATGTTTGTACCATCATGGATAAACCACCCAGCAAAAAATGTATTGCTGAAGTGAAGATGATGAGGAATAGGATGTTCCCTCTCAGAATGAGAGCAGATTTGAAGAGTGGTGAAGAGAAAGCAGCATTGACACAAGAGACTTTCCAAAGATAACCAAAAGATGATAATTGGTTATGGCACTTGAGATTTGGACATCTCAACTTTGGAGGTCTTAATATGTTGAATAGAAAATGAATGGTAAGAGGTCTACCATTAATAGAGAAACCAGACAACCTTTGTGAAGGTTGTATCTTGGGGAAACAACACAGAGAAAGTTTTCCTTTCGGGAAAAACATTATGGAAAAAGCACCCTTAGAGATTGTCCACTCAGATGTATGTGGACCGATGCAAAATCCATCGCTTGCAAGCAGCCACTATGTGCTAACACTCATAGATGATTTTACAAGAAAAACTTGGGTTTACTTTTTGAAAAACAAAAGTGAAGTGTTTGAAAAATTTTGCAATTTCAAAGCACTTGTTGAGAACCAGAGTGGGCTGCATATCAAAGTCCTAAGGACTGATAGAGGAGGTGAGTATATCTCTAAAGATTTTCTATGTTTTTGTAGAGAAAATGGTATTCATAAGTAGTTTACAACTAGATATACTCCGCAGCAAAATGGAGTAGCCGAAAGGAAGAATAGAACCATAATGGACATGGCAAGGAGTATGTTAAAGGCAAAGCATTTGCCTAATGATTATTGGGCTGAAGCTGTACATTGTGCAGCGTACATTTTGAATAGGTGCCCTAAAAAAGCAGTTATGAACAAAGTGCCGGAAGAGGCATGGAGTGGCACAAAGCAAAGTGTCACACATATGAAGGTTTTTGGATGTGTGGCTTATGCACACATTCCAGATCATATAAGGAAGAAGTTGGACAGCAAGGGGGAGAAATGTATTTTCATTGGATACAGTGAGGAATCCAAGGCATACAGGTTATATAACCCATCCACCAAGAAGTTTATTGTGAGCAGAGATGTTCAGTTTATTGAAGAGGAAGCTTGGGATGGAAGCATAGAGAAAGCAGTGAATGTTAAACACTGTTTATCTCATGATGAGAATAATGATGAGTTGGCTGAAATACATCCCCAAACAGCAGCACCAACACTAGACTAGCAATGCACACCCTTGAGGAGAAATGAAAGTGTTTCTCCAAGTACACCACAAGGAGGAAATTCAAGTGCTTCTTCAAGCACTTGTACATCTAATGAAAGAGCAAAGAAATTTAGAAGTTTAAAAGAAATCTATGAACAAGAGGCAGCAAATGAAGGTATCAATTCTTTGTTTGCTTTATATTGTCATGTTGATGACCCTATTCATTTTGAGGATGCTATTAAAGATAAGAAATGGATAGAAGCTATGGAAGAGGAGCTTAATGCCATAGAAAGAAACAAGACTTGGGATTTGGTTAAACTCCAAAAAGGTAAAGATGTCATTGGAGTTAAATGGTTCTACAAGACCAAGAGTAATGCTGAAGGAAAAATAGAGAGACACAAGGCCAGACTTGTTGTCAAAGGTTATAAGCAAAAGCATGGGATAGACTATGAGGAAACTTTCGCACCGGTTGCTAGAATGGAAACTGTGAGAGCAGTGTTGTCCATAGCAGCACAAAACAAGTGGAAAGTTTACCAAATGGATGTGAAGTTAGCATTCCTAAATGGAGTGTTAATGGAAGAGGTTTACGTTGAACAACCTCTCGGCTATGAAAAGAAAGGCCAAGAGCACAAAGTGTGCAAGTTGAAGAAAACTCTTTATGGGCTGAAGCAAACACCAAGAGCATGGTACAGTAGGATAGATTCATATCTACTGGAAAATGGTTTTGAAAAGTGTGAGGGAGAACCCACCCTCTACATCAAAGAAAAAGATGGAAAAATATTGATTGTAGTTTTGTATGTTGATGATGTTATTTTCACAGGTAATGATGATTACCTTATTGAAAATTTTAAAACAGTGAAGAAAAAAGAATTTGAAATGACTGACATGGGTTTGTTGAAATACTTCTTAGGAATAGAAGTAGAACAAGATGAAAATGGGATTTTTATCTCACAGGAAAAGTATGTTAATGAAGTGCTTGAAATATTTAACATGCAGGAAAGAAAAGCAGCGATCACTCCCACAGTGATGGGATTAAAACTTAGCAGAGAGGACAGCAACAAGGATTTTGATCCTAGCTTATACAAGAGCACAGTTGGCAGCCTTATGTATTTAACGGCAACTAGGCCGGACATAATGCATGCTGTTAGTTTGATTTCCAGATTCATGGAAAAGCCAAAGGATGCACATTGGCAGGCAACAAAACGAATTATGAGGTATGTTAAAGGTACAAAAGGATTTGGTATTTTCTATACTGCTTCAGAATGTTCAGATTTAGTAGGATACACTGACAGTGATTGGGCTAGAAGTGTAGATGATCGGAAGAGCACTTCCGGTTATGTTTTTCACATGGGTTCAGGAGCCATTTCATAGGCTTCTAAGAAACAGCCCATTGTAGCGTTGTCTACAGCAGAAGCGGAATATGTGGTAGCTACAATAGCAGCATGTCAAGCATTTTGGATGAGAAAAATGTTGAGAAGTTTATGCCAAGAACAAGTAAAAGGGACAGTGATTTTTTGTAACAATAGCTCAGCTATTGCATTGTCTAAAAATTCAGTTTTTCATAAAAGGACTAATCACATTGACACCAAGTTTCAGTTCATACGTGAATTGGTCAACAATGGTGAGATAGTCTTGCAACATTGCAGAACAGAGGATCAATTTGCAGATATCCTCACAAAGCCACTTGCGCAGAAAAGCTTTGAAAATTTCAGGAAATGCTTGGGTATGCAGAAAAACCCAGCAGTTGAAATTAAGGGGGAGTGTTGGAAATTACATTAGGGGAATTTTGAGGTCTAAAATGGGCCTCCTAAGGAAATTATAAAATAATAGTGGAAAAAATCTAATAAGATTTGATGACATCATCAAATTTTAGGGGGAAAAATGAAAAAACTATTTTTTCAATTCATATTTTCAACTTATCTCCCAAATTTTTTACTCAAATTTCGAGCGGGAGTACTCGTTGGATGTGGAATTTAATTCCCCATCCAAGGAGTCCCCATGTTGCATGCTTTCGATGGGTCCTACTACATGAAAAATGAGAAATACATTAAAAAACGTGATTACAATCACGTTTTTTTATGTATTTCTCATTTTTCGTGTTGAAGAGTTCATCGAAAGTATGCAACATGGGTACTCCTTGGATGAGGAATTAAATTCGCATCCAACGAGTACTCCCGCTCAAAATTTGAGTAAAAATTTTGGGAGATAAGTTTAAAATACGAGTTGAAAAAGTAGTTTTATTATTTTATTATTTTTTAATATTTTTATTTTTTTACTCCAAAAATGGTGAATCATCCATTATGGATGACATCATCATCTTGAATCCTATTGGTTGTTATAAAGTTTATTTTTGTTGTACATTTTTCTTATGAGGCCCATTTTAGAGCTCAAAATTCCCCTAATGATTCCAACTGTTGAAGTCAATCAGCAGTAATTGCAGAAGTGAAAGATCAGCAGCACATTGAAGCCTAGGCAAAGGCGGTTGCTACTATCTTAATGAAATTGCAAAAGGATTGGAAAGCTGCATAGGTGCAGTACAAAGCTTTGATTACAGGATTGGAACGGGCTTTAAAGCCTTACCAATTTAATCGGCGGAGTAAAGGATGAGGTGGTAATCACAAGAATATATTGCAAGTGTCTTGTTGATGTGGCAAGTTCCGCAAGCGGAATGAAAATACAATACCACAACCCTTTCGTTAAGGCCCAATGTGATCATACAAATCGCATGTTATATAACAATCGCCCTCCACTTTGAGCCGAGGCCCGCGGGTGGTCCCACAGACCATGCGGCGTTGTTTTAACTCAATCGCAAAGTTTGAATCGAGGGAGTCTTTGTATTTGGCCCGATTGCATTATCAAATAGCGGATCCGACGCCATATTATATGGCGTAGTTAATTGTTAAATCGCAATCGGAAACTTTGTTGAGCGTAGCCCGATGGAAAGTGTTGAAGCCCAGACCAGATCCATTTATATGGCGAAGTTAAAGCTCTTATCGCATTCGGATTGTAATCGCAATCGGAAGATTGGGTTGATCGCTTTGTTTGTTTTAAATTCACGGACCCGATGAAAGTTTTAAATAGATTTAAAAATGCGCGTTCAAAAGTGCTATAGTAATGGGCCCGATAGTCGGTTTAATGTTTTTTGTTTAATGTTTTTTCTATATATGAGCGCGACATATAAAAGAAAGGGCCTGAGAGCCTGTAGAAGTAATTTTTAAGTAATTGTTTTAGTTTGTATGCATAGCAGTGCGAGTCAAAAAAAACACAGTAGTGTTATTTTGTGAAAGACAAAGTGTTTTTTTTGAGAGACAGTGAAGGTTTTGTGAATTGTGTTTGAAGCAGTCACATATTTTGTACTTCCCTCTGTTTGAGGAAGAATTTGTAATAGTTTATTTTAAAGGAATAGAAGTTTTTTTTCTGAGTTGAGACTCTGTCTCCTGTGAGTGAAATTTTTATATTTCTCTGTGTTAAAATAGGAGAGTATTACTCTCTCCACTGTTTGTTCTGGAATTTTCAGAAATTTCAACAGTTATCCATCAAGATATATAGGCTAGATTACACGACGAGATCGTTAGCGTCACTGGGAGGGGAAAACTAGTGGAGGAATACGACTTGCGGTGGATGCCTTATCTAGAGGCCGTCATGAAGGAAACCCTGAGACGTCACCCTCCATGGCACTTTGTCCTCAGCCATGCCATCACCTGGCCCTGCGAACTTGGTAGCTCCGAAGTCCCCACCGACGCGTCCGTCAATTTCTATGTGGCAGGCATAGGCATGGATCCCCAAGTGTGGAAGAAATTGTCGGAATTTAATCCTGAGCGCTTTGTTGACGAGGGTATGGAAGTGGATTTGACGGGAACGAAGGACATAAAGATAATGTCGTTCGGTGATGCGCGGCGGGTGTGTCCAGGCTTAGGGATGGCCATGTTCCATTTAAATCTCATCGTTGCTCGACTTGTTGAGGAATTCGCGTGGGAATGCAAGCCGGGGAAGATGGTGGATCTGTCTGAGACATAAGACTTCACTACGGTTATGAAATACCCTCTGGAAGCCGTGATAAAGGAGAGGGAGAAAGGCCATAGTTAAAGTAGTGGAATCTTACAATCGGTAACAGGTTCGATTCTCAATGCATTTTGTACTGTAAATTGAACTTTGGGAGATTCTCAGTGCATTTTGTACCATAAATTGAACTTTGGGAGATGTTGTGTTGGTAAGAACAAAAATAGTAAATAGTGTGAGTTACTGTGAAAATAAGTCCTAATAAATTGAATTAACGCTGTCCGTTGTATAAAGAATTTTGCTTATTGTGAGATCCCCATCTTATTGTGTCTGACATGAATCGTTATGATATCCCCATCTAAATCTTACTGTGACTAAGATGCATTATTATCATATCCCATCCTATTGTGTATCACATGAATTATCGGCATATCGTTGTCGCCAATGTTCAGATACGTTTGCATTATATATTCAAATATGTTCACATTACATTATATATATATATATATATATATATATATATATATTAAGAGATTGAATTTTCAAGTTAAAAATAAATAAATATATATTTCTAAAATGTTGAATTTTCAAATTAAAAATAAATAAATTATATGTTTATATATGTTCATATATATATATTAAGATGTTGAATTTTCAAGTTAAAAATTTATCAGATATTTGTAATCATTTTAATAATATATTTATTTATTAATTATTTACATCACTAAAATATTTAATAACAAAAATTAAATAAAAATATGTTGTTTTACATCATTACAATAATTTTACAAATATAGGAAATTGTTTTATAAAATAGAAATTCAAATAAAAAACAAAATTCTAAAACTACTATATATTTATTTATATATATAAAAGCTAAAACTACTATTTTATTTTTTTATATAAATACAAAGTAAAATTATATTGATTGTTCTGTCTCATGTAAGTTTAAGTAAAAAAATTCTGAAAAATTATAATGGATCAAATTCAAATAGATAACATTAATTATGATATAAAACTGAAAATACAATATAAAATATACTAATTATTATTTTAAAAATATATAATTAATACTTAATATGTAAATATTATATTGAAATACTACCGTAATTTTAATAATATTAAAGTAAGTCAAAGTGGGTTACTACTGTAATTTTAATAATATTAAAGTAAGTTAAAGTGGGTTTTAAGATTGCTTCGGGTGTGATATTAGCAAGAAAATTAGTGGTTTTATTTTAATCATTTAATTTTATTTTTAATTATTAATAATTTTATTTTCAATCTATTTGTAGTAATAATGATTAGATTTGAGTTGGTTTAGAATATTGAAAATATATATTATTTTAGATTAGATTAGAATTGTTTTCACATGTTAAAATATGTTGTTTTATAAAAAAATGAAGTTAAGGTTATTTTGTTGAATTTATTTTTTATTTGTAATATGGATTTTAATTATTATTGATCTTCAAAAAGACAAAATTTACAATTGATATGGATTGTAGTTGACTATGGCAGCCAAAAAGTCCATGTTCACATATTCCCAAGACTAACAATGATTTTTCCTATTACCAATGACACAACAGACGTACTCTTAAAATGATAAGGTAGTCATACCAAGAAGAACGAGAACAGATAATAAACCAACACAACACATAAAATAGATAGTGGAAATCATTCATCAAGGATTATCACTGGATGATCCAGAGAAGCATTACCATTAGTGTGGCTTCAATGATTATTTCACCATTTTGAGGTTTTGAGAACTTTGTTGGATTTTTTTCATGAATAACTCAATTTATTTAGTGATTGTAATTATAATTATATTTTAAGATTTTAAGTAAATAGGTATTGAATGGCTTTCCTTTCATATTTTAGGATACTATTTTAATTGGTAATTTCTATTTCGATTTTTATACAATTTTAAATGGTTTATTTTTATTTCTATTCTATAGACATTTATTGATAAGGAGTTCTTAAATTTTTCTCAAAATTCAAAGTTATAGGATTGGGTTGAAACGAGGATGGTTGCATAGTTCTTGTTTTCCTAATTCCAGCATCATGAACAGTTTGAAAAAATGATGTCGTATGAGGAGCAATCGAATAAAGACATAACTACTTAGAAGAATTCCGAGAGAGGAACGGATGGTCTCGATTAAATCACATATATAAGGATGAAAGATGACTGGTCGTGATGACTTCGCAAGTCTGACAAAATGATATGTGATGAATTGGCGGAGACAGATGTGAGCCATTGGATCGTGTAGCAAATCAACAGTGGATGATGAATCATGATTTCACATTTCGCAAATAATAGCAAATACCATTAAGAGTTCGCATGGTTGCAATGCGATGCGAGAAGGACGAAGGATGCGATGTGATGAGGGGGAGCCATGTGTCAGCTTTGCGCAATAGTGCACTTTACAAGTTTCGTGGTTTAGCAAATTCACAAAGAGCTAAAATTTAAGGGCAAGCAATTGTGATCGCTTCAACGTATGGTGGGTCCCTCCAGCAAGAAGTCCATGTGTATTTAACGTGTTTTGGGTTATTTTCATTCTATTATAAAGAGTGTTGTTTGATCGCTTCACGTATGTATGTTATTTAACTCCGAATTGTATTCTGCTGTGTTCCAGTCAAGCCACTTAACAGTTGGGGGTGCGCATGTGGCCACCACCCTAACCATAAAGTTTAATGTGCGGCTTAATAGGTAGGGCGGATAGGGGCGCACCAAATTTGGCGGTCAACCCTAATTTAAATCCAGTTAACTGGAGTTCTCCCCATTTACCGAAGTTTACCTAGGAGATATTGGGTAAATGTGTAGGAGGCTCATTTTCGACTATTCTAAGTGAATGAAGAGTCATTTTTTACTAATTGGAGAATTCTGAAGCCATTGGTGTAGAGAAAATAGGCATTAGAACACTGTGACTACATGTAATAGAAAAATTTTGAGCATAATGAAAGATGGACAAGCCATTGGGAGCTGGACCAGCAGATGTAGCCCAAGAGGGGTGAACTTCTTCATCATGCCTGCTATGTAAACTTCATGTGGTAAATTATTTCTTTGTTTTACACTATTGTTCAGTGTTATTTATGTTTACTTATGATTCTAATTCGCTAAATTTCATCTATAATTCATGGAAAAGCTCCTTAATCCTTATGAAAACTAACGAACCAATTATGCACATGTTTTTTAAAGCAAAAAGAACCTTAGCACAAAAAAAATAATATAGTCATTTCAGATCAAATGGTATCAGAGCTATAGTTTTTCTCTGGTGTTGTTTAGTGTAAAGAATTGTTTAATTATTTGCAAGTTTTAGATGCTTACAAGGCTCAAACTAAAAAGGGGAGAAAACAAACTAGTGGAAGCAGGAGGGTCTCAACAGGAGCCAAAGCAAAGGAGAGTAATATTTCCACAATCTTCACCACCTAGTTCACCTCCTAAAGAAGCAGAAGCTCCATTAAGCATGCCTCATGAGGAAGGAGAAATTCATGACGAAGTTGACACTAAGGAAGAAGAAAGAGTGTTTAGGAAAGAATTTATTGACATTACTGAGATGGTTAGAATTATTTATCAAGAAAGGAATGAGAGACTAGAAGGAGAAGGATCTAAAATCCAAAAGGATGGACAAGGATCTTCAGGAGGTCAACATGATTAAGACAAGTCAAAGAAGGGAAATGAAGGAAATGGAGGCAATGGAGAGCCACCATCTTCACCCTCATCATCATCATCATCATCATCATCATTTTCTACCTCTTCTTCAGTACATCAGCCACACAAGTCCAAGAGCACTGGTAAATCTCCTTTATTAAAACTTGATGTTAAGTTCGAATTGCCAATGTTTAATGGTGAAGTAAATGCAAACAAGCTAGATAATTGGATTCAACAATTGGAGGTCTATTTAGGAATACAGAACCTTCAAGATGATGATACAAAAATTCAATTAGCTACTTTGAGAATGGAAGATGCAACACTTGTTTGGTGGGAAGCCAAGACACAGGAGGAATTCAAGAAACATGGTAATATTATTCTATCATGGTCAGATTTTATTACTGCTATTAAACGAAATTTTTATCCATTAGCTCATATGAAAAAATCCATCATGAATTGGCAGAACTTTAGGTAGTTAAAGGGACAAAATGTGTAATAATAAACCCAGGAATTTAGGAGAAGAGCTCTTTTATTAGGGGTGGATTTTTAGAGCCAAGACAATTTGCTAAAGTACATAGGAGGCTTACATAGCTACCTAAAACATATTATTCTCATGTTTAACCCCACCAATCTAGATGAAGTTTGTGTTCAGGCCACCAACATAGAAGCTATAGGGAAGATAATTCCTGAAGAGGGTAGGAAGAAACATTTTAAGGGTAAGGTCAAGGAAAAGACCCCAAAAGGTAAAAACAAAAAGAATAGATCTATTAAGAAAGAGGGAGAAAAAGTGACTTGTAAACATTGTTCAAAAGAAGGACATGATGAAACTCATTGTTGGAAATTACGTCCAGAATTGAGGCAAAAGAAACCCAATAACAAAGGGAAACAAAAAAATACTACTACATCTCAACATGACTTAGGGTCTGATTCAGGTGATGAGACTAAAATTACAGCCATGGGATTGAAGAACATGAAGGGAAAATAAATTGAAACTAAACCCAGTACCAGCACGTCAAACTGTCACATAAACATTCCAGATGAAAGAGAAAGAATATAACTGTTTCATGTGGGGGTCATATCCAAGCATACCAAGATTGGCACATTGTTTGACATTGCGTCACAATCAAACTTAATCTCTGAAGATTTGGTCAAAAAAATTAACCTTGAGACCATACCACATCCAAAACCATATCCATTGGGTTGGATTTGTAAGGATGAAAATCTATAGGTTACAAGGAAATGTATATTGAGGTTTGAAATCACTACAAGCTTTGTTGACACAGTTGAATTATATGTGGTTATGCTTGAAATAAATGGTATTGTATTAGGGAGTCCTTACTTTTATGACAAGAAAACTATCTTCTATTGCCATGAGAACAAGTATCGTTTATTCAAGGATGGCAAGGAGTTCATTGTTAGAGCACACTGCAAGAAGACAAACATTGCTTTGGTAAATGTTGGAGAGGTAAAGAGGCTGGTAAATTCAAGTAAGAATTTTGTTCTTCTTATGATTAAGCCCAAAGCTAATATTAATCATGAATATTTTTAGGGATGTGATCCTAAGTTGAAATCAAAATTATATGTTGTGGTTAATGGGAATCATGAGATGTTTCAGGAGCCAACTGGATTGCCTCCAAAAAGGGAAATTCAACATGAGATTCAATTGCAGCAGGATTTTTCTCTTCCCAACATCAGTATGTATCGCATGTTGATAATGGAGAATGTTGAAATAAAGAGGCAAATAAAAGAGATGTTGGATAAAGGTATCATAAGGCCAAGCACCTAACCATGCGTTTCACCCATAGTCTTGATACTAAATAAATATGGGACTTGGCGCATGTGTGTAGATTTTCGAGCTTTGAACAAAATTACGGTAAAAAATCATTACCCACTCCCAAGAATATTTGATTTGCTTGATTAGCTAAAAGAAACAAAGTATTTCACTAAGTTAGATTTACGAATTGGATATCATCAAGTAACAATTGCAGAAAGTGATATATGGAAAACTGCATCCAAAACCAAGCAAGGACTCTTTGAGTGGCTAGTTATGCCTTTTGGTTTATGTAATGCACTGGAAATTATGCAGGTTATGGATAATGTTTTGTGACCATTCCTTGATGAATTTGTTATTGTGTACTTAGATGAAATTTTGATTTTCAAAAAAACAAGAGAAGATCATGTCTTGCATGTAAATAGAGTGCCTGATATTTTGAAGAAAGAGAAATTGTTTCTTAAGATGTCAAAATGTGAGTTTAGAAAGACTTCATTGGTATATTTGGGACATATTGTAGGAGTAGGAGAATTGAGGATTGATCCTTCTAAAGTGGATGCCATTGTGAACTGGCCCACACCCAAAATAGTTACCGAGGTAAGAAGTTTCTTAGGTGCAACTCAATATTGGAGGAAATTTATTGCTAAATTTTCTTCCATCACAACTCCTATGCATGCAGTGACAAGTCTGAAGAAAGGCTTTCAATGGGGAGGAAAGAAACAACAAGCTTTCGAAGCTTTAAAAGACAAGATCAGTTCAACTCCAGTCCTTGCACTACCAAATTTGAGACAGCCATTCGAGACACAAACCGATGCTAGTGACTATGCCATGGGCGCAATCCTTTTGCAACATGGTAAGCATATCACCTTTCATTCAGAAACTTTTAATGGTGTTGTGACTAATTACCCTATATATGAAAAAGAACTATATGCATTGGCACAAAGTGTTAATTAATGGAAACACTACTTGATGGGTAAACAAACTGTTGTACACACCGATCACCAAACTTACTGTAATTATAGTCGCAAACAAAATTGCAGCAATCAAGACATTTCAGGTGGATGGGATTTATTCAAAAATTTCACTTGGTTATAAGGTACAAAAAAGGTATATTCAATAAAGTTGCATATATGATTTCGAGAACAATCATTAGTGCTTCTAATTTACTCAAAAATGATTATGTTGTACATGAGAGTTACATAGAACAATATGCACATGACGTTGATTTCAAAGATGTGTATGCTATTTTGAGTCAAGGAAATCAGGTTGAAGAAAGATATTATCACATGCATAACAATTTGCTACTTAATTTGGGAAAGCTATGTATTTCACAAGGAGAGAGGCTAAGTGATCAGGAGATCATGTCCATTTCTTAAAAATGCTCAAAAATGAAAGTTATCAGAAGTGGTTGCAACCTAAGCGACTGGAAGGGTCTCGTCGCTATGATTCTAGTGCAGTGAATGGTTCGCAAAACAGAGGTCATATGCAGAAGTTATGAAGGTTTGAAAAGCCTAGTAAACTCCAAAAACTGGACCTTTGACTCAGTTTGACTTTATATATACATTTTGTATTAGGGTGTATTTTTTGCCCTATCATTGGGCACCACATGACCTTCTCGGAGGCTGCCACATGGCCCTAGGCCAGAGGTTAAAGGCGTATGAAAAAATATTTGCATTCCACGGGAATGGAACACACGACCCACCAAATGCGTGTAGGAGTGCCCAACCCTTCAGGCTGTGCATTGGTCCTTGTTTACAATGGGCAGAAGTTTAAATTTGAAATGACATTAGTTACGTGCTGGTGGCAAGGGGGCCAGCCCCCACTTGATGTGACCTCCCGCCGTGACCAAGCGTTGACACAACCTTATCCACGCAGTCTACACGAGTCATGTGACCATGACCATTATTGCAACATTTATTACAACAGTTCTGGTGGCTGCTCCGACGGTTTCGGCAGCAACCCATGTGACCACTCCACGACTTAAAATTTATTGCTAACCCCTAACCGCAACCATATTTGGAGTGCGCCACAAAAATTGGCTGTCAGTGCCAAATCTGTCAGACTTAAGTGGAGTATCTCCACATTTAGTGGAGTTTTTTAAGGAATATTGGGCATTTTACAGTTTTGGCCATAACTTCTTGCATTTTCGACCAATTTTGATGCATGGTAGTCAATTCTTGGTATTATCGACATTTTGAACACATTGGCATAGGTTTCAGAGCCATCAGAAGTCATCTTGTGCATGTTTAGCTTCGGGGAAGGTCAAGGAGCCACTAGGGCCACTAGGGCCACTAGGGTGTTTTCAGTATATTGAGCATCCATTCTCTATTTTTTGCAAATGAATAGTCATTCATGGCTAATTCAAGCATTCTGAAGCTATCTTTATAGAGAGCACAACCATTGGAGGCTTTTATTCACATGTACTTACCATTTTTGAGCAATCATATATGAGGAACATGCCATTGGGAGCTGGATCAGCAGATGTAGCCTAGGAGGGGTGAACTGCTTCATCAAATTTATTGAGTTCTGTTACATGTGATGTTCAATTCTCTGTTATTTACTGTTGTA
The DNA here is from genome assembly GCA_034641835.2 of Pinus albicaulis. Classification (NCBI taxonomy): domain Eukaryota; kingdom Viridiplantae; phylum Streptophyta; class Pinopsida; order Pinales; family Pinaceae; genus Pinus; species Pinus albicaulis. The sequence goes on along the minus strand of CM076570.1, from coordinate 761,751,281 downwards.
CAATGTTTTATAAGCAATTTACATGCTTTAACCTCACACATAAATCTATTTAACTAAGTTAAAACCATTTGTTACACCTGCAAACTTCAGAGAACCTTATGCATACATTTTAATCACTGTTTGGATACTTAGCACAACAAAAATAATACATTCCATTTATATAAAGTTGTATCAGAGCTCATGTTGAGCATTAGGTGGAGTTAGAGTTTTACTCTTTGTATTGTTATTGTGCAAAGTTTGTTTAAATGTTTGTAAGGGTTTTCATGCTTACTAGGCTGAAGCTTAAGAGAGGAGAAGGTCAATTGGCGAAGACTTTAAGTAATCCTCATCCAAGGAGGGAAAGAGTGCCATTATCTCCACCTTAAATTTCACCTCAAAGAGAAGTAGAAGAAGCCATAAGCATGACTTCAGGAGAAGGACAAATTCTTGAAGAAGTTGTTCCAAGGAGGAAGAAAGAGTATTCAGAAAATAATTCCTTCACTTGAATGAAATGGTGAGAGTTCTTTATCAAGAAAGAAATGAGAAACTTGAAGGAGAAGGGTCCAAACTTCAAAAGGAAGGAGAAGGATTATCAGGAGTCCATAATGATGAGGATAAATCCAAGAAGGGTAATGGACGAAATGGAGATAGTGGAAAGTCGCCATCATCGCCCTCATCTTCATCTTCATATTCATCAACCTCTACATCATCTTCAGTACATCATTCTCACAAAGTCAAGAACACGGGTAAACATCCTTTTCTTAAACTTGATGTTATTTTTTAATTGTCAAAGTTTGATGGTGAAGTTAATGTAGAAAAGCTAGATAATTGGATTAGGCAATTAAAGATCTATTTGAGAATTCAAAATTTTCATGATGATGAAACCAAAATCCAACTAGATTCATTGAGAATGGAAGGTGCAACTCTTGTTTGGTGGGAAGCCAAGACAAAGGAGGAAATCAAAAAATATGGTAAGATTATCTTATCATGGGCTGATTTAATTTCTGCAATAAAACAACAGTTTTATCCATTAGCTCACATGCAGAAATCCGTAATGGATTGGAAAAATTTTAAACAATTGAAAGGAAAAAATGTTCAAGTTTATACCCAAGAATTTAGAAGAAGAGCTCTTTTACTAGGAATATATTTCCATAGCCAAGACACTTTACTCAAATATATAGGAGGTTTGCATACTTACCTAAGACATACCATTCTCATGTTTAACCCTACAAGCCTAGATGAGGTTTTTGTTCAAGTCACACATTTAGAGGCAAGGGGAAAACAAAACATAATGGGAATGAGGAAAGTGAGTTTAAAGGCAAATCGAATGAAAAGAGAAATGAAAATTCTAGAAAGAGAAGGGAATTTTTTTTTTGCAAACACTGTTATAAAAGAAGCCATGATGAGGACCATTGTTGGAAAATTCATCCAGAGTTGAAACCAGAAAGTTTTAAAGCCAAAGATAAAGCCAAGGAGAAAGATAACACAGTTGCAATAGCTGAACAAGACCTAGGGTCGGAATCAGGAGATGAAACAAAAATCATAGCTATGGCACTAAAGAACTTGAAGGGGAAAGAGATTGTAAATAAGCCCAGTTCTAGTATTTCTAACTGTCACATAGAAGCTCCAAGAGAAGAGAAGAGAATTGAAATGTTTCATGTGAGGGTCATTTCCAAACATACCAAGGTTGACACATTATTTGACAGTGGGTTGCAAGCGAACCTTATTTCTGAAGACTTAGTAAAAAAAATAAATCTTGAGACTGTTAGAGTTGGTCTTTACATCCCTCCGTAAGAGATCATTTCTTTTATTGCATTTCATTCTTAAGTGTCTCATTCCGCTCATTCATCTGCATTCCGTTAGGTGCATGCCATTATCTGATGGAAGGGTCTCTTCACGAGTCTCCCTCATGTTTGTACCTACTGGGTTTGGTCGAAATTTATCAAAAGTTCATTAAAGTTGATTTCAATCATTTACAGTCATGGATGGTATTTTGGTCAAAAAAGAGTCATTTCACTTTCTAGGTCTAGGGTTTGGTCTTCAGAAATGTTAAATAATGCCCGTAGGCCATGAGGATGTCTTCAATAAGTTTTGATTTCAATATTTTCATCGTCAATAATGCTCAAGGATGTTTCTTCTTCAAAACTCTGTTTTCACCACATACATATCAGCTTGTCAAACACCTTGTTTTCAACACCATGTCAGAGACAAATTCATCATATGAGAAGGGATATGACTAAGACAGTGACTCAACCGCAGAGCTAAATGTACCGAGGAGGTCTCATAAAAGTGGCAGGCACGTCAGAGAAGAGCCCACTTCCTTGACTCAGTTGCAGGCCTGCCCGCTTGCAATGACATGCTTTCAGCAACATTCATGTTTTCAGTATTGTGAGATGATTGCTCAGATTCAGCATCATCAGGAGTTGGTTCGCTTATTTGTCCTACATTTGCGTGATGGTCATGTAAACCTTGCTGGAGTGAACTTCACCTTGACACCAGAGACCATTTCTGAGGCAACCGGGATACCAAACATAGGTGAGGAGTGGAATAAGAGACAACAGCTGGATAAAGCATATTATGAACCTTACATTAGGCCTGGTTATATGAGGCAGCTCAGCAGGGTGTTTCCTTTCAGATTCTTGAAGGAGTCCTATGCGCCATTAATGAAGCTCATCATTAGATACTTCAGTTGCGAGGGTAGATTCTCACGCCTTTATGCATATCACATCAGAATTTTGATGCATTTCACGAGAGTGAGACTGATGAATATTCCATACTTCATGTGCTGAAACATAGAGCGGATGACTACCCTTTTGCAGAAAAAGACTCCAGAGCAGCAACATAACAACATCTATCATTATGCGCTCATCAAGATGATTGTGGTACATCAGCTTGGTTTGCAGGGCATTGCATGGGAGGAGTTCATTTCCTCTAGAGATTGTTCATGATGTAGGTGAGCCTTCACATCAGTTTGAGGTTCTTGAGACAGAGCCTATCAGTGTTCTAGTGTGTGTTACCTATCAGAGAGGTACCAGAACCTTATTTGCAGCAGCACGACGAGTACTATCTCCGCCCAGGGTGGAAGGGGTCTCGTTACCTTCGACAGCAGCACGAGTACTATCTCCACATGGCGTGGAAGGGGTCTCGCCTTCTACATCAGCACAGGTACAGGACAGAGGCAAGAAGCCTATGCAGGATGAGGGCCCCTCAGGAGGCCAAGATACTGATTTTATATTGATCGATGTTGATTCGAGCTCTCCAAGCTCAAAGCTGAAAGAGATCATCCAGGAGCAGAAAGCTGAGATTGACATGCTGAACGAGAAATTGCAGAGAGCTCAGTGGGTTATAAATTACTTGGAGTAGCGGAATAAACAATTGGAGGATTAGCAGACACTCATAGAGTTGCGGAAAATCTGTGAAGACCGTGAATTGGCCCGAAAGAGACCAAGTGACATGACACCATTTGAGCGAGAAACTTGCCTTACGAGAGTCAAAATTCATCTGGAGAAGCTCTTGGTGAAGGCCAATAGGGACAAAGACATGCTCAGACATATGAAGAACCACTATTGGGCCCGCACACACGTTTGAAGAGCCGGGATGAAGATCTTGAAGGCGAGATTGAGGAGAGAACTGAAATGTCAGAAAAGGCCTGATCCACTCTAAATCTTGGCTGAAGCTTCCTTGGCTAAGCATGGGACATGATGGGAGACCTTCACTCCGAATTTCAGCAAATTTGGAGTAAATTTTGTTATTTTTGAAAATTTTGGTTGCAAAACAAGTTTTTGTGCCCGACGCGTCGCGCCACCCGACACGCGCTGATGATTGGGACATCTTCTGGAGGAAAACTTGATATTTTTGGGTTTTTATGGTAAATTATGCATGCTCAGGAATGGATGAGAGATTTCATGAAGTTCTGGGTGGTCTTAAAGGTCAAAAACACTCCAAAAATGGCCTTTCTGCCACTTTTTCCACCAGCAGGAACCAGTCTTGGGAGATTGCAGTTTTGGAGGGTCAAATGACATCCAAATTGAAAAATTCCACTTGGGTTGGATAGTAGACAGACAGGGCTTTCCAACGAGCTATCATGAGCTCAATTTTTGACTTCAGGAAGTTCCCCAAAAATAGGCTCAAAGTGGCGTGGCGCATTGAGTTTTCTGGCGCGGCGCATAGAGGAATTTTGCCCAATTTTCACTTTTCAGAGCAGAAATTCGGGCAGTTTGACTAGTTTCACTTTTGGATGTAATTATTGATCTATATTGATGTAATTTTGTGGCTATGATGTAAATTTGGCATGTTTTTACTTTTTCTAGAGGATTCATTCACTAAAAAGGGAAAATTAAGTGAATGGATCAGTTTCCTAGCATATAGAGGCAAGTTGTTTGGCTGCCTAGATTTCAGTTCCATGTTTAGAATTGGTTGAAACAGATCCTAGAAGGATGAGCTCGAACCCTAGAGGCATGGAAAGGGGTTAGAATGGTATATATATTGTAATTTCTGAGACATTTTCAGGGTTGGATACTTGGGAATAGTTTGGCACCTCATTGTACATACACTTCTGCATTTTTGGCAAAGGAAAGACCAGGGTTTTGCAGCACTTGTTGGGATCCTTGTGGCTCTAATTTTTGATGATGTTTTTCTCCATGTAATTGTAAGTTTCATTAATGTTTTATGTATGCCATTTCCCTTCTCTTTTCTTCTGAATTAAACAAATGAGTAGCTAAGGTAGAATTCATTAGTTTGTTGGTGCTCTGCCTTAAACTTTTGTTTAGTTTTATATGTTTTCATCAGTTTGAAGAGGATCCTTGCACCCTCTTGCCCTCTTCAGATCCTCAGCAGTATTTTCCATCCATTCATTGAATCTAAGACATCAAATCCATTGCTTACCCTGCCCCAACTTGAACTCTGCAAGAAATTGGCCTCATCCCCAAGCCCAAAATTGCCTTTCCCTTTTTCCAACAAAAAACCCCAAAAAATCCTTCCCAGCTCCTTGATTAATATACCTAGCCTAAAATTAGCACTTATTTTAGTCATCTCAAGCCCTATTGATGCATTTTTACTGAGATTGACCTGGAGAGAGCCCTCTCCTGTTCTGGTAGGGCTAGCTACCAGACTGAGCGTGGTTTGGTGTTACCCTGAATCCTGCCTTCCTTCAGCCTAAGGTGGATTTAGGCAATAACAGATACCATTCCACATCCGAAACCATATCCTCTTGGTTGGATTTGTAAGGATGCAAATTTACAGGTTTCAAATAAGTGCATGTTGCGCTTTGAAATAACAACACATTTTATTGGCATGGTTGAATTAGCTATTGTTTCGCTTGATATTACAGGTGTGGTGTTTGGAAGTCCTTACTTGTATGACAGGAAAGCTATCTTCCATCACCATGAGAACAAGTACCATTTATTCAAGGATGGAAAGGAGTACATTGTGAGAGCTCATCGCAAAAACCTATACTCTTGTTTAGTGAATGCAGGGCAGATGAAGAGGCTTGTCAATGCAAGTGAAAACTTGACATTGATGATGATTAAACAAAGGGAAGTTGTATGTAATCCTTTTCATGTAAATGCTGATGTGAATAATGAGTTGTTTCAGTTTGAAAGCAGGTTGTCTTTGAAATAATATGACAAGCAGTTGTAGCAATCATCTTTGGTGTCGATCGATGATGAAAATAAAGTGTCAGTGCAAGAAGGTGCAAATTTCCAAGAGAGGGCAAAGCAACATAGCAAAGAAGGCACAAAGTTAAGCAATGATCATTACTGGTTTCAGAAAGGCATGGTACAATGGCAAGGAAACTTGGTCCGGAATCGACACAAGTATAAGGCTAATTCAACAAAAAATTTCCACAAGGACAGGATACAAGGTGAAAGTAATTTTCAGTTTCCTTTAATTATAGACCAAAGTAGAAAAAATGTGTTTACTGCAAAGGTAATTTTCTGTTCTGCAAGTTTCGAAAATGTGCAGCATGACAAGGTCAAAGTCATCAATAGTTGGTCAATGGATTCAAGGAAAAATTTGTCGTTTCAAGAAAAGCTCCAATTAATAAAATCACAGTGGATTAAGATTGGAAGAGTAGGGAAACAATCTCCTTATCTTCATGTTCAGTATTCCAAAGATATTTTTGGGTCCAAAAGCTTCCCAGTGGGGAGGTGTGATTAGGAGATCATCTCCATTGCTAAAAATTGCTTAAAAATTAAAGTGTTCAGAAGTGGTTGCAACCTGAGCGACCGAAAAGGTCTCATTTCTTCGATTCTAGCACCGTGAATGGTTCACAAAACATAGGTTGTATGAAGAATTTATGAAGGTTTGAAAAGGACAGTAAACTCCAAAAACTGGACCTTTGAGTCAGTTTGACATTATATAGAAATTTTGTAAGAAAATATATTTTTTTTACAAAAAAAAATTTATTAAGGTTTTTTTTTCGGCCTATTAGTGGGCGCCATGTGGACTGCCCAGAGGCTGCCATGTGGTCGCAGGCTAGAGGTTAAAGGCGTATGAAAAAATATTTGGATTCCACGGGAATGGAACCCACGACCCACCAAACGTGTGCAGGAGTGCCCGACCATTTAGGCTATGCATTGGTCCTTGTTTACAATGGGCGGAAGTTTAAATTTAAAACGACATCAATTACATGTCGGTGGCAAGTGGGCCAGCCCCTAAGGGCTAGCTCCCACTTGATGTGACCTCCTGCCGCGACCAAGCGTTGAAAATCCTGCGGCTAACACAACCTTATTCACATAGTCTACATAGGTCATGTGACCATGACCATTATTGCGACATTTATTACAACAGTTTTGGTGGCTACTCTGACGGTTTCGACAGAAACCCATGTGACCACTCCACTACTTATCATTTATTGCTAACCCCTAACTATCATCATATTTATCTTTGGAGTGCGACACCAAAATTGGTGGTCAGTGCCAAATCTGTGAGACTTAACTGGACTATCTCCACATTTAGTGGAGTTTTTTAAGGGATATTGGGTAGTTTACTATTTTGGCCATAACTCCTTATATTTTCGACCAATTTTGATGCATGGATAGTAAATTTTTGGTATTCTTGACATTTTGAATGCATTGGAAGAGGTTTCAGGGCCATCAGAGGTCATATTGTGTAGGTTTAGCTTCAGGGAAGGTCAAGGAGCCACTAGGGCCACTAGGGTGTTTTCAGTGTATTGAGCATCCATTCTCTGTTTTCTGCAAATGAATAGTCATTCGTGGCTAATTCAAGCATTTTGAAGCTATTTTTATAGAGAGAACAACCATTTGAGGCTTTTATTCACATGCACTTACCATTTTTTAGCAATAATATATGAGGAACATGCCATTGGGATTTGGACTAACAGATGTAGCCCAAGAGGGGTGAACTGCTTCATCAACTTTGCTAAGTACTGTTACATGTGATTTTTAATTCTCTATTATTTACTGCTATGTAGTGTTTTATAAGCAATTTACATGCTTTAACCTCAAACAAAAAACTTTTTAACTAAGTTAAAACCATTTTTTACACCTACAAACTTCAAAGAACCCTATGCACACATTTTAATTACTGTTTGGATACTTAGCACAACAAAACAAATACATTCCATTCAGATCACTAAGTGTCACGAGAGAAGCTCATTCTTCTCTTGTTGTTGGACTATGGGGTAAGAAAAAAAATGGCGCATATACAGAGGTATTGTTATTGGTCTCGCATGATAGATAGTGAGTGACGTCTTATAAGAGGTCGTTCTATGTGTGCAACAAGTAAGCTTATCAATATGAAGCTTGGATTGTACATGCCACTACCGGTACCATCAAGGCCATGGGAGAGCGTCTCCATGGACTTTGTTGGACGTCTACCTATGTCAAGAAAGCAACATGGTTATATTTTTATAGTTGTGGATAGATTCAGTAAAATGTGTATACTTATGCCATGTAAGAAGACCATTATTGTTGAACATACTACTGAACTTTATCTTCAAAATTTTTGGGTTCATTTTGGATTACCCAATTCTATTGTTAGTGATAGGGATTCCAAGTTCATTGGGAATTTTTGGTCAAATCTATGGAGAATGATGGACACAAAATTGAAAAAGAGTACGGCTTTCCATCCACAAACAAATGGAAAAATCGAAGTGGTGAAAAGAACATTTGTGCATCTATTGAGAGGATATTGCAGTAAACATCCTAAGTTGTGGGATGGACAACTGCATTACATTCAACACGCTTACAACCAGGCAAAGCACTCTTCAACAAAAACCTCACCTTTTGAAGCATGCTTTGGGTATTTGCCAAAATCGTCATTAGACTTCATCTTTGGGAAGGATGTTGCAATTGATGGCCATAGTGATATTGATAAGGCTCGAAAAATCATTGAGAAAATTCAAAGGATACATCAACAAGTTCAAGAACAACTTGAGAAAAGCCAAATAAAATACAAAGAAATGCATGACAAACACAAGGTTGATCATAAGTTTCAAGAGGGAGATGAGGCATGGTTGCACATTAGCAAAGAAAGGATGCAAGGGGAAGGTAAAAAACTAAAAACCATTTGATATGGCCCTTTCAAGGTCATAAAAAAGTTGGTAATAATGCATTCCAACTTGATTTTCCTTTGTACACGCAAATGTATTCAGTTGTTAATGTTGAAAAATTACACTTGTATGAGCCTCCTTTGATCGATGATCAAGGAAGTGATGTTCAACTACCTTTTATTGAATATTTCTCGTCAGAATTTATAGATGAGCTCAAAGAAGATATAATTGTTGACAGGAGGAAAATAGCATCAAAGAGGGGAAGTGTTGTCTACCTTCGAGTTGGGCTCAAAGGCACTAAACCAAGCAAGGAAAATGGATGGAGATTGAAAAGTTGAGGAATTTGTACCCTCATCTACTAAACAGGTAATAAAGTCTTTTGGGATCCAAAAGCTTCCCAATGGGGAGGAATGATTAGGAGTTCATAAATTTTGCTCAAAATTCAAAGGTACAAGATTGGGTTGAAACCATGATGGTTGTGTAGTTCTCATCTTCCTAATTCCTGTGCCGTGAACGGTTCGAAAAACCGATGTCGTATGAGGAGAAATCGACTAAAGACAGAAATACTTAGAAGAATTCTAAGAGAGGAACAGATGGCCACGATTAAATCGCAGATCTAAGGGCGAAATATGAATAGTCATGATGACTTCATAAGTCTGAAATAATGATATGAAATGAATTGGTAGAGACAGACGTGAGTCGTTGGATCATGCAACGGATCAATGGTGGATGATGAATTGCGATTTCGAATTTCACAAATAATAGAAGATACCATTAAGAGTTCGCATAGTGTGCTAAATGGGTTGTGATGCAATGCAAGAAGGATGAAGGATGTAATGTGACAAGGGGGAGCCACATGTTGGCCTTGTGCAATAGCGCACTTCGCAAGTTTTGTGGTTTAGCGAATTCACAAAGAGTTAAAAGTTGCGAGCAAGCGATTGAAATTGCTTGCGATCGGTTCGACGTATGGTGGGTCCCTCCAGAAATAAGTTTGTGTGTATGAAACATGTTTTGGGCTATTTTCATTCTATTATAAAGAGTGATGTTTGATATCTTCACGTATGTATGTTATTTAACTCCGAATTTTATTCCGATGTGTTTTGGTCAAGCCACTTAATGGTTGGGGGTGCGCATGTGGCCACCACCCTAACCGTAACGTTTAATGCGCGGCTTAATAGGCAGAGCGAATAGGGGCACACCAAATTTGGAAGTCAACCCTAATTTAACTCCAGTTAACTAGATTTCTCCCCATTTAGCGGAGTTTTCCTAGGAGATGTTGGGTAAAAGTGTAGGAGGCTCAATTTTCAACCATTCTGAGTGAATGAAGAATCATTTTTGACTATTTGGAGCATTATGAAGCGATTGGTGTAGATAAAACAACCATTAGAGAACTGTAACTACATGTAATAGCAAAATTTAGAGCATAATGAAAGATGGACAAGCCATTGGGAGCTGGACCTTGCAGCTGTAGCCCAGGAGGGGTGAACTGCTTCATCATGTCTGTTGTGTAAACTTCATATAGTGACTTATTTCTCTATTTTACTCTGTTTTTCAGTGTTATTTATGTTTATTTTATGCTTTTAATTTACTAAATTTATTCTATAATTCAAGGAAAAACTCCTTAATCCTTATGCAAACTAATGAACCAATTATGCACATGTTTTTTAAAACTGAAAGACCCTCAGCACAAAAAAACTAATACAGTCATTTTAGATCATCTATAATCATTTTTATAATCAAATTTAATGGGAAAAATATCTAAAGGTTCAATATTCTTATAGAAGATTAAAGTTTAACATGAAAAAGTAATGATGGTTACAAACACTTTAAGGCTAAAAAAAAAATGTGAAACAACTCTACACAATTCCATATAGCCCCTAGATCTAGTTAGAAGATAGTATTATAAATTATGCTTAATGATTTCAACATGTCCACAATGAGGACAACTAGATGTTTCTAAACTTTAAAGATATCATCTAGAGATAAACTGCCCACCTTTAAGGCTTAAAGTAAAATAGTTTTATTTGGCTCCAACCTCCACTTCCACAATATTAAAATTGTAATTCGTGTTTATTTAATACTACACACTTTACTAAAATAATAATTTAATGTCACCAACAACCACTTATAGTTGTTGAATATTTTGTCTTATTAAATTCTTTAATCCATTATACCTTTAATTTCTCAACCATGTTCTAGAGCCTTGAATGGCCACTTAATTAACAAAGAATTAATAATTTAAATTTAATCTTTGCTTAAAAATAAATAAAGGATTGGAAATAAAACCTTTTCCATTGATCCACTAGATGGGGGTCAAGCATAAGACAATGGAGGGGTACATGATCGCCATCCCACTATGCACACATGGTAGGGGGCATGGTAATGTGCCAACCCCAAGATACTCCACTACCATAAATTATCCTAGATCCCAAAAACATACTCACGATCATATGAAGGCAGGGTTGCAAGATTTAAATAGGCTCAATACAGGTTTAATGACAAGGAATAAATCGAAATTTACCACTTTGATAATGTGACAACCTAGAAACATGAATCCATGTGCGAGGGTAGTATTATACATATCTCCCATGCACCATCTTCATCATTCCAGGAAGAAATCATTTTCTCTGCACAAGGCTCGAGCTAGGCACAAGGGGGCTCTTAATTCTAGGTTTCAAGTCTCAGTGGGTGGTGTATTATTGTTCTTCATGGATGCGACTTACCTCCTTTTGTCTTCTCATTGGGTATTGAGTTTTTTTTATCCCATGATTTTCTTCATTATTTGTTGTTATTTCCTTTGTTCTTCCTCCATATTTGTCGCATGTCCTTCAAAAATTCTAATTTATATTCCCTAATCTTCTGGATAGGATTTTTTTATGCCTATATCCTCTAGCCTTTAATTTTTCTAGTTTTGAAGGGTTTCCTACTTGACCGCATCTCCAAATATTTCTCCCTCTCTCTATTAGTTCTTATGTCACTAGTCCCTTGATCCATTTGGTTTTGTTTCTCACTTATTAGCTCCTCGCAAGTTTTTTCCCCATTATGTCAACTCCTTTAGGGATCTTTCCTTTTATTCATTCCTTCTTTCCGTATCAAGCACATTTTTGTGATGGCATGTCCACATGCTAGAAGCAAGCAAGGTGTTACTTATTTTCATGGTGCTAGTGGCTCTTACACTCATCCACGAGAAAAAAAAATTCTTAGCACTATTGAGACAATATATCATAGGCCATTCAAGAGGAGATTTCAGAAGCATAGCATGACATCACATGGGAACAAATTTTCTTCACTGAAATGAAAGTTCTAAGAGAAATAGTGGACTAGGTGCCATACATTGGGCATACCATAGCGTGCTACAGTCAATATATGTATATGGTTTACATCTACTAGAATGTGAAGTTCTTTTTTAGCCTAGTCCTTCTTAATAGGAATGAGGACAAAGAGGAAATTATGCTAATGTTGGATGAATTGAAACTCACTATAAATAACATGGATAGTAATATTGGGCATTTAAAGACCATCTAGGACTCCCATTCGACCTAGAATGGTCTCCTAGCAAGGAAAACGATCCCATTCTTGGGGATGTCACAAACTCATCCAAATCCAAATGAAGGGTTATAATCTGCTTACTTTCTTAATTCTATTTTTCAATTTTTTGTTAGCCCTAGGCGTTTAGTCCCTTAGTATGGCCTTTTTGGTTTTTTGTTTCAATCTAAAATATATTATGTTTGGATGCTAAAAACATTATCATCATGTCACTAGTTTAGTTTCTCAAGTGGAAAACTAGAATATACCAAAATTGGATATGATATCTCTTTAAAACTGAATAGAAATCTTTACTTTAACAAACAAAGAAACAAAAAACCAACCTTTTTCATTATAATTTTATAAAAAAATATGTTTTATAATTAAATAAATATAATTTCTCTCCAAAACATATTAATTACACTGTAAGGAATTCCCTTTGAGAACAAATCCTCCAGTTTCCACTATGTACCGGTATGCACCATCAGATAGAATGTTAGACGATTGAAGAGTTTTAGGTCATCAGATTAATAGTTAATAGTAAAGAGAAAACTAATAGTTTCTAATTTTGACAAGACGAGGTTAATTTGGTTGGACATTAGATTTTTTTTCCAAGATTGTATACATTATTTTCTTTTATTTCAACTTCTTTGAAATATTTCCTCGACGAGCAGCTGCGATGTTGTTGGATTTGGGTCTACAACCCGTGCTTTGAGCCTGCACCTACTCTATAATTCAATATTGTTGTTGGTTTGTTTGAATCACGAGGAAGAAAACCTAGACTCATTCTATTTTCTTGTTGAAGTGTCAAATCTAGTATGCATTTTTATGTTGTTATGATGCATATGTGATGTTTTCTGCTACCGTGATTTTTCTTGTTCTTAATGTTTGACTCATTTGGAAAAAATTTCCTACATAATATTAGGTATTGTTTATGAAATACAAACAGGAGCAGATGACTAATGTGAGACATCAATTTTTGTTGTTGTTGCTTTTACTTTCTCACTGCACTTTTGATGCTTCTCTAATTCCTTAAGGGACTTAATGAATGAGGTAAATGGATTTTTTCACCCTTAGTTTTTTAGAGAAGGAAGGATTTCATTTTATCAATGATTTTTCCTTGAATAGAGCCCAAATCTCAAATGTCTAACTAATTTAAGCATCATGAAAAAAACATTTTAATATAAATCGCGTTGCACATGAAAATAAGCTCTAAAGAACTGTCATTCCTTTGAAAACTTAGCAATGAATTGCAACAAAGAAACTGTTAGGATCCTATAAATATAGGATTCATAATTTGGAATTGACTTATGATATTCTTGTAGAAATATGTACATACCTTGCTTTATTCAAGTTGTTTTCCCATATTTTGTAAAAAATAAAAAAATAGAAAATCAAAAAGAGGGTAAAAGTCCTAAAAGAAAGATCAAAGGACTTAGAAAAAAAATATACCCCAAAAGAAAAAAGAAATAAAACATGAAAGTGTGAAAATTCAAATGCCACTACTTTTTGCTTTGTTACTGATGATTACGGCAGAGTGTCAATAAATGCCATAATCCATGATGAGTTGAACTGCTTAATCTTGACTTGTCATGTTTCAATTTTATTGTTGTAGAATAGTGAATAAAAATTAGCCAGACAGTTTAATCCTAACTAATTAATAGATAGGTAGAGAATAAATAGGTTTTCATCTATTTAATCTGAGCCCTCGGATGATATAAGGTAGATTTAGATAGTTTTTATTGCTTTCAAAAGAATAAAATGTTCAAGGTTGTTGTTAGGTCTCTGTATCACTAGTATAGTCCCTTATTATTGTTAGTGTAAACCCCTTATTTTTATTATTGTACCCTTGTAACCCCCATTTTGTTATTATTGTGCCCTTAAATTATTATTGTTAGGTCGGCTAGGATTACATTGTGGCCCACTAGGATTACATTATGGCCCCATGGACTCCTATATATAGAAAGGAGGTTTTGTGAATTATCTCATCCAAGAATTGTTCATTTATGTAATGTATTGGAGGTTGCCCCCTCGAAGTGGCTCATTTCTAAGGCGTTGATATCTCTTTTCTTCTCTTTTTGGAGCTGGTTACACAACATTTGGTATCAGAGATTTGGATTCTAGGGTTTCGCTGCTCCAAATGGGTCATCGTGGCATTTTCGCTATAAATTTTTTTCTACGAAGGTTCAAAAGCTGAAATTTTTAGGGTGCGAAGCCGAAATCCTGAGGAATATTTTCTAAGAATTTTAGAGCTTGGTTCGCAACATTTCAGAGATATGATCTGTGGAAGTTAGGTATTGTTTCAAGATCCTAAACAGGTCATCGTGGCATTTGCGCTATAACGTTTTTTCCACTGAGGTTCAGAATCTGAAATTTTTATGGTGCGAAGATGAAATCCTAAGGAAATGCGTCAAAAAAATTCAGACCTTGGTTCGCAACATTTATGGAGATATGATCTATGGAAGGTAGTGCTTTTTCAGGCTCCTGAATTTCATCTCAAAAAGGTGATCGTGGGAAAATTTCAATAACTCTCTCTCTCTGAGCATCAGATTGGAGTGCCGTAAAAAGTGATCACAAGTACACATACTTTAGTTTCTTAGCTATCAATTGCAGAGGTGAAGGAAAAAACAGTGACACGTGGCATGTCGTACAAGTTCGCTATACTGAACCAGTCCATAATTAGGTCATTGTGGGAGATTGGACATAACTTTGTCTTGGAGAATCCAAATCAAGTAAGAATTGTGGCATTCAAAAGAGAATTCGAAGGGCTACTTCAGTGCTGAATTTAAGATATAGAGGAGCCGTAATCACAGAGATAATACAATTTCAATATCGAGCTCCTCAAAAGCAAGTAAAAGGTGTGTATTTTTTTTCCGAATTGCATAAGTCTTGTTTGAAGAATCAAGTTGAATTGATTGCAAGGGCATATTGTAGAATAGATATTAGTATTGGATTATAAAATGGCCCCTAAAAAGAATTCAACACCCATTAAGCCTATGGAAAGCTCTACTATGATTCATGAAGATGAAGAATTGCAACATGATCTATCAAAATTACAAGAGCAAGTGCAACAAATTTCACTCTTGCAAAGAGCAACAAAAAATGAAATGGAAGTTTTGAAGAAATGCGTGGAAGCTAAGATGAATGGCGTGCAAGCTAAGATGGATGGCGTGGAAGCTAAGATGGATGGCATGGAGGCTGGCATGGAATCTAAGATGGATGACATGGAAGCTAAGATCGATGAGAAAATGGAAAAAATGAAGAATTTTCTAAAAGAAGACATGGAAGGTTTGACAAAGTTGATACAAGAAAGGTTTCCTAATGGTGAAAATATAGTAGAAGAACCTCATGATGAGAAAAAAATAAATGTTAATTGTGATTTCATAAACTCTAATGTTGGCGGGAAGAACCACCATATTCCAAAGATGGATATGAGAAAGTTTGATGGAAAGGATCCTGTAACATGGATACTACAGATGGAGCAATATTTTGATCTCCATAATGTGCAAAACACACAAAAGGTATGCATTGCAACTTTACATTTAGAACAAAATACATTTGTATGGTATCGATAGCTTTGCTCCCGTAAAAAAATTGTCACTTGGTCAATTTTTACAGAGGAAATGATAGCACATTATGAGGATACAAAGAGCAACACCTTCTTTAGCCAATTGATAAATCTCAAACAAAAGGGTTTAGTGGGGCAGCACATTGAGGACTTCCAAAAATTGAATATAAGGGTAACTGATATTCCAGAGGAACACAGGATTGATCTCTTCATAGGCATTTTAAAGGATAACATCCAACATGAAGTTTGCGTTTTGGAACCTGATTCATTGGAGAAGGCATTTAGGTTGGCAAGAAAAGTTGAATGTAAAATTATGGCGACAAGGAAGCCTACCACTCAATTCTATAAAGAAGGAAGTGTCGCTATGCCTAGATTTCCACAACCTACAAGGTTGACACCACAAAAATTGGAAGAAAAAAGAGAAAAAGGGCTTCGCTACAGTTGTGATAGAAAATACACTAAAGGTCATAAGTGTGCTGAAAAGAAATTATTTTACATAGATTGTGAAGAAGAAGAAGAAAATGAACAAGAAGAGGATATACACCAAGAACCAGCCATAGAAGAGGAAGAAATGAATCTAACCATATCATGTAATGCACTGGTAGGAATTACCACTCCTCAAACTCTCAAGATAGTAGGACAAATCAAGAAGAAAAAGGTAATAGTGTTGATTGATTCAGGTAGCACCCATAATTTTATTCATTGTAAGGTAGCCAAGGAATTAAATTGTTTCCTATACCCGGCACCAGAATGTCAAGTGATGGTTGCAAATGGAGGAACTATAAATTGCTCTGGAAAATGCCATAATATCAAGCTAACCAGGGGGAAATATATATTGACTAGTCCAATGCTTTCCATTCCTATGGGAGGTGCTGATGTTGTACTAGGAGTACAATGGTTACAATCTTTGGGGACGGTAGCTTTTAATTTTCAAGAACTTTTCTTGAAATTTTTTTCAGAAGGAAAGGAAGTTGAATTACGAGGTATTTCAGGGAAGCCAAGAAGGATAATAAGCTCTAATGTCATGACAAAGCTTCTAAAGAAAGAACAACGAGGCGTAATTGCACAATTATGCTCACTAGAAGTTCCAACATCAAAATCATCTATTCATGCAGATCTCCAACAAGTATTGGACAATCATTCCAAGGTGTTTGAAACTCCCAAAGGACTCCCACCTATTCGTGATCATGATCATGCTATTCATTTGATTCCAGGAAGTGTTCCTCCAAACATCAGGCCTTATAGATATCCTTACGTCCAAAAGAGTGAAATTGAACGTATGATTGCGGAAATGTTAGAGGCGGGTATAATTCAACCTAGTCAAAGTTCTTTCTCTGCTCCTGTAGTATTGGTACACAAGAAGGATGGATCATGGCGAATGTGTCCGGATTATAGGGAGCTCAATAAGCTCACCATTAAATATAAATTTCCCATTCTTGTGATTGATGAATTATTAGATGAAATACATGGAGCAATTTGTTTTACCAAGTTGGATCTTCGTTCAGGATATAATCAAATTAGAATGAAGACTGAAGATATTCCAAAAACAACATTTCAAACTCATGAGGGTCATTATGAATTTTTGGTCATGCCTTTTGGCCTTACCAATGCACCTTCTACATTTCAAGGGTTGATGAATTCCATTTTCAAACTCTTCCTTAGAAAATTTGTGCTTGTATTTTTTGATGATATACTAATCTACAGCAGGTCTTGGAAGGATCATGTTGAACATGTTGACAGGGTGCTCAAACTATTGCAGGAGAAACAATTATATGCAAAAACATCCAAATGTTTCTTTGGAGTACAAGAGGTGGAATATCTGGGTCATATTGTATCTCATGAGGGTGTTAAAGTAGACCCTAACAAAATTAAAGAAATTAATGAATGGAAAGTCCCCACAACCATAAAGCAGTTGCGAGGATTTCTCGGGTTAACAGGGTATTATCACAAGTTTGTTAAGAATTATGGGAGAATAGCAGCACCTCTAACAACATTATTGAAGAAAGATGCATTTTCATGGACTCCTGAAGCAACTAAGGCCTTTGAACATCTTAAAGAGGCAATGTGCCTGGCGTCTGTCTTAGCTACGCCAGACTTCACAAAAACCTTTATTGTGGAATGTGATGCCTCATAAAATGGAATTGGTGCTATTTTAATTCAGGAAGGAAGACCCATTGCTTTTGAAAGTCGTCCAATCAAAGGAAAGTATTTACAAAAGCCTATTTATGAGAAGGAAATGTTAGCAATACTGCACGCACTAAAGAAATGGTGAACTTACCTAATGGGAAGACACTTCAAGGTAAAAACTGATCATGATAGTTTTAAACACTTTTTGGAGCAAAGACTATCTTCAGAAGAGCAGCAAAAATGGGTCACAAAGATGTTGGGTTATGACTTTGAAATAATTTACAAAAAAGGAAAGCTTAATGTTGTTGCAGATGCACTCTCAAGAAAGAATGAAGAGGTGGAAGCATTGCTTTGTGCCATTTCTATTATCCAACCAGATTGGATAACCGAAGCAAGAGATGAATAGAAGAAGGACAAAAATGTATGGACACTCATTCAAAAGTTGCAGCAAGATCTTAGTACATCTGATACATTTAGTTGGAAAAATGATTCATTATGGTACAAAGATCGTTTATATCTTTGTAAGAATTCCCAACTAAAACAAAAGATTCTTCTGGAATTGCACACTTCTCCTTTAGGAGGACACTCAGGATTTTTAAAAACTTACCAAAGGGTGAAGAAAGAATTTTTTTGGGATGGCCTTAAATCTGATATTCAAAAGTTTGTGGCGGAATGTTTGGTCTGCCAGCAAAATAAAGTGGAGACAATTAAGACCCCGGGACTTCTACAACCTTTATCCATTCCAAGTCAACGTTGGGAGGAGATTTCAATGGATTTTATCACAGGTTTACCTAAGTCCAAAGGAAATAATGTCATCATGGTGGTAGTTGATAGACTTACCAAGTATGCACACTTTTGTGCATTATCTCATCCATTTAAAGCAAGTACAGTTGCTACTACATTTATGGACAGAATTCAAAAGCTACATGGAAGCCCAAGGGTTATCGTGAGCGACAGAGATCCCATTTTTACTGGAAATTTTTGGACGGAGTTATTTTCTTGTTTGGGTACTCAATTAGCTCATAGCTCATCTTATCATCCTCAATCTGATGGTCAAACTAAGATAGTAAATAAATGTTTGGAAGGATATCTTCGTTGTTTTGTATCTGATAAAAAACCACAATGGGTCAAGTGGTTACCTCTCGCTGAATGGTGGTACAACACTTCCTTCCATACTGCAGCAAAAATGACCCCATTTATGGCACTTTATGGATATCATCCACCATCCATCACATCATATTTAAGATAAAATTCGAAGGTTCAAGCAGTGGAAGATCACATCGAGCATCATCAAGAAATTCTCCAACTCTTAAAGGATAACCTGACTTTGGCACAAAATCGAATGAAACAATAGGAAGATCAACATCGCAACGAGAGAATTTTTGACGTAGGAGATTGGGTATTTTTACGGCTACAACCATACAAACAAATGTCCCTCACGCAAGCTAAGAAGGATAATAAATTATCACCAAAGTACTATGGTCCTTACAAGGTTTTGCAAAAGATTGGTACTATGGCATACAAATTGGAGCTTCTTGCTTCTTTGCGAGTACATCCAGTTTTCCATGTTTCATGCTTAAAGAAGGTTATAGGTGAAAATCTTCCGATTCAAACAATATTTCCAGAATTTGATGGGGAAGGAAAAATCATATTGGAACCTGATGCAGTCATGGAAGCAAGAACTCGACAACTACAGAATCGATCAATTTCAGAGTATCTCATCAAGTGGAAGAACTTACCCACTGAAGATTCTACATGGGAGGATGAGAATTTTATACAGAAGCACCCAGAGCTACTCAAGCGTTAAGGACAACACTTTTTTGAAGGAGAGGGGCATGTTAGGTCCCTATATTACTAGTATAGTCCCTTATTGTTGTTAGTGTAACCCCCTTATTGTTATTATTGTACCCTTGTAACCCCCATTTTGTTATTATTGTGCCCTTAAATTTTTATTGTTAGGTCGGCTAGGATTACATTGTGGCCCACTAGGATTACATTATGGCCCCATGGACTCCTATATATAGAAAGGAGGTTTTGTGAATTATCTCATCCAAGAATTGTTCATTTATGTAATGTATTGGAGGTTGCCCCCTCGAAGTGGCTCATTTCTAAGGCGTTGATATCTCTTTTCTTCTCTTTTTGGAGCTGGTTACACAACAGTTGCTAGCTCAAATGCACTTGAAAAATGGAAGAAAAAATGTTATATTAAATTTTGGGTAGGTAGAAAGAAGTGGGAGAATCATGTAAATACTTTTCACTAGGAAAAATCACTAATTTCCCCTCCCCTATAGTTATTCTGCATTCTAGACTTTCAGTCAAAGAGGCTCAGAGCATTTCTCTGACTTCTGTTGGGACCGGACCCAAGGCTCAATGAATGTTTAGTTAAAAATGTTTGAATTCCTATAATAATCCCTATTTGCCATCATTTACCCTTCATGCATCCATTATACTTAAATTTCATAAGTAAAGACCTTTTTACTTAATGAAAAATAAAATCCCCTTTGACTAATTTCCTTCATTCATAAAGACATAAAAACCCTCCAAAAGTATTATATTCTAAGTTAAAGTGGTTAAATTATAAATGGTTAAAGCTTTTTGCTTATTATATTATCACTTTGCTTAAGTTCTGTAATTACATTTTGGTGTTTTCATTGTCCCTTTTTCATATTAACTTCTAAATTATCTACTAATTCCCTATAAGAGTCCTTGTCCTATTATTATAATCCTTTTATTTTATTATCCCTAAAAACCCACTATTACAAGCTTTTATGCCAAAGTAATTACCCCACATGTTGAAAATAAATCCCAAAGATATCCCTTTGGCATAAAACTAACCATATAAATATTCCCGCCCCCCTATAATTTTTTAGACCATTCAAAAAGTCTAATAACTATAAAATAAAACTTAAAAAATACAAAAGCATGTTTTATTTTACATCCAGTGTATTTAAAAAATGCAAAAACATTTCATTTACCCCATACTTCTTATTGCAAATACATTATACCTTTGTAAATACTTACCTTTCCGCATAAGACTTAACCCGAGCTAAAGATGATCTTTCCCCTTTTTCCGTTATATAAAACCTCAAGTTTTATTTAATAATTAACCTTGGCTAACCCTTATTAACCCGCCTCATGCGATTTACTTTGTATATATAAACTCAGTTTATATGTATAAACTCAATATCCAAACCCTGCATCCATATAAATTTCCCATGTGTAAAACTTTGGTTATAACTACATTTATGCAAATTTTTATATATACGAATCATTGCTCGACTCATAATAACTTCCTAGGTCCCACCCAACTTTTCACCACAACTCTTAAAATGATCCTGACTGTTTGCATTATCAAAAAAGATCTAACAGTGCACGATCAGTTTCGCGCTCTGAAACTGATCGATCAAAGTTTGTTCAAATTCACGCGAAAAACTTTCTATCATAAAACCACCCGATGCAACGTGGCCACATATGATTCGATCGCATTTGAATTTCAATAATCCGCTTACCACTTCTATCCAACGCGAAAACAACCTATGGTTTTTCTCATTCGAAAAACAAATCCGCCTCTCGCCTTGGAATAAACCTGCATTAAATTACATTTATAATGATTTATATTGAAAGATAAAACTTTGATATATTATTGATATATGTATTCTTTGAACTCCGACTCGTTAAAACTTCTGCCCCGACTGTTTTAAGAACTTTAAACCCATGTTGATTGATTTCTTCTCCCGAAGCTAAAATTAACCATTGTTTTTATATATCTAAAGTTGATTGAAGCCACCCTCTGCGTCAAAGGATCAAGTTTAAAGTTGAAGCCACCAAAAACCCTCTTGTCTGTTAAAAATTTGCAGAAAAGGCCAAACCCTGGCCAGTTTTTTCCAGGAAGCCTGAATTCCTCTATCAGTTGTTTAAAGTAAAAAATCCTTAGTTTACATCATCTTTTAACCCTTGAAGACCAATTACAAACACAGAAGAAGTGTAAAGGCCTACAGATTGATTAAAAGACTTATTTTCCACATTTGTACCATTCAAGAAACCCTGTCTCCTGTCTTAATCAAGTTTTATCTCTGATAAGCCCAAATTGAGCAATAAGAAGCTTTTTGAAGATAATCCTTTCCCAACAATTGCTCAATTTCCCTTTATTTTTGAAAATTAACCATAGAAAACTTTATAAACTTGCTTTAAGTTATTACAAGATGACTAAGAAACAGGCCACCCCCTCCCTTCTATTCCCACAGTTATACCTACTGTTAGCACTGATGTCCCATCTACATTGGGAGAACACTTAGCACCAAAAGTGCCACTAGCAACTGAAGTGTCAGTGCAATCTATTGATACTTCAACCACAGGATCATCCACCACATAGGTACATCAAGTAGGTGAAGCAGCAGATATAGTAAATCCATGGAAGAGATGTCCCTAAGAAAATAATGAGATAAATAATTTGAAAAATACCATTCAAACTCTTGAATCATCCAACAGGAATGCATTAATTACATCAAAGGGACATGAAAAAAGGGAAAATAGAATTGGAGAACAGGTACAGATTTTGCAAAAGTAAGTGAACTTTAGTGAACAGGTGTCCTATATAAAAAAATACCTTTGGACCAAAATAATTGAAGGCATACATCTCTAATGGCCTTCAATTCAAATTATATATGAGCAAAGAGATTTACTTCTGGCAACACAGGTACAGATTCAAAAAATAAAGGAAGAACTTGCAAATAAACCATCTCAGGCTTTAAAGCTTATTACATTCTTAAATAGTAAAAATAGAGTGGAACTTGAGGAGCTGAAAATACAGGATAGGACAAAAAAAATACTTTAGATCAAGAAAGTCTTAACAAAAAGGAACATAATGAATCATTTGGAGGAAAAGTGTGAGGCCATGAACTTATCAATAACAAAGTTTTTGACAAAATATACAATGTTGAGGAAAGCTGGCCTCCCAGACATACATGGCTTTAATGATAAATTGCTGGTCCAAACAGACTATGATAAGAAGATACGGGACCATGGTAAAGAATAAGTGAATAAGCCTCTAGCACAAGGTTCCCCCATTGGCAAAGTTATTCTACAATAATTTGAAGACTTATTTTTTCTGCAAAATGAGATTAAACATATTTTCATTATCAAACCAAATTTTGCAAAGTACACTAATGCAGATAAAAGCTATAGAAAGTTGAAAAGTATGAAGATTCCAGATGCTGGACAATGGAAAACCTTCATAGATTTATTATAGCAGCAAAGAAGCAAACAGTGAAAGACAGTGCAGGAGAAACAATCAGTTTGAAAGGGAAACAAATCGAACAATATTTGATTTTGATTTTTTACTGCTGAAAATTCTCTTTTTACAGCAGTTAGAGGTCAAATTGTCAGGTTAAAGAATATCAGAGTGAGAATTCAGAGTTAAAGTGTATCAAAAATGAAAACAACAACTAGCTGATTTTACTACTATAATTTCCTTTTTTACAACAGTAAAATGGTTAATATATCAGTTGAAAGTGTATCAGAATAAAGAACAGGGTCAAAGAGTATTAGAGAAGAAAAAACCAACTCATTTTTTACTATTGTATTTTCTCTATTTTACACGCAGTAAAATGATAGATGAACAGAGTGAAAGAGTATCTGGAAGAAAGACAACGTTAAAGGGTGTAAAGTGCAAAGAGTATCAATCAAGCAATCTTCAAAGAGATATTTTCCAAATATGCCAGGAAGCATGTACACCTAGTCAACAAATTGTTTTGATTAGATAATTTTAGTACTATATTGTCTAGATAAGAGGACAACGTGCTAATTTGTTAAGCAACTGTCCCTCTTAATGTGTAAAGATATTTTTTATTTCCTAGAGTTATTCCTAGATTTCTCTAGGATATTTTTTTAATAAACATTTTTATGGATAATTCATTTTATGAAGTGTTTAGTGTGGAATAAAATTTCTAAGAACATTATAGACATTTTTCTGGTACGTTGGAGGCTCACATGTGTTGATTTCAAAGCAGCAGTATAGACAAGAGCCAATTGGACTTCATAATTCAGGATTCATGCGATAATTTGAAGAGTAAAGTGCATCTATCTTGTCATTGTTTACTTTCTGAGTTCCATTCATTTCATATATGTTGTTCAATCTTAATGATTAAGTAGGAGTATTACTTCAGGACTAGTGTTAGAACTCCCTGTCTTAACTACTTAATCATTTAAATGTTTTCTGCTAATTTCTAGATTTAGGAATTCTTAATTGCTCCTGGTCCCATTTGACCCCTGCCTCCTTCCTCTTTTTCCAGATCAAAGGATTATTCATTTCCCTTTATCCCGAAACAAGTCATCTCATCAAAACAATCTATCCAAATTTCTGAGGGTTATCTACCTTGCCCTAAATACATTAGCATCCTCTTGGCCTTGCCTTCTAGTTCTGCTTGCTCGACTTTGACTCCATAGCCTAATGGACTAGTAGATCCATCTTTAATTTGTCTTTAAGTAATCTTATTTTCCACCAAACATTTCAAAACCAAAATCAATTGTTCTATCATAACTAGCCTAAAACATTAAACAAAAACAAAGTTAAATCATAAAGAGAGAGCCCTCTCTGAAATTTAGGAAGGCTAGATCCTAAATTTCCAAAGTAGGTTTGTGGTTATCTCAGACTATTTCTCTTGAACCCGGAGAAATTATTGAGTGATAATAGAAACCATTTTATTTTGATGCAAACTCCACCCTCAACACCTTGCAAGAAAGGTTGGTCACTCAACCCTCCCACCAAGCGTGACTCTTAATTAAGTTTTCTTAATTATTTATCTCCCCCCATTACCATAGTGTCATATATAAACCAGGAGTAGAAGATTGAGGCAATATATGAGGACACTTTGAGAACTTTGATCTCTCCTTTCATATTTTCCCAATTTATTACTCCCTAGTGTGTTCACAATTATGATGAAGAAAATAACTGCAAGAGGGAACCCTTTCCTTAGTCCTCCTATAGCCTTGAAGAAGTTGGATGGAACCCATTAATAAGCAAAACAAAAAAATGTTCAGCAGAAACACATCGAAACCAATTCCACCCACGATTTTGTTATATTGACTAATTCTATTTGCTATTTCCTTTTTGGACCAAAATCAAATTGTATCTATGATTTGTCTAGCTGCCACAAACTCTGTTGATATTCAGCATGAAAATTTCAGCACCCACACCTAGTGCATTAAGCACCTACACTAGGGTGGGGTGCACAGTGATATTTTTGGGTTCATGTCTATTTTAGTTATCCCTTAATTAAGATGGAGAATAAAATATAATCTATTCTTAATGATGCCTTGAAATAGTTAACAGAGAGTGATAAACTCAGTTAGCTAGTCAATTTCGAGTTAGAGGTAGTTGGTAAGGCATGCAGAGTAATTCTATTTGTAACAAAGTTCAAAGTGCGGTGGTGCATTAGTTAATGGAGGTTGTAATCAGTTTAACTCAATTAAGTGAGTTAAACTCAGTTGTGCTAGTTGTAAATTAAGATAAAATAGTGAGAGATCAAGTGAATTAAATATTGATTAATTCACAATTAGTGATCTGACATGCAACTGAGGATTTACTATTATTAGTTACATGCATGTCAGATCGAGTGGAGACCCAGTTGAGATCTAGGTGAAAGGGAAGTTGTATATTAGTGGTAGGATTATTGGGTTGCACACATGCAAACAAACACCCATTGGAGTGCCCATGATACTTGCGCAATCAAGGAAGGAAAGACTTCCCATCATTTATGAATTGCATTCATCATGGATTGCACAAGAAATGAAAGTTGTCTGGAGGCAGTAAATTGGTTAATTATTGGTCAGTTTTTGTATGACAGTGTGAGATAATTATCTGAGTAATGGAGGGATCTTGTGAGAATATTTTTGTATGTAATTGTTTCATGATCCATGTTGAATATACAATAGAAGATAGTGGGGTTTTTAGTTGTAATATTTCCTCGAGAAATTATCTGTGTTGTGTTTGATTTGATTCTTATTTACTTCATGTGATTGGTGATTGTGTTTTTAATTTCGCAAAATATTTGTAGAAGTGATTCAATATTTAACTTTAGTACATTGTTTGATCGGGTGAATCCAAGATATACATGCATGTTGTATAATTTCTACATGGTATTAGAGCACAGGAAATTGCAGAAGTGAAGTAGGAGTGAGTTTCTGACTGGATATAATTCAAATTTGTAGAAAGACTTTCTTGGAGCTACAAATGATTCAAGATAGAAATGGATTTCAATGGCTTGAGGTTTGAGTATGCACTCGAGGGCAGCTCAAAATATATTTCCTGGAAGGAAAATATGAAGGCAGTACTCGAAGAAAATGACTTGAAGGAACTCATTGACAATGATTTTCCAAAACCCGTTGTGACAGATGCTGTAAATCTTGATGCATGTGAAAAGAAAGTAGCAAAGGCAAGGAGGATCATGTCAGAGGGAGTATGAGACCACATTGTGTCAAGCCTCCATGGGAAAGCCACACCATATGCAATGTGGAAGGCTTTGATGGATCTATTCCAGAGGAGAAATAACCATAGGAAATTGGCACTCAAAGATAAACTCAGGAAGATCAAGATGGATAAGGGTGACTCCATAACAAAATATCTAAAAAAGTTTGTCAAATTTTGGGATGAATTGGGGAGTGTTGGGATAATAGTCGTTGATGATGATTTGGTGATTTTGGCATAGTTATCAAGACTCTGTCAATGGAAGGGAAAAATTTCTAGATTGGGAATGACTGTGGTTAGATTTGGTGCAGGAGGAGTTCAGATGGAATACCAGAGATGGATATTCATCTAAGAATGAAGATGAAGATGATTTTTATTTGGCTACCAAGGCAAAGAAGGGGAATGGGAAGAAATTCCATTCCAAATCCAAGTCCAAGAATGGAAAGAAGCAGGACATGTCCAAGGTGAAGTGTTTTCATTGTCACGAGCATGAGCATTTTGCTACTAACTGTCTAAAAAACAAGAAGAACAAGAAGGCTGGAGGATTTGTAGCTGGTGAGGTTCTTATCTCGCAATGGACTTCTCATTGATCGCATGCATGGTGTCAAGTGCATTGGGATATGTATGGTATTTGGATAGTGGCACTTCCTTTCACATGTTGAGAGACAAGGAAATTTTTAGTGACTCGGAGTTGAAGGATCTCCAGATGCATATTGAAATGGGTGATGACAGGCGGCACAGTGCTAACAAGATTGATCCTATTACCTTTTAGAGGTAGTCAGGTAATCACTTTCAATTAAAATATGTAATGCATGTATCGGGTTTGAAGAAAAATTTAGTCTTAGTCGCAATGTTGTAGGATAGAGGCTATGATGTTTTTTTTAGTGAAGTAAAAGCTTTCGTGCTATTATCACTCTAGTAATTCCCTAGGTTGTGAGATTTTGATTTAAATTTCAAAGAGCACTATAGGTAACTACAGACCATCTTTTAAACTCTAGGATATAGCCTTCCTAGGGTTCAGAGAGGGCTCTCTCTATAAGATTTAACTTTGTTTTGATTATAATATATTAGGATAGTTATGATGTAATGAAAAGATGTAATGCATGTACCGGGTTTGAAGAAAAATTTAGTCTTAGTCGCAATGTTGTAGGATAGAGGCTATGATGTTGTTTTTAGTGAAGTAAAAGCTTTCATGCTGTTATCACTCTAATAATTCTCTAGGTTGTGAGATTTTGATTTAAATTTCAAAGAGAAATATAGGTAACTACAGGCCATCTTTTAAACTCTAGGATCTAGCCTTCCTAGGGTTCAGAGAGGGCTCTCTCTATAAAATTTAACTTTGTTTTGATTATAAGATATTAGGATAGTTATGATTGTGCAAATTGGTTTTGATTTGGTTTGGTGAGAAAAAATCACTTAGTGAGATGGATAGTGATATATCTGTTTGTCCATTGGGCTAAGGAGTCAAAAGTCAAGCAAATAGGACTAGGATCAAGGTCAAAAAGTCAAATATTTTCAGGGCAAGATAGACAAGTCTTTGAAGATCTTGGAAGACTTATTGGTGAAGCAGTTTGATTGGGATAAAGAGCAATCAAGGATTCTTTGATCCAGATAAGGAAGGAGTAGACAGAGATCATTCGAAAGAGGGAGCAATTAAGGGTTCCCTACTCTGAAAATTAGCAGAAAAAATAGAAATGATAAATAGTTAAAGACATGGTGCTTTTAACAAATCCTGTAATAATACTCTCGATTTATCATTTAAATTTAGAACACATATATGGATTCATGTAAACATAAGAAGATAAAAAATGACAAGTAGAAAGTACTTCACTTCAATGGCTCATCACATGAATCCTGAAATATGATGCTAAATGATTTGATCCAATCTGCTACTCGAAATTGCTACAAAAAGCCTTCAAGTACAAAAATATTGACTATAGAAATCTTCAGAAATTTATTCCACAATAATACTTCAAAAGATGAAGTATATATACAAAAATGTTTACAAAATATCCTAGAATAATCCTAGGAATTTTATAAGGAAAATAAAATATCTTTTACAACAAAATAGGGATAG
This sequence comes from Pinus albicaulis, assembly GCA_034641835.2. Taxonomy (NCBI): domain Eukaryota; kingdom Viridiplantae; phylum Streptophyta; class Pinopsida; order Pinales; family Pinaceae; genus Pinus; species Pinus albicaulis. The sequence continues at coordinate 761,723,029 of CM076570.1, read as the reverse complement.
CTGCTTAACAACTTAGCAAGCTATCGTATTTATCCAAATAAAATAGAAAACTGTTATGGATTGGGTGCAACTCGCTACCTTGTTGTCCTTTTTACTGGCAAAGATATTTCAAATCTGTTTTGAAATATTATCTTCTTTTCTGATAATTTTTCATCTGATACTTTTTACCTCTGATACACTTTAAACTCTGTTAAAACTGCCTTACTGCTATAATTTTCTGTTTTGACTATAAAAAATCAGCAAATTGTTTTAATATTTTTCTCTGCACTTTGAATTTTATAGTAAGTCAGTGAGTGATTCCCAAGATTCTTCATCAGGAATTTTTATCTTTTTTCAGCTTCCTAAATTTTTCTTCTGCCTCAGTGTATCTGGAAAATTTTGGTTTTATGAAAAATATGTGTTTTATCTCATGTTGTAGATAAAACAAGTCTTCAAAACTTCTATGTAAAACCTTCCCTGTAGGAGTTCCTTGTCCTTCTGTCTTGTTTACCTGCTCTTTTGCATGATATCTAATATTTTTGTTGTAGTCATCCTGTGGCATGAGTTTATCATTAATAACGAGAATGTTAGGCAAACCTCTTTGCCTCAAAATCTCAAATTTAACCATAAAATTGGTTATGGCTATGTCCATGTTGCCACACTTTTCTTCAACTTGCTTCATCAGATTCTTCTTTGAAATGACTTTCCTTATTTCAAGGATTGTCTCTGTCCTATCACTAATTTATATTTCTTCCAACTCTTGCTTGTTTTTACTGTTAATAAATTTGATTAGTTTTAGGGTATGTTCAGGTTTGGCACCTAGTTCATCCTTTGTTTCCTGAATCTCCTCTTGGGCTGCCTTTAGAAAATCCTTTTTCTCATATATTACCTGGATTGATGGCCAAATATCATTGATGGATTCAATGATTTTGTTCCATAACTGATTCCTCACATAGGACATTGGCTCTTTCAAGGTTAAATCCTTTTGTAGATTCTTCAATTCAACATTTAACCTGTTAGCCCTTTGTTCCTGATTTTTAGCATTGATTTGGGCTAGCTTCTTTGTGTCTTCAAGATTTTCAATTACTTTCTTCAATCTTTTAATTTCATTGGTTTGAAGTGTCATTTCCTCCATGGCTTTAACTAGTTTACTAGCCTCATCAGAATGTTGAGCTGTTATGGTGGAGGATTCTGTAGCTGAAGTAGTGGATGATGTCACTGGAATTGCAGTAGCCAGTGGTACTTTTGGTGCCAACTCTTCTACTAGAGTTGAAGGCACAACTGTATTAACCATGGGAATCACTGTAGGAGCTTCGTGTGCTTTTGTAGTTTCTCTTTCATGAACAAGTGTTAGGTCCCTATATTACTAGTATAGTCCCTTATTTTTGTTAGTGTAACCCCCTTATTGTTATTATTGTACCCTTGTAACCCCCATTTTATTATTATTGTGCCCTTAAATTATTATTGTTAGGTCGGTTAGGATTACATTGTGGCCCACTAGGATTACATTATGGCCCCATGGACTCCTATATATAGAAATGAGGTTTTGTAAATTGGATCATCCAAGAATTGTTCATTTATGTAATGTATTGGAGGTTGCCCCCTAGAAGTGGCTCATTTCTAAGGCATTGATATCTCCTTTCTTCTCTTTTTGGAGCTGGTTACACAACATTTGGTATCAGAGCTTTGGATTCTAGGGTTTCGCTGCTCTAAACAGGTCATCATGGCATTTTCGCTATAAATTTTTTTCTACGAAGTTTCAGAAGCTGAAATTTTTAGGGTGCGAAGCCGAAATCTTGAGGAATTTTGTATAAAATTTGAGAGCTTGGTTCGCAATATTTTCGGAGATATGATCTGTAGAATTCAGGTCTTTTTTCAGGCTCCTAAACAGGTCATCGTGGCATTTGCGCTATAAATTTTTTTCTACGAAGTTTCATAATCTAAAATTCATATGGTGTGAAGCTAAAATCCTGAGGAAATCTGTCAAAAATTTTTAGGACTTGGTTCGCAACATTTTTGGAGATATGATCTATGGAAGGTAGTGATTTTTCAGGCTCCTGAATTTCATCTCAAAGAGGTGATCGTGGGAAAAGTTCAATAACTCTCTCTCTGGGGATCGGATTGGAGTGCCGTAAAAATTGGTCGCAAGTACACGGACTTTAGTTTCTTGGCTATCAATTTCAGAGACAAAGGACAAAACAGTGAGACGTGGCAGGTCGTACAAGTTCGCTCTACTGAACCAGTCCAGAATTAGGTCATTGTGGGAGATTGGACACAACTTTGTCTTGGAGAATCCAAATTAGGTCAGAATTGTGGCATTTGAAAGAAGATTCAGAGGGCTACTACAGGGCTGAATTTCAGATATCAAAGATTTTCAATTACAGAGATAATTCAATTTCAATATCGAGCGCCTTAAAGCAAGTAAAAGGTGTGTATTTTTTTCCGAATTGCATAAGTCTTGTTTGAAGAATCAAGTTGAATTGATTCCAAGGGCATCTTGTAGAATAGATATCAATATTGGATACTAAAATGGCCCATAAAAATAATTCAACACCCATTAAGCCTTCAAAAGGCTCTACTATGACTCATGAAGACGAAGAATTGCAACATGATCTATCAAAATTACAAGAGCAAGTGCAACAGATTTCACTCTCGCAAAGAGCAACAAAAAATGAAATGGAAGTTTTGAAGAAAGGCATGGAAGTGAAGATGGACGGTTTGAAGAAATGCATGGAAGCTAAGATGGATGGCATGGAAGTGGGCATGGAAGCTAAGATGGATGACATGAAAGACAACATGGAAAACATGAAGAATGATCTAAAAGCATACATGGAAGGCTTGATGACAAGCTTAAAACAAGAAATGATTCCTAATGGTGGAAATATAGTATAAGAACCTCATGATGAGAACAAAATAAATGTTAATCGTGATTTCATAAACTCTAATGTTGGCGGGAAGAACCACCATATTCCAAAAATGGATATGAGGAAGTTTGATGGAAGGGATCCTGTAACATGGATACTACAGATGGAGCAATATTTTGATCTCCATAATGTGCAAAACACACAAAAGGTACGCATTGCAACTTTACATTTAAAAAAAATACATTTGTATGGTATCGATGGCTTTGCTCCCGTAAAAAAATTGTCACTTGGTCAATTTTTACGGAGGAAATGATAGCACATTATGAGGATACAAAGAGCAACACCTTCTTTAGCCAATTGATAAATCTCAAACAAAAGGGTTTAGTGGGGCAGCACATTGAGGACTTCCAAAATTGAATATAAGGGTAACTAATATTCCAGAGGAACACAGGATTGATCTCTTCTTAGGTACTCTAAAGGATAACATCCAACATGAAGTTCGTGTTTTGGAACCCGATTCATTGGAGAAGGCATTCAGGTTGGCAAGAAAAGTTGAATGTAAAATTATGGCGATAAGGAAGCCTACCACTCAATTCTATAAAGAAGGAAGTGTTGCTATGCCTAGATTTCCACAACCTACAAGGTTGACACCACAACAATTGGAAGAAAAAAGAGCAAAAGGGCTTTGCTACAGTTGTGATAGCAAATACACTAAAGGTCATAAGTGTGCTGAGAAGAAATTATTTTACATAGATTGTGAAGAAGAAGAACAAAATGAACAAGAAGAGGATATACACCAGGAACCACCCCTAGAAGAGGAAGAAATGAATCCGACCATATCGTGTAATGCACTGGCAGGAATTACCACTCCTCAAACTTTCAAGATAGAAGGACATATAAAGAAGAAAAGGGTAATAGTGTTGATTGATTCAGGTAGCACCCATAATTTTATTCATTATAAGGTAGCCAAGGAATTAAATTGTTTCCTATACCCAGCACCAGAATGTCAAGTGATGGTTGGAAATGGAGGAACTATAAATTTCTCTGGAAAATGCCATAATATCAAGCTAACCATGGGGGAATATGTATTGACTAGTCCAATGCGTGCCATTCCTATGGGAGGTGCTGATGTTGTACTAGGAGTACAATGGTTACAATCTTTGGGGACAGTAGCTTTTAATTTTCAAGAACTTTTCTTGAATTTTTTTTTCAGAAGGAAAGGAAGTCGAATTACGGGGTATTGCAGGGAATCCAGGAAGGATAATAAGCTATAATGTCATGACAAAGCTTCTAAAGAAAGAACATCGAGGCATAATTGCACAATTATGCTCACTAGAAGTTCCAACATCAAAATCATCTATTTCTGCAGATCTCCAACAAGTCTTGGACAATCATTCCAAGGTGTTTGAAACTCCCAAAGGACTCCCACCTATTCGTGATCATGATCATGCTATTCATTTGATTCCAGGAAGTGTTCCTCCAAACATCAGGCATTATAGATATCCTTACTTCCAAAAGAGCGAAATTGAACGTATGATTGCAGAAATGTTAGAGGCGGGTATACTTCAACCTAGTCAAAGTTCTTTCTCTGCTCCTGTAGTATTGGTACACAAGAAGGATGGATCATGGCGAATGTGTCCGGATTATAGGGAGCTCAATAAGCTCACCATTAAAGATAAATTTCCCATTCCTGTGATCGATGAATTATTGGATGAATTACATGGAGCAATTTATTTTACCAAGTTGGATCTTCATTCAGGATATCATCAAATTAGAATGAAGACCGAAGATATTCCAAAAACAGCATTTCGAACTCATGAAGGTCATTATGAATTTTTGGTCATGCCTTTTGGCCTTACCAATGCACCTTCTACATTTCAAGGGTTGATGAATTCCATTTTCAAACCCTTCCTTAGAAAATTTGTGGTAGTATTTTTTGATGATATACTAATCTACAACAGGTCTTGGAAGAATCATGTTGAACATGTTGACAGGGTGCTCAAACTATTGCAGGAGAAACAATTATATGCAAAAAATCCAAATGTTTCTTTGGAGTACAAGAGGTGGAATATCTGGGTCATATTGTATCTCACGAGGGTGTTAAAGTAGACCCTAACAAAATTAAAGCTATTAAGGAATGGAAAGTCCCCACAACCATAAAGAAGTTGCGAGGATTTCTTGGGTTAACAGGGTATTATCGCAAGTTTGTTAAGAATTATGGGAGAATAGCAGCACCTCTAACAACATTATTGAAGAAAGATGCATTTTCATGGACTCCTGAAGCAACTAAGGCCTTTGAACGCCTTAAAGAGGCAATGTGCCTAGCACCGGTCTTAGCTACGCCAGACTTCACAAAAACCTTTATTGTGGAATGTGATGCCTCAGGAAATGGAATTGGTGTAGTTTTAATGTAGGAAGGAAGACCCATTGCTTTTGAAAGTCGTCCAATCAAAGGAAAGTATTTACAGAAACCTATTTATGAGAAGGAAATGTTAGCAATACTACATGCACTAAATAAATGGTGAACTTAACTAATGGGAAGACACTTCAAGGTAAAAAATGATCATGGTAGTCTTAAACACTTTTTGGAACAAAGACTATCGTCAGAAGAGCAGCAAAAATTGGTCACAAAGATGTTGGGTTATGACTTTGAAATAATCTACAAAAAAAGAAAGCTTAATGTTGTTGCAGATGCACTCTCAAGAAAGAATGAAGAGGTGGAAGCATTGCTTTGTGCTATTTCTATTATCCAACCAGATTGGATAACCGAAGCAAGAGATGAATGGAAAAAGGACAAAGATGTATGGACACTCATTCAAAAGTTGCAGCAAGATCCTAGTACATCTGATAAATTTAGTTGGAAAAATGATTCCTTATGGTACAAAGATCGCTTATATCTTTGTAAGAATTCCCAACTAAAACAAAAGATTCTTCTGGAATTGCGCACTTCTCCTTTAGGAGGACACTCAGGATTTTTAAAAACTTACCACAGGGTGAAGAAAGAATTTTTTTGGGATGGCCTTAAATCTGATATTCGAAAGTTTGTGGCGGAATGTTTGGTTTGCCAGCAGAATAAAGTGGAAACACTTAAGACCCCAGGACTTCTACAACCTTTATCCATTCCAAGTCAACGTTGGGAGGAGATTTCAATGGATTTTATCACAGGTTTACCTAAGTACGAAGGAAAGAGTGTCATCATGGTGGTAGTTGATAGACTTACCAAGTATGCACACTTTTGTGCATTATCTCATCCATTTAAAGCAAGTACAGTTGCTACTACATTTGTGGACAGAATTCAAAAGTTACATGGAAGCCCAAGGGTTATTGTGAGCGACAGAGATCCCATTTTTACGGGAAATTTTTGGACGGAGTTATTTTCTTGTTTGGGTACTCAATTAGCTCATAGCTCATCTTATCATCCTCAATCTGATGGTCAAACAGAGATAGTAAATAAATGTTTGGAAGGATATCTTCATTGTTTTGTATCTCATAAACAAACACAATGGGTCAAGTGGTTACCTCTCGCTGAATGGTGGTATAACACTTCCTTCCATACTGCAGCAAAAATGACCCCATTTATGGCACTTTATGGATATCATCCACCATTCATCACATCATCTTTAAGGGAAAATTCGAAGGTTCGAGCAGTGGAAGATCACATCGAGCATCAGCAAGAAGTTCTCCAACTCTTAAAGGATAACCTGAATTTGGCACAAAATCGAATGAAACAACAGGCAGATCAACATCATAGCGAGAGAAGTTTTGATGTAGGAGATTGGGTATTTTTACGGCTACAACCATACAAACAAATGTCCCTCAAGCAAGCTAAGAAGGATAATAAATTATCGCCAAAGTACTATGGTCCTTACAAGGTGTTGCAAAATATTGGTACTATGGCATACAGATTGGAGCTTCCTGCTTCTTCACGAGTGCATCCAATTTTCCATGTTTCATGCTTAAAGAAGGTTATAGGTGAAAATATTCCAGTTCAAACAATATTGCGAGAACTTGAGGAGGAAGGAAAATCATATTGGAACCTGAAGCGGTCACGGAAAGAAGAACTTGACAGCTATGCAATCGATCAATTTCAGAGTATCTCATCAAGTGGAACAAATTACCCACCGAAGATTCTACATGGGAGGATGAGAATTTTATACAGAAGCACCCGGAGCTACTCAAGCGTTGAGGACAACACTTTTTTGAAGGAGAGGGGCATGTTAGGTCCCTATATCACTAGTATAGTCCCTTATTATTGTTAGTGTAACCCCCTTATTGTTATTATTGTACCCTTGTAACCCCATTTTATTATTATTGTGCCCTTAAATTATTATTGTTAGGTCGGCTAGGATTACATTGTGGCCCACTAGGATTACATTATGGCCCCATGGACTCCTATATATAGAAAGGAGGTTTTGTAAATTGTATCATCCAAGAATTTTTCATTTGTGTAATGTATTGGTTGGGTTGCCCTCGATATGGGTCCACAGTTCATGTTTGATATCTCTTTTCTTCTCTTTTTGGAGCTAGTTACACAACAACAAGCTTGTCCATTTGGATTTCCATCTCTTTTATCTGTCCTGTTAATTGAAAAATCAAGTTCATCATATCATATTTTTGGCTTTGCTCTTGTACAATTTCTTTGGCTTTGGGATGTTCAGTTGGTGGAAGCTTGATTTTTTTCCTTAGTGCTACAATATCAGCGTTATTTTTCTTCACTAACTCCTCTGCAACTTTAACATTGGAAGGATCATATCCAACTTTAATAACTAAATCTTCTAAAGGCTTAATCCTAAGATATTTAGCATATGAGGAAGCCTTGTCAATTTTCATTTTATCTCTCATGTTTATTATTGTATTCTAAATATTTTGGACACTCATGGCCTTTGTAGTTATGGTATAATATAACATCTCAAATTTTTTCCTGTGAAATTCAATTTGATCTAGTGCATGGATACTTTATGAAGGCACTTCAAGATCAACTTTCTTATAATCTTCCACTGTCCTGGGAGTCTTAACTATTGGTTGAAGAACTGACATAATTAACTTCTTGTTTGAATAATAAAAAATTGATAGAAGTCTGTTCAGGATAACTAGTGTTTGTTTTAAATACTGAGAATAGATCTCATTTTTTATTTCTTCATTCTTTGTCTTTATCTGCTTATATTTTTCCCTGATGTCAAGATCTTTTTCTTCTGTTGTCTGTGACGGGGATGCCTCCATATTCTGATGTTTGTCTACTACCTGTGTATTTGAATTATCAGGATGTTCTTCATTTAGATTCTCTGTGGCTGGCTCATTTGTAATGACTATAGCAACATCTATATTTGTCACTGGAACATATATGTCTTCCACTTCTATGGTCACTTTCTCTTTATCAAATGGATTGATTTTAGGCTTTTTATTGTATCTGAGTTTAAACCTAGTCTCAGTTGTTGTCTCAGTAGTGTAGGTACCTTCTTCTCTGACTCTTTTAGTAGCTTTATCTCCTTGATTTGCAGTTTGCAAGGTGTGACTAGTATCACCCTGTTTAATTGCATCTACCAAGGTATTTTCTAGCCGCTCTGTTTGATTGACAAATTGTTCAATCTCTGGTTTTTTCTCATGAATATAAGGGGTTAGTTTTCACTTAACCCTCATTTTTCTTAGTATTCCCTGTGGATCATAATTCCATGAGAAGCTTTCTTCAAATCTGTACTCAAGTAACTGTGTTGCTGCTTCTATTCCTGCATCTCTGTGATTACAAATAAAAGGTCCTACTTGATCCTTCAACTTAAATTGGGTTTTCTTTTTGGCAGCTAGGAAGTTGATAGAATCTAAATTCAGGATTTTCCTAATGTATTCCAAGGCAAAAACTCTCATTGGCACATACTTAGGTAGTTTATAGGGTAAAATATTTGACCCAAAAACTCTAATTTCTGTATGTTTCTCATATAAGTACCAATCTCTAGTTCTATTCTTCTTTGATAGTTGTAGAACTTTCTTCATTTCATCACTGATTCTTGGTTGTATTGTGTTTGTCAACATGTTTATCAATGGGTGAACAAAGTGATCTGTAAACTATGCATAACTGAACTCTATGGACTCTTTTCTAATCAACGATGTCCAAAAGATGACTAAGAGTGGGTTCTCTTCTATATCATGCTTCTGAAGTGTTATTGGGAACTTGTCTACTTGAAAATATAAGAACATATGAAAAAGAAAGGATGTATACCTAAATACTCCTTCAGTTGGCAATTTGACAAGTTGATCATGGATATTATCAGCTATGTATTCAGCATAATTGAAAATGATAGAGGGAGGTTGTCCTGGCGCAAAGGTAGATAGAAAACCTAGGATTGACTCATCTGTATTCTCATCTGTAAAATACCTTAGGATAAATGACAACATGGATATGACATGCCTTGACCATTTTGGAAATTTTGAATTAGAATAAGGAGGGTTGATTTGTGGAATTTCAACATGTAAAGGTATGAACACTTGAAAATTTTGAAACCTTTTGGGAAAGTCCAGACCAATGTACAACTTTGTGAGTGCTTCTATTGACAAAGGAATTGCTTTGGGATCAGGTTTGAGTTATAGCATCTGGTTTATGGACTCAACAGTAATTGTAAACAATACTTATTTATTTGCATTTACCATTGCTCTTTGTGAAGGTGAATAATAGGTCTAACATATCCTAATGATCTCTCGGAAATGATGAGTGAGTGGAACAACATATTTGGGTAGGTTTGAATCCCAAATTTGGACTTCTTCAACCTAATCTAATGACTTTTCAAGACTCCAGCAGTGGAGGTCTAATAGTTTAAATTCTACCATTGGATCTGCTATTTTATAATCCACATCTGCTAAAGGTATATGTTCAATGTCTACAATAGGAAGTTGTAGAGGATTTTTAACAATTATAGTCTTAGAATTTACTACTGGATTTGATTTTGACATTTTAGTCTTTCTGGGTAGATGAAACACTGTATTTGGGCGTTTTGGACCCTTCTGTAAGATTAAATTGTTTACAGAAGTGTTTTGGATTCTAACAGAGGTTATTTAGATAAAAATAGGCACGCTTGGTTTTCTTTTGAATTTAACTCTTCAATTTTAACTTTAAAATTGATCTTCAAACTCTCACAGGTTTAGGAAATGATAAACAAGGGTTTCAATGCTTTTTTCAGATAAACTGGACTGAAATTGGTTCAAATTGGACATAGAAGGGTTGGGGTTACCCGCAAAGGATTTTTGGACAAATTAGAAGTCTTTATAAGGTCTGAAAACATTTAATTTTGCTTTTAAAACCATATGAGATATCAAAACAGGAGTTTATCATATTTTTCACAGGGAATTTGTTCTTTTCGGGTAACTATAGAGTCTTTCTGTAGATAAATAGGATTTACTAGGTTTAATTCCTTCAGAAAACTCCTTTTCAAATGATAAATAGGTTGTTTTTTGTGAGGAATACCTGTTTGTGCAGGTATTTTGTCTTTTAACACAGGTTCTTAGGCATTGGATAGGTTCTGATAGCTTTGAAGGTTTCTTGGAAGAAATCTGGACACTTCTAGTGTTCTTAACAATAGCTGCAATGGATTTTTTCAAGTTCTCTGGGTGTAAAATAGTGTACAGGTCTTCTTCTTCAGTCAAGATGGATAAACACACATAAAGAATGCAAATAAGGGCTTTGACAACGGAATATGAAGGTTATATAACATTTTAGGTTTAATGTGGATTAACCTTAAATGGAGGTCATATCAGAGCATAAGAGGGTTTTGGCGCGTGAGGCAGAAAACCATAGGCGGTTATCGCATGGGAATTGGGTGGTAAATTGTATTGTGGGATCGAATGCGATCCAATGAAACGTTGCCGCGTGGAGGAGAGATAAGGGTTCTAAACCACCCATTTTGCAGATGTTGAAATGAGTTTAGTTCACGCAGTTTAAAATGCGATATGTCCTTTGGATCGTTGAATTGGATGATATGCATGCGAACTGTGGAGATTATATTAGGATTTTCTCGGTGGTGGGGCGTGGGGCCCGGGCTTTGTATTATGCGGCGGGATAGTTTTAAACGTTAAAAATATATGTTTATAACATAAAAAACAATGTATTATTTTGATTGGCAGGGTATGTATTACATGGCAAATAAAACGTTTACATGTGTTTTAAAACCATCAGGAGCAGGATTAATTTATATGATATGTTTAACTTATGGGGATATGGCAGGGTTTATATTTGAACACATGGGATAATATAAACCATAGTTTTAATGTTAAATAATGGGCTTTTTGGGATATTTAAAATAAAGGATTTAATAAATATACGGGAATGGGTATTTTTTAAAGGATTTAATACTTTATGTTAAAAATTAATATGAAATATAATGTAATGAATGGAAATACATAGAATAAACTAAGTGTAAAATAGGCATTTTAGCATTAAATTTTCCCATTTTCATATTTACACATAAACTTAGGATAAAATGTATTTTGTGGGTTTTTGAGTGTTTTTGGAAATTTTACGATTTTTTCCCGATTTTTACGATTTTTTCCGATTTTTTCCCCTCGGCGATTTTATCCTGGTCGCGATTTTTTCATCTTTGCTAGAAACCCTAGCGCTGCTTAGAAGTCCTCTACGTCAGCCCTGCGTAGCTCTCGATGCCTCTGCACTGCCCCTGCTAGGCTCTCGGCTGAGCTGCGTAGCTGCTGCCTCTACATTGCCTCGATCTGTTGCTTCTCTGACCTCAGTTGTACTCTTGGCTTGGGACTAGACCATCCCCCTCGCCAATACTGCCCCTCTCCGCAGCTGAAACACTTATGATATTATTAGCAAACCACGCCCTAGAATTTCAGCTTAGCTTCAATGCTCTGCTAGTGTGTGTGTTCTCCAATTGACCCCAAGCCCTCTTATACTTTTCTCGTTGAATCATCAACGACCGTGATCTAATCTTGAATCGACGACTAAGATTAGAAGATGCTTGATCCGCGTCACTTAGGTCATTCTCATCACATGTTTAATTTAATTACCTTTAATCTTTTAATTTTCCTAAGTTAGACTTAGGGTCTTTAATTAAAAAGATTAATTATTTAAATATCTCTTAAACAGGATGGAGTTTCCCAAAACGCTTTCTGGGTCTTGGAGATCTTATGTACTCTAGTCCCTCCACAAAGTTTGGGAACTAGAGCACATTCGATGCTACCCCAACACCCCAAAATCTCAACGCTTCCTCTTAGCGAGGAATATGCTCTAGTAAAACACTTCACCTCGAAGTTCTTCATTGATCTCTTGTGTGGGTGTCTGCGCTGATGCTTGGCCTACTGCCCTTCATCACTGCGCTGTTGCTGCTCTCCCGTATTGCTGCCCATGACGCTGCCATCGCCACTGCTACATCTGTATTGCAACTCCCTCTCAAATTGCTGCATCGTGTTGCCCATAGCACTGCCACTGCTAACTGCTGCACTACAACTTAGTTGCTGAGAATAAGCAACTGAAGGACTCCTACCCAATCTTTTGACAGACAAGTCAGTTGGGCTGCATCTCATCACTGAAGCTCCATAGGCTGCTGCTCTGTGCTATCCTCTGAAGGCTACTGCGCTGTTGTAGCTCTGCACTACATAAGCAGACTTGCTCTGTGCTGCTACCCTCTACATTGCTGCTGCGCTGCGCTGTCCTCCTGAAGCCTCTGCGCTGCTACAACACTGCACTGCGTACCCTACACTACTGCTGTATGTGCACTGCGCTGCTCCCTCTCAGCGTGTTAGCGCTGCCTCTGCTCCATCTGTGATCCTCAGCACCCACTGCTCCACTCGTCCCACTACTGTCTTAAGGGTCCCGTAGCACAAATGTGATCCAAGAGTTGGGCTACTCAAGGATCCCGCCACCACTCTGTAGCTGCTTTACAGATCAAGATTGCCCCACTTTCGTGGATCATGAGCTCTCATGGCTATGTCATCGTCGGAGGCATCATCTGCTACAACAACCGTGGAACTAGAAGCTTCCTTGTCCTTCTTCTGAGGATAATTGCTGGCGAAATGTCCAAGTTCGCCGCACTGGAAACATTTGATCTTTGACAGATCACGCTTCTTTTTCCCTTGCTGCCTCTTCAATGCCAAGGCTGCATCTTCCTCTTCTTCCTTCTTTATCTTGCTCGAATCGATGTTGTACTGCCTTTTGGTCATACGACGGATCTCTTCTTGTCGGAGGATAGCCCACATGTTGTCCCAGTTGGGAAGGTCCGTTCTGCCCATGAGACTTTGGACAAAAGTTTCCTAGTCCTCTGTGACTGCATTGAGAGCAGTCCTCACCATGACTTCATCAATCTCCTTGACCCCCATGCCAGTCAGCGAATCCCAGATCGACTGCAGTCTGGATAGATAAGGGTCGATCTCCTTTCCCTTGGCCATCATGAATAACCTCAGTTGGTTCTCCAGAAGAATTTTTCTCTGGACGAACCTTCCTTCATACAATGTGGTTAGGGCTACCCACATCTCATGAGCCGTTGTCGTCTCGGCTATCTGTGGTACCACATGATCTTTGACCTCGTCCATAATGAAGCGCTTGGCATGTGCCGCTACTTCATTATGCTTCTCCAGGAGTACTGCATCAGTTGGTGTAGCCAAGATTTTCTCTGCATGCTCCCGTATACCGTAGGCCTGAAGGACTACCAGGATTCTGGACTTCCAGATTGCAAAGTTGGACAGGCCGTCCAACCTATCCTGATCACACAGTCCGTGTGGCGTCATTTGCTCAGAAATTTGTCGGAACAGATCCTCCTCTCTATACTAGAGACTCAGATCTAGGGTCCTTGGTGAGAAAGGCACCCTCTACTCCCTCTGACAACTGACTCCCTCTCTTGGAAGTCTGCTAAACAAAACAAATCAGCTCTCTTCAATCCTCTGATCGATCTTCAGATTTCTTTGGCAGGAAATCTTCTAAGTTCTGAGAAGCTGTTTTCCTCCTGCTCTTTGTCAACTTAGCTTAGGCTAAATTCTGCACCGGCAAAATCTTCACCCCACTAGCAATTGCGGAAGATTTGTAGCTCAACTTTCGGTTCACATCACTCTGCACAACAATCAAATTATGGATTGCGTCACCTTGGCTGGCCTTTGCGTGAGAAGACTGGCTCAGCGCAGCCTTTGTGTAGTGACTGTGCAACGCAGGCTGCTCCTGCGTTACTCTGGAAGGCACTGCGCTGCCTCTGCTTCACCCAGTTAGGACTGTGTCAGCCTCTGCGTGGCTCTGTTGCCTCTGCGTCCTGCGCTGCCCTCTCCAGATTATCTGCTATTGTTGCTGCCTTCTCTGCTGCTTTTTGCAACACAGATTCTTCAGCCTTCTTGTGGGAGATTCAGCTAGATCTGCAATCGCTTTGATACGATGTGAAAATTTCTGAATATACTTAAACATAAACCCTATTGTTAAATTCTTGATTTAACATCGAAGTAAATACATTAACAACCTACACATGCAGATCTAAACTGAATAACTTGCACAATAACAAAGTGAGACAAAAGGATTTTCTGGACAAATGTCCCCAGAAAAACCCAATGCGTGAAAACTGATTTTCTAGCTTCTGGAGGGATTTTATTATTAAGTCGATTCTAAGTACAACAGATCTGGGCACCAATCTGGTTAACCCGACAAATAAATAAATATGCAGTTATACCTCTATTCTGGAGACAGAAAAACTGATTTATTTACACCCTCAAATAGGATCTACAGAACTCAGTCCTTTCCGGCCTCTAGAAACACCAGCGCTGCTCTGAAGCCCTATGCGTCAGCTCTGCTGACCTGCATCAACCTCTGCGTTGCTCAGGAAGGGCCTGCGTCACCCCAGACTGGGTTACGCTGCCCCCGCGTCAGCCCTCCTGGCCTTCTGGTGCCTCTGCGCTGCCCATTCTGGGCCTGCGTCTGCCCTGCGTAGCTCCTGATGCCTCTATGCTGCCCCTGCTGGGCTCTCGGCTGAGCTGCGTAGCTGCTGCCTCTATGCTACCTCGGTCTGCTGCTTTTCTGCCCTCGTTGTACTCTTGGTCTGGGACTAGATCATCCCCCTCGCCAATACTGGCCCTCTCCGCAGTTAAAACACTTCTGAAATTCTTAGCAAACCATGCCCTAGAATTTCAGCTTAGCTTCAAAGCTCTGCCAGTGTGTGTGTTCTCCAACTGACCCCAAGCCCTCTTCTTATACTTTTTTCATTGAATCATCAACGACTGTGATCTAATCTTGAATTGACGGCTAATATTAGAAGATGCTTGATCCGCGTCACTTAAGTCATTCTCATCACATGTTTAATTTAATTACCTTTAATCCTTTAATTCCTAAGTTAGACTTAGGGTCCGTATTAAAAAAGTTTAATTATTTAAATATCTCTTAAACATGATGGAATTTCCCAAAACGCTTTCTGGGTCTTGGAGATCTTATGTACTCTAGTCCCTCCACAAAGTTTGGGAGCTAGAGCACATCCGATGCTACCCCAACACCCCAAAATCTCAACACCTTCCAACTGCTACATAATTTGTTGCATTGTCCGTGATTACTTGGACAATATTTGCAACCCCAACTTCCTCCACCACATCAGCCAACAATGTAAAAATCAAATGTGTATCTTTTACATTTGCAGATGCATCAATGGATTTTAGGAACATGGTTCCTTTAGGGCAAGCTACGACAAAATTTATTATTGTTCTACCCCTCTAATCTGTCCACCCATTAGACATAATTATACAACCTGTAATTTTTGATGAGCTTTTAATGCTCTCAAATTTTCCTTGACACACTCAATCTCGTCTTCTAGCTCTTTCCCCCTAAGTGCATTATAAGATGGGACTTTGTATCCAGGGCGAGCACTTGCAATGGCATCCACCATGGGCTGATAAAAATATGACTTTGCATAGTTGAATGAAAGACTATTATGGTACCAAAACCTCCTCACTGCCATATCTGCCTCCTTCCTCTTCTTTTCATTAAAATTATCCAAGGTTGGTTGAGATCTTGGAGTTGTATGAGGAGTGAAGAAAGAAGAGGTTATACTTCTGTTTGCCACAACACTTGAAGAGGAGTTACCAATACTTGGACTTTGAATCTGTGTTTCACTCTGAGATGAAGATCTACCTATCCCAACAATCCCATCCTTCCTTCTTGCCCTCTTAGAAGTTTCTTCTTTAATGGCTTCCAAAGCAACTGTCATTTCAGTAGTGACTTCATCAGGGAAATTTTGACAACATCCCACACCATTCCCAGGAATTCTAGCTAGGTGGTATTTTAGCCTGTTTATGCCTGCATGCATTGTGGCATCTTAATAATTGCACTTGACATGGTCATTAGCAGCAATGATTCGTTGACCATGTGCCCATGCTAGATCGCGAGACTTTCTAGAACCCTTTGATGGCATGGTGACGAAATCTCGAAGAGAAAAATTAATCTTTTAAAATCTAATTGATATTTAATTTTTTTTTTTTTAAATTTACAATTTTTTTGGCCCTGTGGCTGAGTTTCTCAGCGAAACAGGGTCGCTATGTGGCTGAGAAACTCAACCACATGGCCTGCAAGCTGAGGAGGAAGGAAACTCAGCCACAGGGTCAAAAAAAATTGCAAATTGCAAGTGAAAAAAAAATTAAAATTGAATTGATTACATAAAATTAATTTTTTTTACATGCAAGCAAAACAATGAAACAAGGATCATGAAGCCTACCTGGGTAGTGTGCTGCTACTCCACCAGTGTTGCTACTCCGCCAATGTTGTGACTCTGCCTTGCTGTTACAGTGTGCTGCTACTCCGCCAGTGTTGTGACTCTGCCAGTGCTGCTACTTCGCCAGTGCTGTCGCTCCGCTTTGTTGTTACAGTGTGTTTCTACTCCACCAGTGTTGTGACTCCGCCAGTGTTGCTACTTCCAAGAAAATAGAGGACTATACTGTTGAGATTTTGTGTATTGGGGGTAGCATCAGATGTGCTCTAGCTCCCAAAATTTGTGGAGGGACTAGAGTGCACATGATCTACAAGACCCAGAAAGGAATTTGGGATATTTCATCTGGTTTGGGAGATATTTAATTAATTAATATTTTTAATTAATGACCCTAAGTCTATCTTATGAAAATTTAAATATTTAAGGTAATTAATTAAAACATGTGATGGAAATTGTCTTAAGTCACATAGATCAAGCTTTATTTTAATCTTAGCCATTGATTCAAGATATGATCATGGCCATTGGTTTCCCAACGAGAAAAGTATAAAGGAAATGCTTGGGGTCATTTGTAAAGACACACAGAGGCAGAGCATTGAAGCTAAGCTGAGATTCTAGGGCAGGGTTTGCTAAGAATTCTCAGAAGTGTTTCAGCTGCAGAGAGGGGAGTTTAGACAAAGGGGATGGTTTGATCCCAATGTCTAGAATCGGCAAGAGACAGAGAGCAGCTTCAGAAGGGCAACGCAGAAAAGCAAGAGCAACAGTAACAGAGAGGGCAGCAGTTGCGCAGCGCAGAGGCAGCTTCAGCTACGCATGCGCTGCGCAGTCACTCCCAGGGTAGCGTTAGGTAGCTTGAAACCCTTAGAGGTTACGCAGAGACCCTCAGGGGCAGTGTAGGGACTGCGTCACCCAGTCTGGGGTTACGCAGCCCTTTCCAGGCCAACGCTGAGGGACGCAAAGGCTGACGCAGGGGCTTTAGGGGCAGTGCTGGGGTTTCTAGGGCCTAGATTTGGCCGAGTCTTGTAAATCCCGGGTGTGGATCAATCAATATTTTGGCTTCAAAACAACCGATGAGTTGCAGATCTATATTTTCTTTGTCGAGTTTCCTATATTTGGAACCCAGATTTCTTGTATTAAAAAATGCTCTTAATAATAAAACCCTCCAGCAACCAGAGACCGATTTTCCCACATTGGGTTTTTCCGGAGACCATTGTCCAGAAAATCACTGTGTCACTTTGTCTATGTGTGCATGTACTTTTTCTAGATTTGAATTGGTGAAAGTCTGTTATGTGTTTTGCTTCGATATTAATCTGAATTTTTCAGTTAGTAACTTAATTAAGTAGGAGCATAACCAAATCTAAAAGTAGATTTTTGCATAAGTAACATTCAGAAATTTTCACATGGTATCAGAGGAATTGCAGATCTAGGAGGGTCACCAGCGAAAGACTGAAGGATCTTGCTGCAGAAAGTAGCAAGTAGTGCAGCAGCAGCAGCAGCAAAAGGGCAGATCTGAAGGGACAACGTAGTTTTGAGAGAAGCAGAGTTATGCAGAGGGCAAGGTGACGCAGTCTTACGCTGTCTCCCAACAGGCCCATGCACTTATTGCACAGAGGCAGTGCTGGGATTGTCTGAAGCCACAACCTGGGTGAAGTAGATCTGAAGCTGTCAGATCCAGAAGTGCCTAAAACAGAGCTGTAGAACTTCAGAAGGTGCTGGTGGGGTTAAAATTTCAGGAGGTTTCAGAATTTTAGCCTAAGCACTAGTGACAAAGAGCGGGAGGAGATCAACTTCTCAGAGAATTTCTAGCCAAAGAAACTTGCAGATCGATCAGCGGATCGAAGAGAGCTAAATCATTGTTTGATTTGGCAGATTTCCAAGAAGGGAAATCAGTTGTCAGATGGAGCATAAGGTGCCTGTTTCGCCAAGGACCTCAGATCCAGATCTCTAGCAAAGAGAAAGGGAGCTCCGACATATTTCTGAGTAGATGGCTCATCATGGATTGTGTGATCACGACAGATTGGATGGCCTATCCAAATTTTCAGTTTGGAAGGCTAGAATCCTAATAGTCCTAGAGGCATATCTTCTAAGAGACCATGCAGAACAATTCCTGGCCACGCCGACCGATGCAAATCTCCTGAGGAAGCATAATGAAGCTGCTGGACATGCCAAGCGATTGATAATGGATGGAATTAAGGACCATATTGTCCCACATATAGCTGAGAAGAAAACAACTAATGAGATGTGGAAGGCCTTAACGTCCCTATATGAGGGAAAGCCTGTCTAGAGGAAGATGCTTATGGAGACTCAAATGCTGTCATTCATGATGACCAAGGGAGAAGACATGGAACATTTTCTTTTCAGATTACAGTCGATCAGAGACCAGTTGACTGCCACGGGTGCAAAGGTGGAGGATGATGTGATGGTCAGGACTGCTCTCAATGCGGTCACTGATGAGTGGGAAACCTTTGTCCAAAGTATCTTGGGTAGAGCGGACCTCTCAGACTGGGACAACTTGTGGGAAATCATGCGTCAAGAACAACTCCGCAGAATCACCAAGAAGCAGTATAACACGGGATCGAGTAAGGTGAAGAAGGAAGATGAAGAAGATGCAACCTTGGCATCAAAGAGGCAACAGGGAAAGAAGAAGGATCTATCAAAGATCTAGTGCTTCTAGTGTGGCGAACTAGGACATTTCGCCAGCAATTGTCCTCAGAAGAAAAAGGACAAGGAAGCTTCTTCTTCCAAGGCTGCTGTGGCGGATAATGGGTTAGAAGATGATGCAGCCATGGGCACTCATGAACCACGAAAGTGGGGCGACATAGATCTGTAGAGCAGCTACAGAATGAAGGCAGGATCCTTGAGCAACTCATCTCTTGGATCACATCCGACCTACAAGAGCCTTAAGACAGTAGCAGGACAAGTGGAGCAGTGGGTGCAAAGATCACAGATGAAGAAGAGGCAGATCTGAAGGCTGGAAGGAGAAATGCAGTGCAGATGCAGCAGCAGTGTAGAGGCAGCAACAACGTAGGGGTTGATGTGACTTCAGCAGCGCAGAGCAAAGCTGCAATAGCGTAGGAGGCTTCAGGAGGACAGTGCAGTGCAGTGTAGCAGTAGCGTGAGAGATTTCAACACAAGGGGCTGATGTGACTTTAGCAGTGCAAAGGGAGTCTGCTTACGTAGTGCAGAGCTGTAGTTGTGCATCATTCTCTAGATGACAACACATATCAACAATCGATAGAGCTTCAGTGATGAGGTTGCAGCCCAATTGACTTGTTTGTCAAAGATTGGACAGGAGATTCAGTTGCTTCTGTCAGAAACTGAAGTTGCAGTGCAGCAGTTAGCAGTGGCAGTGCTACGGACAACACAGATGCAATAGATTGAGAGGGAGTTGCAGTATAGATGTGGCAGTGGCAGTGACAGTCTCATGGGCAGTAGTACAAAATGGAAACAACAGTGCTAAGTTCAGTGGCAACAGGTGAAGCATCAACAACACAGAAACCAGTGCCCATAATCTTGTGATACATGGTATGATGTATTTCTAGAGCACACTCCATACTAAGAGGGAGTGTTGAGATTTTGTATATTGGGGGTAGCATCAGATGTGCTCTAGCTCCCAAAATTTGTGGAGGGACTAGAGTACACATGATCTACAAGACCCAGAAAGGGATTTGAGAAATTTCATCTGGTTTGGGAGATATTTAATTAATTAATATTTTTAATTAAGGACCCTAAGTCTAACTTAGGAAAATTAAAAAATTAAAGGTAATTAATTAAAACATGTGATGGAAATTGTCTTGAGTCACATGGATCAAGCTTTCTTTTAATCTTAACCATTGATTCAAGATTTGATCATGGCCGTTGGTTTCCCAATGAGAAAAGTATAAAGGAAAGACTTGGGGTCATTTGTAAAGATACACAGAGGCAGAGCATTGAAGCTAAGCTGAGATTCTAGGGCAGGGTTTGCTAAGAATTCTCAGAAGTGTTTCAGCTGCAGAGAGGGGAGTTTAGACAAAGGGGATGGTCCAATCCCAGTGTCTAGAATCAACAAGAGACAGAGAGCAACTTCAGAAAGGCAATGCAGAGAAGCAACAACACAGAAGGTAGCAGTTGTGCAGCATAGAGGCAGCTTTAGCTACGCAAGTGTTGCGCAGTCACTCCTAGGGCAGTGTTAGGCAGCTGGAAATCCTCAGAGGTTATGCAGAGACCCTCATGGGCAGCATCACCCAGTTTGGAGTTATGCAGCCCTTTCCAGGCTAGCGCTGAGTGACGCAGAAGCTGACGTAGGGGCTTCAGGGGCATCGCTGGGGTTTCTAGGGCCTAGATTTGGCTGAGTCCTATAAATCCCATTTGAGGGTGTGGATCAATCAATATTTTGGCTTCAGAACAACCAGTGAGTTGCAGATCTATATTTTCTCTGTTGGGTTTTCCAAATTTGGAACCCAGATTTGCTGTATTCAGAAATACTCTTAATAATAAAACCCTCCAGCATCCAGAGACCGGTTTTCCCGCATTGGGTTTTTCCGAGGACTATTGTCCAGAAAATTACTGTGTCACTTTGTCTATGTGTGCATGTACTTTTTCTAGATCCGAATTGGTGAAAGTCCGTTATGTGTTTTGCTTCGATATTAATCTAAATTTTTCAGTTAATAACTTAATTAAGTAGGAGGAGCATAACCAGATCTAACAATAGATTTCTGCATAAGTAACATTCATAAATTTTCACATATACAACTGTCTAAACATTTGTAGCTTTCAAAATGTCCAGTTCTGCATCGCCTGAAACCATATCCCTACTCCAAAAGCTAGGAGTAGATGATGGTCCCTGCATTTACCAACATTCCATGATCATGAGCATTGAAAAAAAACCTAACCACTTTCCTTGCTTATGCCTTCGAAAGGGAGAGAGGTGCTTATAAAGCATTTTCTTCCCTCCAAATTCTCTTTTCCTCCACCTCATTTTCGAAAAAATAGAAAAATAAAAAAAATTGGGAAAAATCCAATTTTTTTTGCATTTTATTGTGGGACGGGTCTTATAGGGGTTCGATACGGGTCCTATGAGAAACTCGCGGGTCTTATGCGGGTAGGCAAGTTTAATACGAGTTTGAGTGGGTAAGGGTAGAGAGCACGGGTTCTATGTGAGTGACCTGACTCGCTATAAAACCTGCGAAGACCGGCGAGTCTTATACTAGTGGTGTTTCGCTGGTCTATATCATTCACCTATCGTGTTAGTCCTAGCCTCTAAGCCACTTTTTCGTACTTCCTAGCTTGCTTGTTTTAACTTTTGGTTATTGCTTGTGGTTAGGTACTCTATTTTGTAGATGCCAAAGTCTGGATCAAATCAATTATTTTTATTCAAATAGCTTCTGGACCATTTGTTTCATGAAGAGAATGGTAGCTGCAAACTAATTAGTATCTATCATAGAACAGTGGGAATGATTGGCAGTTAGTTTTCAATCCCTTTTTGGTGTTGTGTATCTTACTATTTTCACGATTGATTAATTCTAATATAGATCCCATGACGAAGACATATTTTCATATTTTATGGCTTTCATCGCTTAAAATGATCGATTACACAAGTACTACTAGTATTAATATTGCCAAGCTCAAGTGATTACTTTCAGCTTCATTACGTTATATTAGGAAGGAGTAGCTGATTTGTCTACTTTCTTCTAGAGATGGTGTAGACCTTAGTTTTAAAAAACGGCCGATTCGAATCGGACCAGGCTTGGTCGACCGAGCCATTAGGCTTGCCGGTCCGACTAGGCACAAGAAACGGCCAGTTGGCCGGTTTGTTACTGAGCCGACCGGTTTTTGTACCGGCTCGGCCGGCTCAATAACAAACCGGCCGACCAGGCCTGGTCCGAGTTAACTCGGCCGAGCCAATTCCGCTGGCCGGTGGGCCCAAAAAATCGATTTTTATGGCTTGAAACATAATTTAATTCTGCTGTTAGGTTTGTTTGAGGTTTTCTGAAGAGTTGTGGAGTTGGTTTTTGGAGCAGCTTCATGGTAATGTTAAATTCTTAAAGTAAAAGGAAAATGATTTTACTTAAATTTTTAACATTACCATGAAATGACTCAGGATGTTTGAGAGTGGTTCCAACCTCATTGGATTTCATATGGAGAAAGTAGAATTTTAGATCTCATTCAAAATCCAGCAGACTTACCAGTTTTTCAGGATTTCAGGATTGGGTTATTGCAATGTTTCCATCGAATTTTGTCATGTATTAGGGTATGGAACTCGTATTTAATCAAGAGCACCAATCCCTCTATGTACCTTGATGACATGATGTTAGTGACATTGGTTATGTTTTTTGTTTTGATCTCTATATCATCATCTTGTATTGGACAGTGCACTAGGTGCAATTTTGATATAATGGATATATTCATGAGCCTACTTTGATCATATCTTGTCTTTTGTGACTTATCTATATTGTAATGCTTTGTGTTTGGAAACATGAATAAAAATCTTTAAATTTATGTTTTTGTACAAAAAAATTAATATTTAATGTATTTTTTACAAAAACCGAGTCATTGAAACCGAGTCGACCGAGTCATTACCGATTCGGAGTCATTACCGAGTCATTACCTCGGCCTGGTAGCTGACCGATTCCGTTTTTTAAAACACTGGGTAGACCTTTCATGTGGCAATGGCACAATGCTAACATCAACATTTAGTATTTTTCAATTTCCCCTTCATTATTCTCTGGAATTTATAAGTTCCTTAGTCCTCATTGTAGATTGGTGTTTGAACAATTTTTCTCTTGGTTTTTGTGATTCTGTGTAAGAATCTTGTTGGTTTCAACTTTCTGTTATACTATTTTAAGAAGCCTTCTATGGGTGGGTGATGAAGCTTCGCCAATTAGGAGTGCTGTTCCAAGCAGTATGAGTTTTCTTTTCCTTCTTTCTTTTCCTATGCATGATTATTATGTTGTCTTTATTATTCATGTATGTTGGTTTCCATAATCTAATTATGAAGTCTGCTAAGGAAAGGTTACTGAGACAGTGGGATACATCAGTTGTTAGTGCATTTCTGAGCAGTATGGTTTATCTTTTGTTTACGCTGTTTTTACTTTGTATGATTATAATGTTTTGTAGTAACTGTATGTCGAATCTCTGCAGTTATTGCAATAATATGTATTTAGCTATGAAGGACTTGACATCAGAGAACTACTCTTTCACTGTACTTTTAGTTTGTTGTATGTCTCGTCATGGTATTTGTTTTTTGTATACTTTAATGGTTGATTATTCATGATATTATTTCACTTTCAAACCAGCTGAGTTGGTTGATGGACATAAACTATGTAAGAAAGATGCGATTCCAGATGGGTAAAGATCAATTCCTCTTAAACATTGTGGGACCTTAATGATACTTACCCCTATGCATTTCAGATATGTGTAGATAATATGTTCATGGCAGACAAATAGAAATTTGGCAAGATATCAGTTGATAGTAAATGCATAATAATTTGGGATGGATGGTGGTAGTGAAAGTTGTAGAAGGGTGTTTTTTATAAAGCGAAACCTCCAAATTTGTTGAAGTGTTCTCTTCTTTCAGATGTATGGTGTTGACTAGATTTAACATTTTATGGCGAACATATTGCTTAGATATACAGACCAACATTTTTAGCTGTGCACATTGCTTTCATGTAATTAATGTCTGTTTTATACAGTATATGGTTAGCTCTTGTGTCTTTGAACATTATTTCTGGCGGAACTAACTGTTTGTGATTTTTAATTTGTCATTGCAGAGGTTTTTCCTGGGTGGAAGGCTAATGTTTGGACCTGATATCAGGTCATTGTTCATCACAATATTTCTAATTGTGACTCCTGTAGTATTCTTCTGCATATATGTCGTCAGGCATCTTTTACACAAATTCCCAGGATACGATAGTGGTTATGCAATTCTCGTGGTGGCAATTGTATACACATTCTATGTTAGTTTCTCTGACCTTCTAGCTTACTGTTCACTTAAATACTGTTCACTTAAATATATGGACATTCTATGCTAGTTTACTTGACCAATTGATTGTTCGTTAAAATCAAAGTTAATGTGTTTCAGTTTTTTAAACTCTAAAATTTCTCATGGTTCACTCATACAAAATATCAGAGTTACAAGGCAAAAAGTCTTGAGACTTTCTAATGGCTCTAGAAACCATGGCTATGAAAAGAAATACATGGGACAACTTTGTGGATGACCGGCTTATACTATGTTGAATCTGGCTCACATTACTTGATAATTTTAGACATGACTGTTTTCTTATATTTCCCCTTTCTTCAATATTTTATTTTTTAGATTTATTTATTATTTCTACTATGAACATTTATATCTATCTATCTATCTATATCAATGTTACCCGACTCGGAATCGGCAATAAATCGGTGAGGCAAAAGAGCGAAGAGTTTTAATCGGAACAAGAAAAAATCGGGAAAAGTCTGTGAACACAATAAACAAAGATATACACATATATTGAAAAAAAAAAAACAACAACAATAACAAAAAACATTTTTCGTGGATATTCAATAAAGCCATTTCCAAACAATGCATAATATCAATAGATGTCCAAAAATTCATTAGGGCAATGTGTATATTTATATCATAACAGATGTATGGCCTTGTGTTTACCAGATACATCAGTGATCCTATGAGCTGCCTATATAATGTAGGATCAGCCTCGTCGTCTTCAGACATGTCGATTTTCTTCCAGTTGGTGATCATTGGAGTTGTCATGGGTCTACAATCCTCCATCTGAAATCTCTTTAGAATCTTTGTAGTGTATCTTCCTTGACCAAGAAAGATCTCCCCATTCTGTTGCTAAACTTCCAACCCTAGAAAATAGTGCATCCGTCCTAGATCCTTCAAGTCAAATTCCTCAGCCAAATTCTTCTTGTAGTCTGTGATGAGCCTTGATGATCCTGTCAAGAATAGATCATCTACATACAAAACCAGTATCAGAGGCTCTCTCCCAACGCTTAGATAGTAGAGATTGGGATCTGCGTCACTCTTGACGAATCCCATTTTCTGCAAGTAGTTGTAAATTCGACCAGGCTAGACATCTTGTGAGTTCACTTCTCACTTGGAGATGGAGTTCTTGCTTGTAGCTTGCATAACAAGCTTAGTAGCCAGCAATGTGTGGTATGTTGACAATGGAGCATCTAGTCACATGACTGGGAACATAGAGTATTTTAGCTAGTTGACTGAAAAGGACATGCAATTTCACATAGAGCTCGGACATGATGGCAGGTGTGAAATTTTCAATCTGAAAAGTCTATAGTTGCAGTGATAGATTTATTTCTCCTACTTATTATTTCAATAAGTTATTTACAAAAATCTATCGGTAAATATTGAAACAAATACTACTGTAACATTCACAATCATATATGTAGAAAAGTACACAGTAAAGGACATAAGCACAAGAATCAATCACATGTACACAGTTGTTTTTGGACAATTGTCCCCGGAAAAACCCAATGCGGGAAAATAGGTGCAACAGATGAGGGTTTTATTAATTCTTCAACAAATGATTTCTTTACAAGGAAAAATACTGGTAGATAAAATCTAAAACACTTGAGACAGACTTCCGGCACCTTTCGACAAATCTCCGACACCCTGATCAGCCTCTGCTATCTCTTGTGCCTGTCTTTGTGTTTCTATCCACAGTCCCAGCGCTGGACTGCATAAGTTTGCGTAGGGTCTGCGTGGGTTCTCTACGCTGTAGCCCAGAGCTGCCTCCAGTGGCCCACTGCTTCCCTCTGTCCTTGACCTTCGTCACTTGTTGACTCCCTCCTTTTGCTTCTGCAAAATTTTCGCCCTGCAATTCTCCTACTGAAATTGAATTCTCTTACTTCAGAATCGATCTCCTTCTAGTACTAAATGTATGCCCGACTTGTTTTCGAAATGACCCTCAAGCCTTCTTTTATGATCTTCTCGTTGGAGATTCAATGACCTATATTAGAAGTTTAATCAATGGCTAAGATTAAAACTTGACTTGATCTCTGTTTTCTAGAGGATTCACGCTCTGACTTATTAATACCCTTTATAATTATTTCATTTCCTTAAGTTTAGATTTAGGGTCTTCATTAAAATAATTAATTAATTATTTTAATAAGTTATGAACCGAGTGAAATTTCCACAAATGGTTTCTGGGTTCTTTGGAATACTGCTGTCCAAGCCTCTTTGCAAAGTTTGAGACTTGGAACACTTTCTGATGCTACAAAAAATCAACAAAAACCCCATAATTATCTCTTTGAGCACATTAAGTGCTCCATGGTGAAGATAGGCCATCCTCCTATGCCACAATTCTCCTAGCCCTCTACTGCTACTCACCAATGCACTTGCTGGCTCAAACTACAAACAAAACTAGCTGTTGTGCTTGACTCAAATTACTTTTGCTGTTGGAATCCTTGGGATGAATATTGACTTTGCCCTCATCAATGGCACAATGTAACCCTTGTCTTATGAAGTAGAAACTGATATCAGGTTCTTTGTCGTCCTTGGGTCATACAACACGTCCTCTACCAACAGGGTTTGCTAGACTCCCTCTAAAGCTTGATTGTGCCAATACTAGTTGCATGGTACTTGGAAGTTTCTCCAAGCTCAATATAGAATTCCAACTCCTTCTCCAACTTGATGAAATACTCTTTGACTTCCATCATGTGGTTAGAGGCCTCACTATTAATATACCACACACTGTTGGCAACTAAACTCGAGAGACGGATAATGAGTGAAAACTCATTCTCAAACCATGCTGCAAACTCGTCCACCTTTTGCAATGGCCACAACTTGCTTCTTCTGCTTGCCCTCATTTTTCTTCTTTAGGCACTGACTGACATAATGACCCAACTGATGGCATCAAAAACACTTCACCTTACTTGAATCTTTCTTCTTTCCACTCTTGGAAGAAGACCCCTCGCTTGGCCCTTTCTTGGCCTCCTCTTCCTTGAAGAAGCTTCCCCATAGGGAACCTCATCCTCTGCATGAAGAGGGAGAGCCCGCTGCATTTGTCACTCAAAACAAGAAGAAGAAAGGAAAAGGAGGTCCATCAAATTCAAAAAATCCTCCACCTCGAGATGCAAAGAGAATGAATGATAGAACATCATTTCACATTGAATGCTACAATTGTCACAAGAAGGGTCATTATGCTCGAGATTGCCTCGAGAAGAACAATGGTCCACGCTACAACAATCAAATCATCATGTACCTGTTTGACCCTGCCAAGATAATGAACTACACTTTCAACTTTCGTCATCCTGATGTTCTTCAATTGTTCTTTGAGTACCATCTTCCTGCTCTCATTGGTACTCTGATAGAGAGTGGTTAGCGCTGTCCACATCTGATATGCATATGTGTTTCCTCTCACCTGAGGAACCACATGATCCTTTAGACTGTCCATCAAAATCCTTTTTTTCTTTGCATTATTTTTTGTGAATTCATCAAGTTCATCTACAGCAGTAGGATGTACAACCTCTCACTGAACTATGTCCCAAACTGCTACCTCCTCAAACACTGTCTAAATTCTGTCCTTCCAAATGACATAGTTGGATATCCCATCCAATCTGCCCTCTATCCTTAAGAACATGGCCATGATTGTTGGCCAAAATTTACAAAACCAAGAAAATGGAGAAATGAACTTTCTAGTACACTTTGTTGTCCCAAAAGTTCAGTTTGTGTGAAATTTCACCTTGCTGTCCCAAAATATCAGTTTGCTGTCCAAAAATTTAGTTTGTTGTCCAAACCACTGTTTGCTGTCCCAAACTACTGTCTGCTGATCAAACTGCAATTTTCAGCCTGTAGCTCTGATACCATGTTGAAATTTGATGACTATAAAGTTTCCTGCAATCCCAACCCGGTTTTAATTTCACCTTATCACTCCCATTCAGTTAAATGCCCTTTCCCGTAGACATACATTCAACATATAGAATTTTGGAAATGAAATTTCCAGATTAAAACACATGGGACTATCAGCACATGCTGAAAATAAATATGGACATAAATATACCAACAACACATAAAAATACACATAGATTTTGGTCAACTTAGACCCAGGCAAAACCCCTTCAATCTTCTCTGGGGAAAACCTGTTAGAGAGCTTTTCAAATTTATTTATCTTTCAAGTTTAGGAAAAATACATTTGTAGACAAAACAAAACAGCAAAATACAATTTATCTCTTCAGCCCGAAATTCCTTGAAAACCGTGCCCACTTTGGTTCGATTTCGATGCCTACTTGAAGCTGAAAATATGTATTGTATGGATACAGACTGCACTGTACGGATTTCCATATCGCTGTATGGACTATACGGATTTTTTTTGTTTTTCAAAAAACTTCTCTCGAACTACGTGCAACTCACTGTACCTTTTGCTGTTTTCTATGACTTGATTTCTATGCCCAGCTTTGCCTAGAAATCACTCCTTCAGCTTGCTGCAACAAATTTCTCCTTCAGAACTTTTCTCCATCCCTCAGCCTCTTTCATCCAATCTGCTCATGAAGAATGAATACAGTCTCTCTTTTCTTTTCCCCCTTTTGTTTCCCTAAATGACTTTTGGGCAACCCTAAGATCTAATGGCTCAGATTCATTTAGATCAAGGGATGAGAATAAATGTGCATTTAATTCTCACTTTCTACTTTTTAACTCACCCATTAAATAAAGTACCCACATTGTACTTCATGTCTAAAGTCACTTTTCACTTTATAATTTAACATTGACTTTACCACTTATAAAGTCACTATCACTTTATAAAGTCACACTTAGGAAAATAATTATTTTGGACACTTTTCCCTAAGTAGAGACTAACCCATGGGAAACCACTTGTCCAAGGTACATTAAAAATCAACAAGTTGAACTGATAATACTTCTCCCTCCGAATGTTGAACCTGCTCTTTGAGAAGGAAACCCTGTGTTTTGGCTTCAATCAGTGGCTACAACTCTGATACCATGTTAATTTTTCTTATACCTATCAATGTGATTTACACATATTCAAACTTTATACTCAGAAATACAAACAAAAAATGCAGATATGACATTTTAAAATGCAAACACAGCTGAGTATCTAACCAAAGCATGCACAATGGAAATTAAATCTAAGACAAAACACACAATAAAATATTGGACACCAAATATACCTAGGAAACCACAATCCCGGGGAAAACCATCAATTCTGTGTTCTTCTTTATTGCTTAGAAAATTCTTCTGGAAATTTGACATCTAGGTGAAAAAGCCTTTCTCTATTCCCTGCCCTCCTGAACAACTCCCTCTCTCAGCCCGATTTTGCCTCTGGAAGTGTTGTGGCTTGTTCAACTTGGCTGTATGACTTGTACGGCTGGTTTGTATGTTACGGTCGACTTGTATGGCTGCCTCTACGCCCCTAGAAAGATTTTGACCTGTCGCTGATTTGATGCCTAGGCCATACAACCCTCTCTTCTCAACATGGATGTTGAACTTTTTCTGAAGACTGAGCTGAAACTGCTGAAAAATGATATTTCTGATTTGAGCTCTAGAACACTGGCTGAGGCCAAATCAATCTGCCTCACTTCTGCCCTTATCTCCTTTTTATAACTTGACTTTGGCCTACTAGAAGCATCGAACGACTGAGATTGCCTCTTGAGCTTCCAGATCAATGGCCAAGATCTAATCTCTTGTTGAATTAGTACTTTTTAATTTTTCCTAAGTCAACATTTAAGAAATACTTTAATAATTAAAATAATTTTTGCTAAGTGTCTGGTCTCAGATTTTCTGCATGCCTTGGGACCTAGGCAAGTGCGGAAACCTTCCTACTCTACTCCAATCAACAATAGGAGTAATATTTCTTGACGATGGTCATATTTGTATCGAGTTGGATAGTCATAAACTCGATCTTTTATGTATTTGAGTGAGATATATTCAACCTTGGTATTTATAAACCCACTCTTAGTGTTTGGGCTCTCTTAGTTGTGTTTGAGCTAGTATCTATCAACCCATTTATGGATGTATTTGGGCAGATTTGATGCATAATAACCCTATATATGTTATTTGAGCTGGAAAGCTTTTGATTGTGTCCCCAGGGTGGCTCTATTTTAGAGACTCAGACAAATTGGCATCTCAAAGACATTTTTGTCAGTTATCATGTGTTTATACATGTTATTCATTCATTCATCTAGAGTACTTTTGGGGTTAAATAGGGTTTCCCCTTGTTCCCCACATTATCTGGGATCTACATTGATGAGCTAGAGTCCTTGCATGAGCACATCTAGGATGGTGATGGTTACCTTCTACCTCATGTCTTAATTTCTATCTTGATGTGTGTGGATGCTGTGGTCCTTCTAGCCTCATCCCCAGATAGATTGCAGAGACGGTTGGATGCTTGGCCCTTTTTGTGACCTTAATTGATGGTCAGCCTAGGTAAAATCAAGATCATAATCTTCAATGTATTGAATAAGATCCTCTTTGATCACCATTTCTTTTTCTAAGGAGAAGAGATTGAGATCACTAGCTCATACACTTATCTGGGGTACTTTTCATACGACGTTGCTTCAGTCCGAGGCATGCTTTTTAGGTCCAAACCAACCAGTCTAAGGGATCCTTATCTTCTTACAACGTCTTACATGGAAGATTGTCTTACGAGCTAAGGATCTAATATCAAGGGCATCTCTCTTTCTTGTTTTCTTTTGATTGGGTTCATTAACTAAATTTGTGAAGTGTTTGATGGGATGAGTTTATCGATGTAAAAATTTAAGAAGATACACCTGGAAATTGGAGCAAATGTTTCATCATAGTCAATTCCCTCTTTTTGGGAATACCCTTGAGCTATAAATTTGACCTTGTACCTCTCAATGCTTCCATCTCTTACATGCTTGATCTTGCAAAAACTGTTTGAATTCAATCATTGATTTTCTCTAAGGTCTTGAAACCATCTCCTAAACTTCATTCTTGAGAATGGAGTTGTACTCTGCCATGGGTTCATGACATACTTGGTATGCAGTGGCCTCCTCAAAACTAAAAGTCCCTGTCTCAGAAAAATCTATACAACAAAGTTTGGAAAATTCTTAGGTGAATGACTCACTTGCAATGTAGACTTAAGTGGTCCAACTTGTTCTTGTGATCTTTCAACTTTTAACATTATTTTAGAAGATGCTTTGACACTTGACTTTTTATATCGACATTAAATGTACTATCTTAATCCTGTTGACCTACTTTGTGGTCTTTTATTAGACATTAATAAACTTATCTGC
This sequence comes from Pinus albicaulis, assembly GCA_034641835.2. Lineage (NCBI taxonomy): Eukaryota > Viridiplantae > Streptophyta > Pinopsida > Pinales > Pinaceae > Pinus > Pinus albicaulis. Next base: position 761,691,327 of record CM076570.1, on the reverse strand, counting down.
TGTCATGCAATTGCAAATATGAATTTGGAACATTAGGTGTTTTGCCTTTCTCGATCACTCTAGGAGGTTCTTGCGACCTTGAGGACCATCCTCTCTCTATCAAATTTCACATCTTTTCTTACCACTGTCATTTGCTATGCTGGAAGGTAGATCAGGAAGCCCTTTGAAGTTTCATTATAGCCAACTAAAATTTCTTGATACTAGAGACAAATGAGATTCTTCAATAAACCAAGCACAAAAACAACGTCATGCAATTCAAGAACACCACCTAAAGACATTTTGAAGGATATGGTGTTGGCTCTAGTCACTATATAGGTAACCTCACCATCCAACTTCACTTGTATGCCAACTTCTTTCTTAAAACTTGGTGAAATATTTGTTGTAAAATGACATGTTGAGACATTCCTGCGACCACTTACCAACCAACACTAGAAGTTTTATTAGGAGAAAGGCAAGAAGCCACAGAGAAGGTGGTTTCATTCTTGGATGCCAACTCATCCACTCTAGTTGAAGTTTCTGCACTTCCTGCAAATTTTTTATGTGGTTGTTGCATCCCCTTCCATTTATTCTGTACATTGATTAGCATAGTTCCCTTTCTTGTTATATTTGTAACAAATCACATCACTGTGGTCCTTAGCACCAGAGATGGAAAGATGTCTCTTCCTTCTTACCCCTCGTGAGTTATCCTTTGTGGGTCCACTTTTTTCCCACCTTTCTTCACCTTCTTGATGAGAGCAAGATCTTGGACCTCTTGCCTTCATGTTGACATTGTTTTTGGCCTTGTTTCTTCCTAAATAAGGATGTCCCAAATCCCTTCATAACTTGGAAGGATTGGATGAGCATAAACACCTTGAACAAAGGTTTCCCAAACAAGAGAGAAACCATCTAGCACAACAGGGATTAATTCTTCATCGTCGATCTTCATATCATTAACCAAGAGCTAATCTCTAAGCTTAGTAATCTTCATGAGATGACTTACCACTGTGTTTGTGTCACTCATTTGTACTTTTGTTAGCTTGTTCTTCAAGAGTATCTTCTTGAAAATATTGACAATCCGATAAGGAGTTGTCAATGCATCAAACACCACCTTCGTTGATTTCCTTGCTATGTGAGGAATAAAGTGGTCCTTCATGGAGTCTAAAAAATCCCCTTAGCCTTAGCAACTTGCTTCCTATGTTGAGTTAACTGTAGAGGATTGATAGGAGTAGTTGGTTTACCATGGACTATGCTGCAAAGATCAAGCTTTTCCATGAGCATTCACAATCTACATTCCAGAGGGTGAAATTTGAGGCTCTATCCATGAGACCTAAAAGTGGGTTAGCCATTTGAGCAATCCCTTGAATCATAACTAATGAAACAGTGCAACTAGATGAAGGCACGATGGAGGAAGAGAGCTGGTTGAAGGAGAGAGAGGAAACCCTAGATCATGTGATGGAGGAAAAGAGCTGCTAGGTGAGCAAGGATTTGAGCTGCTTGTTGAGAATCGTGCTCTTTCATGATTCTCCATAGATAGGATTGATAGGAGTAGTTTCTTTACCATGGATTATTGTTAAAATTGGACAACTAGGTCCAAACTCCATGTTGTGATGCTCAGATGAAGATACCAATATTTTTATTGGGTTCCTCTTTTGGAGAGGTGTAAGATCGATATAAAATTGATCTTAATCTGATGAGCAGAACATTTATTTTGAATTCATTTTTAATAATTTCAAATATGTGCAGGTCGGCCTTAAGGTTTTAAACCCCCAGCAGATGTGTCACACACCTCAATGATGGATATATATACAATCAACATTTGAGATCATTTCACTCATCTCATCACACATCTTCTCCTCTTCTGATTTAGTACGAGCTCCTTGGAGGCAATTTCGGTTCACACATAGGAAGAAGGACGAATTACTGCAGCCAGGAAGAAGGACGAATTTACTGCAGCTAGGGTTTCCACGCAAGTTAGACCATCGTTGACTTTGGTCAAAGCATGGTCCAAAGAGGCTGAAAATTGGTGGACTTCGATTTTGGGAGGCCGTACACATTGGCATAGGAACCGAGGTCAAAAGGTTGACCGAAGACCGAGCTGCGTTGACTTTCTTGCTGCTGTCTTGTGTTGACTTTTCTGGACAATGTTGACTTTTCTGGGGTTGACTGAGTTGACCGTGTGGCTGTTTTGAGGGTTGTTGTGACACACGCTGGGTTGGCTGACCAAGGAGACTTTGCTGGTTGAAGCATCCTGCTGACCGCCGTAATGCACCATCACATTTTTCTGTTTCTGGCTTGTCTTCTATAGATCCACTGGTATGTTCTATCAGCATTTTACTTGACTGTTTATGTGATTGATGTAGTAAAAAGTAAAGTTGCATCAAGCATAGAACATCTACATAAATTTACATGGTATCCGAGCTGAGGTGAAGACAAGCCCTATTTGTAGCAATCACCGGAGAGGATAATGGGTTCCACAAACTATGGCTTCAAGGAGGATGAAAAATTGACTGGGAAGGATGACTTCCATGCTTGGAAGATGATATTGGATCTCAAATTGGAAGACCAAGATGTCATGGACTATGTGCAGGGTAAAATCCAAGAACCTCCATCCACTACTACTGCTGCTACCAAAACAAAGTACAAGAAGGGGGAGATCAAAGCAAAGCTGATGATCAGGGAATCCATTCATAAAAGCCTGGTGGCCTACATCTCTGAGTTGGGCACATCCAAAGAGATGTATGATAAATTGATCCTCATGTTCAAGGCCAACAATGCAAATCAAGTACTATTCTTCAAGAATCAATTGAAGAATTTGAAGAAAGGCAGGGAGGAGTCTGTCCAATCATACTTTTTGAAGCTGATTGAAATCAGGAACAATCTGCTAGCTATTGGGGAGACCATAGCTGATCGAGAAATGGTACTCACCGCACTTGGAGGGCTCTCATCCGAATGGCATGTGTTCAACACTACCATTCTAAATAATAATGTGATGTCTGACTTTGACGAAGTACTGTCAAGATGCGTTCTAGAGAATCAAGAATGAAGGAGTATGGAAATGAAGGAAATGCTGCATATACTGCTCATTCTAGAAAGAAGAACTCTGGGGGTCCAAAGAATAAGGGAAAAGCAGGGGCCCAAGGAAAGAAGGGCAAGTGTTTCACTTGTCATAGGCTTGGTCACTATGTTAGAGAATGTCCTTTCAAGTAGGATTCTCCCGATGGTGATGATAACAACAACAACCGGAGGAATGGCAATCAAAGGAACACCAGGTCCAAGGGAAAGAGGAAGGCTCCCTCCGACGGAAATGATCAACCTTTCAAAAGGTCAAGAAACTCCAGGTATGAGGAATCACATGTTGTTGATAAAAGAAATGAATACATTCTTGTATCTGCCCTCTCTGTTGCATCCCCACCTGACACTAAGGATGTCTGGTTGATAGATAGTGGTGCCTCAAGGCATATCACTGGGTTCATGGAAGCACTTTCTGATATGGTTGAGAAGGATACTAATCTGGAAATTATCCTTGGAGATAATGCCACATATCCCGTGAAAGGGACAGGGACTGTGACCCTCCACTTGTCTCAAGGTCAAGTCCTCCACTTGCAGGATGTACTCTATGTACCAAATTTGAAGAAGAACCTTGTGTCTATATCAACAATGGAAGACAAAGGTTTCAATGTGGCATTCACTGATGGAAAGGTGCTCATGTGGAAGAAGAGCTTCAAGGAAGCTATCTCGATTGGTTTTAGAGTTGATACACTCTACCAGGTTGGAGGAAGTCCGCTGGGAGCAATGACATGTGATACTATCTGTCAGATTGAACCATGGCACTGAAGGTTTGGACACCTTCACTACAAAGCCCTTCCCGAAGCAAGGAAGGTGGTGACAGGGATGCCCGAGTTTCCAAATAATCATGAAAGTATATGTAAGGGTTGTGCCGAAGGAAAGTATACAAGGGGACCTTTCCCCTCTAGTGTCACAAAGACATCTGGTGTCTTGCAATCGATCCATTCTGATCTATCTGGTATGCTGCCCGTGACATCCTTGGGAGGATGTTCATATTATATGACATTCATAGATGACTTCTCTCGCAAAACCTGGATATACTTCTTAAAGAAGAAGGATGAGACTTTCATGTGGTTCCATACATTCAAAGCCTTGGTGGAAAATATGACAGGAAGAAGATCAAGATTTTGAGAACTGATAATGGCACTGAATATGAGACAAACTAGTTCAAGGACTTTTGCAGAGAAGCTGGCATTAAGAGGGAGACCACAACTGTCTATACTCCCTAGCAAAATGGTGTTGTTGAATGAAAGAACAGGACCATTGTGGAAGCTGCCCATGCCATGCTATGTGACCAAGGTTTGCCGAAGTTTCTGTGGGGAGAAGCTGCGAACGTTGCTATGTACATACAAAACCGATGCCCGCATTCTGCTCTAGAATCCAAAACTCCCGAAGAGGTTTTCTCTGGTAAGAAACCTTGTCTCACATTTTAGAGTTTTTGGATGTACTGTTTACTTTCATGTGCCGAAAGAAAAGAGGAGCAAGTTGGATGCTTCTGGGAAGAAAGGAATGTTTGTGGGCTATAGTGAAACTTCAAAAGCCTATAGAGTCTATGTGCCTGGTCAAAGGGAAGTGGAGATATGCCACGATGTCACCTTCGACGAAGATACTTCCCTGAGGAAAGTAGTCAACCTTCCGAGATCTAAGGAAGATAATGAAGCAAGGCCTGGAAATCAAGAGGAATTGAAGGATGAAACAATGCCTAATGTTGAAGGACCAATGGATCCGATTGATCCACTCCTTCACTGGGAAAGAGACCATCATGGATCAGGGACACTCTCGAGGATGCTGAGGGACATGTGGCCCCAAGGGGGACATTCCGTGAAAGCAAGAAGCCAAGTAAATGCCAAGGGTATCTAGCAGCCATGAGTACTATTGTACAATTCGAGCCTGGATCCTTTGAGGAAGCCGTAAAGCATCAAGTCTGGAAGGATGCTATGCATGAAGAGTATGAGTCCATTACGAAGAATGATGTCTGGGATGTGGTTCCAGACCAAAGGACAAAGTAGTTGTCACCTCGAAATGGCTCTACAAGATCAAGCATGGATCTGATGGAAGTGTTGAAAAGTTCAAGGCAAGATTCGTTGCCCGTGGCTTCTCTCAAAAGGAAGGCATAGATTATGAGGACATATTTGCACCTGTGGCCCGATACACCACCATTCGATCTATTATAGCCCTTGCTGCTACCCAAGGATGGAGTCTTCATCAGATGGATCTGAAGACCGCATTTCTGCATGGTGCGATAAAGGAAGAGGTATATGTGGAGCAACCTCTGGGGTTCGAAGTCCAGGATCGGGACACCCATGTCTGCAGGTTGAAGAAAACCCTCTATGGGCTGACACCCAAAGCTTGGTACGAGAGGATAGATAGCTACTTGATGAAGCTGGGCTTCACTCGAAGTAATGCTGATCCGAACCTTTACTTCAAGGTTGTCAAGGGAAAGCCTCTCATTCTGGTGCTGTATGTGGATGACCTCTCCCTGACAGGTGCTGACCCTCTCATTCATCAGTGCAAGAGGGAGCTCGTTGCTGAGTTCGAGATGAAGGACCTAGGACTGATGCACTACTACCTAGGCATGGAGGTCTGGCAGAGACCTGGCGAGATTTTCCTTTCTTAAGGAAAATACAATGTGAAGCTTTTGGAAAGATTTGGTATGGTGGACTGCAAGTCCGTGTCAACACAAATGGAGCTCAACTTCAAGAAGTTGAGTGGCAGCGCTGCTCGGCCCGTTTTGTCAAATCCTACTGAGTATCGTCAACTCGTAGGGGCCCTGATGTTCTTAGTGAACACCCGTCCAGATATATGTTTTGTAGTGAACACTTGAGTCAACAAATGGTTGAGCCTCATCACTTTCACTGGGTTGGTGCCAGGATTCTTCTGAGATATCTTCGGGGCATGATAAACCATGGGCTGAGATACACTGCCGGGAGCGTGACACTCCTTGGATATACTGATGCCGATTGGGCTGGCAGTGTGGGGGATCGTAAGAGCACATTGGGATGCTGCTTCAATCTTGGTTCTGCTTCGATCTCATGGATGAGCAGGAAACAAAAGTCGGTGGCTTTGAGCACCGCAGAGGTTGAATACATTGCAGCGAGTATGGCTTGTTGTGGAGTAGTTTGGTTGCAAAAGCTCTTCAGTGAGTTGTTCGGACATGTGCTAGATACCACCGTGATACTCTGTGATAACTAGAGTGGGATTCGCTTGTCCGAGAATCCAGTGTTCCACGATCGATCCAAGCATATTGATATCAGGTACCACTTTATCCAGGATATCGTACAGCGAGGCGCCGTAAGGCTCGATCAAATAGGAACTGATGAGCAGGTCACGGATATTCTCACAAAGCCCCTGGGGAAGGTCAAGTTCCTAACCTTCCGTGAGAGTCTTGGTATTGTGGAACGACCCTATGATGTGGGTCCTGTTGGACGATGAGCTCTGGGAGCTCTGGGGGGCTTTGGGGATAGCTTCTCGGAGCTATAAGCAACCACAAGGCTAGGCTCGCCGAACCTTGTTGGTGTGTTTGGGCCCCACCATTGTGATTTTGAGTTGGTTCACCTCTCATTATCTGTGCCCCATATGCATCCTACCCATTGAGTTCAGGGCTCATGGGAAGTACCTCTCATTTGGCCAATGAGGTGGGAAAAGCAGATGAAAAAGTAACAATGATCGATGGATGCACTTAGGATTGCTGTGACTTCTATCTAGGATGCAAAGTCATCCAACCACTTGATCCGGGATCACATAGTGAGCCTCGGGACCTCCCACCGACTTTCGGTCGCAAACCAAAATTTTGTCATATGAGACTCTTTGTGAGTCTCGACAGAGGTTTCGGACCTCTCACTGACTTCTACCGGGATGATGTCTTTGTGACTGACCCACTTCTGTTCTGAAATAAAGAGGCCAGCAAAGCAAGTTACGGCGGGATGACACACGATGTTTAATTGCACAGGTGGATGGAGTTCTCCCTAGTTGAGAGGGAGTGTTAAAATTGGACAACTAGGTCCAAACTCCATGTTGTGATGCTCAGATGAAGATACCAATATTTTTATTGGGTTCCTCTCTCGGAGAGGTGTAAGATCGATATAAAATTGATCTTAATCTGATGAGCAAAACATTTATTTTGAATTTTTTTTTTAATAATTTCAAATATGTGCAGGTCGGCCTTAAGGTTTTACACCCCCAGCAGATGTGTCACACACCTTAATGATGGATATATATAGAGTCAACATTGGAGATCATTTCACTCATCTCATCACACATCTTCTCCTCTTTTGATTTAGTACGAGCTCCTTGGAGGCAATTTCGGTTCACATGTGGGAAGAAGGACGAATTACTGCAGCTAGGAAGAAGGATGAATTTATTGCAGCTAGGGTTTCCACGCAGGTTTGACCAATGTTGACTTTGGTCAACGCATGGTCCAAAGAGGTTGAAAATTGGTGGAGACTTCGATTTTGGGAGGCCATACACATTGGCACAAGAACCGAGGTCAAAAGGTTGATCGAAGACCGAGCTGCGTTGACTTTCTTGCTGCTGTCCTGCGTTGACTTTTCTGGACAGCGTTGATTTTTCTGGGGTTGAGTTTGAGTTGACCGTGTGGCTGTTTTGAGGGCTGTTGTGACACACTGGGTTGGCTGACCAAGGAGACTTTGTTGGTTGAAGCATCCTGCTGACCACCGTAACGCACCATCACATTTTTATGTTTCTGGCTTGTCTTCTATAGATCCACTGGTATGTTCTATCAACATTTTACTTGACTGTTTATGTGATTGCTGTAGTAAAAAGTAAAGTTGCATCAAGCATAGAACATCTACATAAATTTACAATTATGCTACAAAAATCAAGCTCTTCCATGAGCATTTGCAGACTACATTACAAATGGTGAAATGTGAGGCTCCATCCATGAGACCTAAAATTGGGCTAGGCATTCTAGCAGTCCTTGCAATCATAACTAATAAAACAGTTCAGTCAGATGGAGGCTTGGAGGAGAGAGAAAGTCATACAGTGTATGATGGAGGAAGAGAGCCGCTGGGGGAGTAAGGATTCAAGCTGCTTGGTGAGAATCATGTCTAGTGCGACCTGGTAGAGAGGGACAATACTAAATAGTCACAACAACTACAGGAAAATTAGGAAATAGCAGCAGCAAGAAAGGAAGCCAGCGACAAAATAAAGTGGCTGAATGAATGACAATTGTATGGATGGGGGTTGTATGACAACCATTGAAGTTATATCTTTTGTAGGTGATATTGAAGCAAAGGTGAGTTGGCGTAGTCTGAGAGATCCCTTTCATAGATCATATTGGTTGGATGGACTCAAATTCAAATTAGTCTGATCCATAGTTAATCCTCTATATGAGCAACACATAGATTCTAGACACAAAATCTCGGGATTGTAGTCCCATCTAGGATTTTATCTTGCTTGTTGATTCTGAGCCAAAGCAGTTTGTAGTTCACTCTCTCAATGGAAAGCTTTGTGCTTCATACTTGGCCTTTATTGGTTGATATGGATGTTCACCATAAAGTCCCCATGGACATCGTCTCATTTTATGAGTGAATTCCGCATAGGTCATTCCCATGGAAGTGGAGAACCTTGTGAAACCCCAAGAGGGTATGGACTATTTCATGGATCACAGCCTTTCTAAAATGCCAAGGAGGGAATCCCACATTGTCTCGAGGTTGTGTCGCCCAACCGAAATGCCTCCCTTAGACCAAGGTGTTGAGGTGCCTCCTAGTGTCCAACAACCCTTGTCTTCAGCTGAGGCAGTAGAAGTGCTTGCAAATCCTATTTCAGAGACTAGTCATTTTGATGGGGTTGCTGAGAAGCAATCTGTTCCTAACCTTAGTGCCGTTCAGTGAAATCAACCAAATCGAGAGGATAGTTTTGATTTCTTGATGAATCACTAGGGAATATGGACAGGGTTTCCAAAATCTTGAACGTAGTGTAGTTATTTTGTTTTTTCTCCAGTGAATACTAGATGAAGATGCCTTCAACAAATAGGCTATCTTGAATTCGAAGACTAAGGGGATCTCTTTACATGCTTACTAGGGCCTTGGGTCTAAGTATCATTGTATACTTTTTAATTCGAACTCCGCTGCTCGAAATGCCGTCTAGTAGCACACATGGAATATTTCTGGCTTGTTGGCCTACATGCAGTCTTGGAGGTCTTATTTCAACCCCAATGACAATTGTCAGTCTCACTACCCCTCGCAGCTTGAGTTTCTTGGATTTCATGCAGTCCTTCGATGTTTTGTGGATCTGTTTGCACAACAGTTTGGTAGAGTCTTGATTCTAGATGGCCTCTGTAACTCTTTGAGAATGTTAAGTGTGATTGAAGCCCCAAGACTAGCACCTGCCAAATCTTGGGGAAAATGGAGTCAAGAAACATCACTTTAAAAGAGGGCTGTTTTGTGAATAATTAAGGGGAAAGGGCTGCAAATAGCATGCCACAATTATACTTAATAGAGCTGGAAATAAGTACAGAAATAACTCTTGGAGAGCCCTATTGGTCTCACTTTTGAGCAAGTTGTTGAAGATGCTGCCCTACAATGTTATATTAACTACATCAAACACTTGTTTGATAGGTGAATGATTAATATATACAGAAATATAACAACAAAATGAAATAAGAGAGAGAGAGCGCCTCCTCACGTTGCTCCTAACCAAATGGAAAATATTCCATTGCAAGGCCTTCATAAAACATTCTTTGCAAGAGGTTTCTACAATTATCCAACAAAATTAAAAACATGAAAAATTAAACCTCACATATGATAAAATTATACCTCCGACCTTTCGTTTAGCTTTCCAAAAAAAATTACAATGTAGCCCAAGGGGAGAGCCCCTCAATTCCAATTTTCACAACAACCATTACAGTGGAAAGAGAGCTCCTCTTTTTAGGGCGAACCTCTTTTCTCATACAATAAAAAATGATTATCCTTTCAACTAACTCCATGACAAGTCAAACAAATAGTAAAATATTGTGATAGTTAGATCCCTCATCAATCCATGGCTGACCATGTCACAAAACGTGGACACTGCACTTTCCAAGGCAACTTGTCCTCAGCCAAAACTAGTGGTGAAGAAACATGGGTAGGCACCATACCAACCCAAATGCCATGTGTCCACTTGGAATGCACCCTCCAAGAATGTATGCATGCAAAATATAATAAAATAATTCTCAACATAGGAGGATGTGCTCTAAGGTCCACCTAGGAGAACTCTCTAAGTGTGTTGAAAATGTTGTGAGCAAGGTCTTCTGGCTTGTGCCTTAGCCAATGAAGACCTCGAATTGTCCTCATGAGTTAGACTTCAATTAGGATGAGCGCTTTCTAGTTTACTAGAATAATCATCAAGTTAGCATGCATAGAGTTGGAGCTTCAGTTAAGTGGAGTCTTGATTAGTTTGACTACAGAATGAGGTGGAAGTTACAAGTTCAGTTAGAACGAGTTAGTCTTCAGTCTTGATTGAATGAAGGAGTTAAGAACTTCAGTGTTGATTGGAGAGAGAAAGAGTGTCACTCTCAGTTAACTCGTCAATCAGAACTCGAGTTCTAAATTTGAACTTGGTTTTCTTGCATGCTCGAATTGGGCCTATAAAGGGGGGGACAAAGGCACAAAGAATCCATAAGTCTTGTGCACAAGGTTTGTGAGACAAAACAATTAATGAGTTTGCGAGTCTTTGATTGTGGAGAGCACAGATCTTGTGTCCTAAGAAATAAGAGATCACAAGTGCGCTAAAATTTAGGAGAATTGGTTGTGTGTAGATTTTGAGAGTTGGGGTCATAAGAAATAGGAGGGAAAAAGTGCGCAAGCAAATAGGAGGAATTGCACTAGGATTTAGGGGCCTCCTGTGCGCTAGGAAATAGGGACCTAGTGTGTGAGGATTTAGGAGACTTCTAGTGCGTATAAGAGAGCAGGTTTTGCTGAGAAAGTGAAGGAGGAAGCAAAGGAACAATTGCTTGCTAAAGGGCCGAGATCAAGCAGTGACCAAGGGAAGTCGAAAGAAAATTGCTTTATCAGAGAGGAAAATTTCTTTGTAATAGATCCAATTGCTCAAGAACAATCAATAAAATTCCACATCAAGGAAGCATGTTTTCCCTAATGGGTTTTCTGAGAAAACAAGTGTCAATTTGTGTGATGTGTTTTTATATCTCTGATGTTTTTATTCCTCTGCTTATGAATTGTTAAGAAACTCTGTATCTTGGTGAAAGTAAAATAGTTTTCAGTTATTCATCTAAGTAGTTGCAGATTTTCATGGAAATTTAACATGGTATCAGAGCAGAGATTATTATAAAGACCAACACTAGATTGACTAGTTAGTGGACAACACAGATCAATCAAAAGGCTTGTGCTAGAGTTTGAAGAGCCGAGCAGTTCTTTGGATAACAGTATGGCGTTCCAAGGACTAAGGTCATATCAAAGTTTAGAGGGAACCTTGAGCTTTTGCTCATGGAAGGAGCGGATCTCATTAGTGTTGGAAGATAATGGAGTGCTTGAGTATGTGAAGCAGGAAATAGCTCCACCTCAAGATGCCCAACAATTGATCCAACATAACAATAATGACACCAAGGCAAGGGGGATCATTCTTGAGGGGATCAAAGATCATATTATCCCTCATCTCCATGAGAAGAAGACAACATATGAGATGTTTAAAGCCATATTAGATTTGTATTACGATTCCAATGATGCCAGGAAGCTTGCTCTCAAGGAGAAGCTAAGGAGTATCCAAATGAGCAAAGGGGAGCCCATCATCATGTATCTTTCAAAGTTCACTCAGGTTCGAGATGAGCAAGGTGGTGTGGGCGTCACTGTAGCATGTTAATTTTCCACTGCTATATGCTATGTCAATTGCTTTAACCCAATTCAATCCTTCATTAAGCTATCTTTTTTAGTAACAGTTAATTCTTCCAATAATCAACAGTAATTGAAGATAGAACAGTAAATGCAACGACAATAGGAGACAATCACAACATCAACAAGAGGCATTGATTTGGTCAAAGAAATGAAACAGAAACGCATTTCACTGTACCGTATGGCTTGGAAACACGTTTCCGTCCATACTGGGTTGTTTCACGTTGGGGAAATGTGCCCAGTATGGACGGAAACGAGTTTCCACACCGTACTGGGCCGTGTCCGACATTTTAACTTCTTTTTTTAGCTTTTTCTTTGGGTTTGTATGTTTTATATTTTTTTAATTGTGGAAAGTGTCTTTTGGATGCTTATAAATGGCTCTCTCAACTTATAATAAAGGCTGATTTTGAGATTTTGATATAAAATAAATGCTGCTTTTGGATATTTCGATATTGCTATTTTCATTATGTGTCTCTAATCATTCATGAGTAAATGTGATGTGAATTTAGAGACTTATAGTTTATGCTTTGAATGTAATAAATTATAATTATCATGTATGTTTTATGATTGCACATACATTTCTTAAATGTCCTAAATTCTAATATATATATATATATATATATATATCGTGTTTCCCCGTTTCCAAAATTCGGGGGGTGTGGGGGGGGGGGGCGGCGGGGTCACGTTTCGTACTCGTTTCCGTTTCCCCGTTTCATGCAACTTAAGGGAAAACCTTTTGAAAGTCTTCTTCTATTAGATTGTCATAAAATGTTCAACAAAGAGTATAATGGGCCCAAATCCATATATATTATATATATATATATATATATCGCGTTTCCCTGTTTCAAAAATTTGGGGGGGGTCGCATTTCGTATGCGTACCCTTTTTGGAAACTCGTTTTGTTTCCCTGTTTTGTGCAACTTAGGGGAAAACCCATTGAAATTCTTCTGCTATTAGATTGTCATAAAATGTTCAATAGAGAGTATAATGGGCCCAAATTGATAAACAAGAATCAAAGTCAAAGTTTTACTTGTCCAACAAATCAACCAACTGATATCCAAAATGTGAGCCAATAGTCAAATATGGTCAATTGTCATAATTTGCAATTCTGGTCAACGGTCAACAACAGTCAACGTGCTCTAACCAGTCCACAATCCTGCGGTCAGAGTGCTCCAATCAAACTCGGTCAAAGGTCAAATAGTACAACCTGAAGTGTTGGTTAACCACAACCCAAAATAGTCCAAAAATACTCAGTCAAAATCAGTAAAAGGAGAGAAACTTCCGCAGTCAAATCTGCAATTTTTCCTGTGGTCAACCCAAGTCAAATTGCTCCAAATGCCTCAGTTTTAGTGCCAAATGATGCGGCCTGCCTAAACAAAAATTCTCCCAAAAGATTGAACCTAAAATCAGCTCAAAAGGTCAAAGTCAATGCCGGTTAAAGTTGCAGTAGACTTCAAATTTTCAGCCACGTGTAATTTCATTCTCCTCCTTCGTATTTGTGAGAAAGACCTTGCAATTTTTAGATGTATTGAATCCAACAATAGAAGCAATATATGTGATGATGATGTCTCCAAATGAGGCTCTTGACTTGAATTTATAGGTGTTGGAGGAGGGGCAATTTGTCCAATAGGCCGATTTGATCAAATGTGTCATTGTGGGCTTGCCTTCAAAAATACACTTCTCAGTACAAGGAAAGTTCGAGCTAGGTGGGCAAGCGAGTTGTTTAGGAGGGATCAAAAGAAAGTTGGATCTTCTAGTACCACATTCAAGCAGAGTAAGCAAAGATACACAGGGTACATGTCACTTATGGCTAAGGTGATAGACTCAGATCATAGGAGCATGGTTGGAAAGAACAGGTCTTCAAATTAGATTTTGCAGCAGGAAGCAGGGAAGTTTTCTGGTTTAGAGGGAGCAATTGATGCATCAGATAATGTGGCGGTGTTGAAGATAGATCTAGGTGGACGAGATTCTTCCAGAAGTACCTTCCTCGCTAAGAGTGAGTGTTAAAAATGCAGCGAGCAAGGTCTTCTAGCTTGTGCCTTAACTAGTGAAGACCTCAAATTGTCCTCATGAGTTAGACTTCAGTTAGGATGAGTTATTTCCAGTTTAATGGAATAGTCATCAAGTTAGCATGCATAGAGTTGGAGCTTCAGTTAGGTGGAGTCTTCATTAGTTTGACTATAGAACAAGGTGGTAGTTTCAAGTTTAGTTAGAGCGAGTTAGTCTTAAGTATTTATTGAAGGAAGGGCGAGTTAAGAATTCCAGTGTCACTCTCAGTTAACTCGTCAATCAGAACTTGAGTTCTAAATTTGAACTGGGTCTCCTTGCATGCTCGAATTGGGCCTATAAAGAGGAGGATGAAGGCACAAAGAATCCATAAGTTTTGTGCACTAGGTTTGTGAGACAAGACAATTCACGAGTTTGTGAGAGTATTTGATTGTGGAGAGCGCAAATCTTGTGTTGTAAGAAATAGGAGATCATAGGTGTACTAGAATTTGGGAGAATAGGTTGTGCGTAGGTTTTGAGGAGCTGAGGTCCTAAGAAATATGAGGTAGAAAGTGCACAAGGAAATAGGAGGAATGGTGCTAGGATTTAGGGGCCTCTTATGCGCTAGGAAATGGGGACCTAATTCGCAAGGATTTAGGAGGCTTCTACTGTGCAAAAGAGAGCAGGTTTTTCTAAGCAAGTCAAGGAGGCAACAAAGGAAAAATTGCGTGCTAGAGGGTCGAGATCAAGCAGTGATCAAGGCAAGCCGTGATCAATTGTATCAGTTGAGATTTGTGAGAAGAAGCAAAACACTTTCTTAGAGAGAAAAATTGCTTTGTAATAGATTCAATTGCTCAAGAACAATCAATAAAATTCCACATCAAGGAAGCATGTTTTCCATGTTGGGTTTCTTGAGAAAACAAGTGTGTCAATTTGTTGTTGAAATCTGATGTTTTATGTTGAAACAATTACTTATTATGAATTTTATTTCTGTTGCAATATCAGTTAAGCAATTTTAGATAGAACATAAACCATATAAACCATATGCACAATAGAAGACGACCATTAACACAATGAGACACAGAGAATTTAGGTCCAATGACCAGGGAAAAACCCAACCAGATTCTTCTTCTATTAGAAATCAATTGTTCAACAAAGAAACATAATAGAATGAGATATCAAGAGAATGAGTAAGTTCACCCAAATTATGAACTAGTTGTAGCAAGAAGATCTCTAGTAGCAGCAGCTAATGAAAACACTGAATCACTTTGGTTCACTGAGTTCTGCTCTTACTCTCCAAGTCTCTCTCTATCTCTCTCTCAATCCTTCTCTAGTCTCTCCAACTCACTCTTTCACAAGTTCGAATTCTCCATTCACAATGCACAAGGAGAGAAGATACAAGGCACATATATATAGGAGGAGCAACAAGTTCATGTCATAAAGGAGTAACTCGCATGCCTTGAGGAAGAGTAACATATGCCAATTTAGGGAGAGGTACGAATGCCTTGTAACTCATGCCATAATGGAGAGAGTTACACATGCCATAAAGGGAGAGAGGTACGAATGCCTTGTAACTCATGCCATAAAGGAGAGAGGTACACATGCCTTAAAGGAGAGAGTGTGACATATGCATTGAAGAGTGCATAAGAGGATTCTTTTATTACGAGTCTTTAATGAGTGTAAGAGAGTGTAAGAGGAGTGCGAGGAATCAATTAAGAGAGAGAGAGAGTAACGCTTCATTAAGGTGAGAGAGAGTTACGAGTGCCATCAAAGAGAGAGAGAGAGGTGCAAAGTGGCATGATTGAGTGCCAAGTATGAAAGGTGGAATGTATATCCTTTTTGATAATGATATTATAGTATCATAAGATAATAATAATATTAATGATAATATTGATGATTAAATAAAAATTGAACAATTAAGATTGATTAAGGATAAGTTAAGTGATTTTCCATCATCTATACTTGATTTCCAATTGAAGTAAGGTGGATTACTATTTTTGGAAAGTCATGTTTGAAATGATAGACATGACTTTCTATTTTTAGAAAGTCACTCTAGAATTGTTAGAAATGGAATTTTATTCAAGGAAATTCATCCTAGCTACCAATTTTCAACACTCTCTCTCAGTTAGGGAGGAATTTCTTTCTGAAACAAAAATCTTTGCTTTGGAACAATGATGTGACAATCTAATGAAGAAGAATCATCATAGGGGAGATTCATCCATCCCCCTATATTCACTTGGGGGGATTACCACTTCCTAACACATGACAAGGATCTCGCACAACCAAGTCTGATCTCTGTTTGGGGTTATTACCACTTGTCAACACATGAAAAGGATCATGCACAACCAAGTCTCATCTCTACTTGGGGGGATTACCACTTGTCAAGGATCACGCATAACCAAGTCTCTGCTTGAGGGGATTACCACTTGACAAGGATCACGCACAACCAAGTTTCATCTCTACTTGGGGGGATTACCACTAGTCAACAATCACGCACAACCAAGTCTTTGCTTGGGGGGATTACCAATTAACAAGGATCACACACAACCAAGTCTCATCTATGCTCGGGGGGATTACCACTTGTCAACAGATGACAAGGATCAACACAACCAAGTCTCATCTTTGTTATCCATGACCGCCCCCTCCAGGAAGGGTCACATCAGTCGGTCCAAGCTGCTCTCTAAAAACCAAGAACTTCCCTTTCGACAAAAGTTTGGTAAGTGTGTCAGCTATTTGATCATCAATCACAATATGATGGAGTCTCATTGCTCCTCTCCGCACCATATCTCGGATACAATGATATTTGATCTCAATGTGCTTGGACTTGTCATGGAACACAAGATTTTTAACAAGTCGAATCCCACTCTTATTGTCATAGTAAATTACTGTCGTGTCCAATACATCAAATGTGGGAAACTTGTCACCGTTGTTGATGGTAGTAATAAAAGTTTCCCAAGTTGGAGAAAGACCTCCAAGTGTAATCAACACGAACTTTTTATTAGATTCAATTTCACCAACTGATGACAGTTGATCTTTGATTTTAGATATCCTTATAAAGTATGCTTAAGTGGTCTCTCCTCTGTTCATCTTAACATCCATTAGTTGATTCTTCAACACAAGAATTTGACTCGGGTTGTTCACCTGATACATTCCAATCAACTTATCGTACAGTTCTTTTTATAACTGCGGGTTGGAGACATAGGTGATGAGATGTTCTCTTAGCATTGACTTCTCCTTTCTTGTATCCGACCTTGATAGCAGTATTAGAGTTTTCTGCTGGTTCTGCTACCTCTCCTTCAACATACTCTAATACAACATGCTCCTCAAGAGTTATATCCAATCTTGCCTTTCAAGGGCAGAAATTCGAAGCATCAATCAACTTCTCTTCATTCATGAAGTAAGAAGAAGACATCTTGATCTGCTCAAACAAATCTAAGTAGCAAATAGAAGGTGCAACAAGTGATATTTCAGCAGAAAATGAGCAACAATTAGAAGTGACAAAAAGTGATTTTTCAGCAGAAAATAAGCAACAAATAGAAGTGAGAACAAGTGATTTTTCAGCAGAAAATGAACAACAAATAGAAGGGGTAGCAAGTGATTTTTCAGCAAAAAATGAGCAGCAAATAGAAAGGACAACAAGTGATTTTTCAATAGAAAATGAGAAGGGAGAAACTCTTGTCTTCTTGCGCTTGTCTTAACCAAAGCTCTAATACCATGTTGAAATTTGATGTTCTATGCTGAAACAATTACTTATTATGAATCTTTTTCTGTAATATTAGTTAAGTAATTGCAGATAGAACATAAACCATATAAACCTTATGCACAATAGAAGACAACGAAGAACACAATGAGACACAACGAATTTAGATCCAATGATCAAGGCTAAAACCCACAATGAAAAAACCCAACCAAAGAAACAAAATACAATAATATATCAAGAGAATGGGTAAGTTCACCCAAATCTGAACTAGTTGTAGCAAGAAGATTTCTGGTAGTAAAAACTAATGCAAACATTGAATCACTTTGGCTCACCAAGTTTTGCTCTTACTCTCCAAGTCTTTCTATCTCTCTCTCAATCCTTCTCGAGTCTCTCAAACTCTCTCTTTCACAAGTTCAAATTCTCCTTTCACAATTCACAAGGAGTGAAGATATGAGGCACATATATATAGGAGGAGCAACAAGTTCATGTCATAAAGGAGGAATAACACACATGCCTTGAGGTACGAATGCCTTGTAACTCATGCCATAAAGGAGAGAGTGTAACATATGCATTGAAGAGTGTGTAAGAGGAGTCGTTTATGACAAGTCTTTAATGAGTGTAAGAGAGTGTAAGAGGAGTGCTACGAATCCATTAAGAGAAAGAGAGTAATGCTTCATTAAGGTGAGAGAGAGTTATGACTCATGAGTGCCATCAAAGAGAGAGAGGTGCGGAGTGGTATAATTGAGTGCCAAGTAGGAAAGGTGACATGTATTTCCTTTTTGATAATAATATTATAGTATCATAAGGAGAACAATTGTTGATTTTTGGTAGCATTGGATGTGCTCTAAGTCTCAAATTTTATGGAGAGGTTTAAATACATGCATTACAAATAACCCAGAAATCGTTTTAGGAAATTTCACCCAGAAACAATTTTATAAGAAAAATTAATTATTTTTAATGAGGACCCTAAGTCTAACTTAAGAAATTAAAATAATTAATCAGTATTAATGTAAACTGTGGATGAAATTTCTAGAAAAAACAAATCAAGTCTAATTTAATCTTAGCTGTTGATTGGAGATCTAATCTCGGCCGTTGATTTGTCAACGAGAAGACTATAAAGGAAGACTTGAGGGTCATTTGTAAAATGCACCAAGAGAGTCTAGAGATTGATTTTTTCTGACGGAGCAGTGCTCAGAAGAAAATAAGATCTAAGTGATTCTTGATGGCAGTGAGGGGCAGTAATTCCGGTTGGAGATTTTCCTGAGCCGAAAAATACATAGTAGAGAAGGCAGAGAACAGATTAGCAGAGGCAGCGTAGCAGCTACGCAGAGCTAGAGCAGTCCCACACAGAGGCAGCGTTGCAACCTCAAGGGAATTCGAGATTCAGCTGAGGGTCAGCCAAATCTAGTGCCAGAGAGCCGGGGTGTGAGACCGGAAGGGGCCAAAAGGGCAAATCCAACCAGCGGAAGACTAGCTACGCAGAAGCCATGCAGTCCCCACACAGAGTGACACAGAGACTGCGCAACACAGTGGAGGGCTTGCCGTCCGAGGTTTGTTGGTCAGTCGGGTTTCCAGATTTCAGTGTGAGATTTCTCTCACTATCTCTCTGTCAGTCATAATCTCTGTAGGGATTTCCAGAAAGGCATCCCAGATTTGTATTTAGAAAATTACTGCATAATATATAAACCCTAAGATCTGTTGCATCGGTTTTCCTGCATTGGGTTTTTCCTGGGGATGTTTGTCCAAAAATAACAGTGTCCTGTGTTTGCATTATTCTTTCTTGCTCAGTTTCCTTTTCACAAATATATTTTAATGAGTGAAGGCTGCTTTAGTAACTGCTTCAGTATTTCCAGAAGTAATCGGTTAATAACTTGTTAAATCTAAATCTACAAGTAGGAGAAGTAGTTCAGTTGTAGCAGTAGGGATTCTTAGATCTGGGATCTTGGAATTTTCACAATAATAATATTCATGATAACATTGATGATTAAATAAAAATTGAACAATTAAGATTGGTTAAGAATAAGTTAAGCGATTTTCCATCATCTATACTTCATTACCAATTGAAGTAAGGTGGATTACTATTTTTGGAAAGTCATGTTTGAAATGATAGACATGACTTTCTATTTTTAGAAAGTCACTCTAGAATTGTCAGAAACAAAGGAAATTCATCCCTTAGCTGCAAATTTTCAACATTTGTGTGATTTGTTTTTATATCTTTGGTGTTTTTATTCAGTTGCTTATGCATTGTTAAGAGGTTCTATATCTTGGTGAAAGTAAACTAGTTTTCAATTTTTAGTTATTCATCTAAAGTAGTTGCAGAGTTTCTGTAATATCCCCAAAGGGAAATAACCAGTAATAAACAGAAAATTGCCAGACAGATATAGAAAATACAATGCTGAACCAGATCACTGAACAATTGCACATAGGATTCCAGAAAACTGAGCCATTTTATTAATCAGAAAGTACATAGAGAGGAGTACAAGAAAATCAGAGTAAATGCACCTATCCTTGCCCTAGGCAAGTGGAGGCTCTCTCAGACATAATAATGGCTGCAACAAGGACAGCGTCCTAGCTGCTCTGAAGACTGAAGCTGGACTGCGCTGGTGCTATGAGCTGAAGACTGGAAAACAGCTGATCTCAAACTCCAAACCCTCACCAATGGAAAACGCTGTCTCTGCTAGTGACAGCGCAGAAACAGATAAATAACTGATCACCCAAACCTCCAGACAGATGGATCAGCTACTGAATGCTAGAAAACGCTGTTGAGCCCACCTCACACAAGCCTGCTCCTCAGATCAGCGTCCTACCTGGTGGATCTGCCTCCTGAATGCTCAGATCTGCTGGATCTGAAGCCTCCCATCAGATCTGCGTCCTGTCCCTCCTGATCTGCGTCCTCCTAGATCAAATCTGCTACCAATCCTTCAGATCTATGCTGGATCTGACAATATCTCTTCAGATCTGCAGCCTCCAAGGCTGGATCTGATGTTACCTCTTTAGATCTAGGCTAGATCTGCCAATATCTCCTCAGATCTGCAATCTCCCCAGCTGGATCTAGTGCTATACCTTCAGATCTGCAACATACAAAACTAGATCTGCAAATATCTGCTCAGATCTACCCTCTCCAAGGCTGGATCTATCAATGGCCTTCAGGTCTGCGTCCTCCTCTTCAGAACTGGACAGCGTCCTCACTCCCACAGCTGAACTGCATCCTTCCTCCTCCGGGACAGCGTTTTCTCTGCTCAGATCTGGACTGCGTCCTCCCTGGAACAACGTCCTCACTCTCCCAGGCTGTTCAGCGTCCTCTCTCCTCCTTGAACAACGTCCTTCCTCCTCTGAGCTGCGTAGCCACAAGAGGGCTTCTTCTCCTCCAAATCTGCATCAGAAACTGCTGCTGCTTTGCTACTGAAACGGAAAGGTGTACTCAGAATAGAACCTTACTAGGGCGGGCACTCGAAGTCCCCCGAAGCTAAGGGTGAAACCAGAAATAACCTTACCAGGGCAGGCACTCGAAGTCCCCCGAGGCTAAGGGTGAGATCTCCGACCGGAGACACTCGTGCACTAAACAGTGCTGTAGACCGACTAAACAACCGGCGTGCTGAAGCAGACAAAGTCTAGCTATCAATAAGAATATCAAATCATGAATGATCAAATGAGGTGAGAGCCTCTCCTTTTATAACATCAAACTCCCTCCAAAACTTAACTCTCCCTGGATCTGCGCAGTTTACCTTGGGTTAGCCTGATGCCTCCCCATCATACTCACGTGGACCCCCAAGGCCCCCTCTTTAAGTTATAACGTTAATCAACTAGGAAAACACTTTATTTTATAAAGTGAGGTGACTAAAGTGAGGTGACCCCTCTTATTTCTCACTTTATTTATTATTTCTAACTAAAGCGGCAAAATTAACCAAAAATGAAATATTCCAATTAGCAAGGCTAATTGGGAATATTACAGTCTCCCCCGGCAAAACGTTGCTTGTCCTCAAGCAACTGAAGTGATGGATGCTGTAAAGTCTGCTCGCTCTCCCAAGTGGCATCCTCATCCGGCCAAAATTGCTTGTTCTCAAGCAATGCTTGAACAAGCCTACTCTCTAGCTGATGCTCCCTGCCGATACTGCAAAATGTGCCTGGGTCCCACTGAAACCTCTCTGTCTCCTGCATCACCCCGATATGAAGGGATATCTCAATGCCAGGATCCCAAACTGGCCTCTCATGGTACCAGCCAATCAATAGTCCTCCCGGATCCCATCGCCACTGTGGCCGATCGCCACTGTGGCCAATAATCGCACAAGTCCCATGACTCGGACTGCTCACTGCCTCTGGCTATGACTAAAGACCATGACTGCTGCTGCTCTGCATCTATGAATGTGTGAGTTGTCCCATCGACTGTGTACCAGCTCATCATCTCTCTCCACTCAAGGCATGAAGTGAGGAACATCTCTCTCATGTGGATCCTCCATCCCCAAGCAATCATCCAACCAAAATGAGCCACCTCCCAACAAGGCAACTCCTGAAAATCTCCTCCCACCTCAAGCTCTGGTAATGAAGGTGGGCTGAGAATATGAACTTGGCAAGCATCATAGCTTACCCCATGCTGTCCTTCCCTCCACTCATGGAAAGTGTAGAGTCTATGCTGATCCTGGGCTGCCAAATCATTGCCCTCCAATGGAAAAGTGAAAAACAATCCACCATAGAAGGTTCCTCCATCAATGAAGAACAAACTGGCCCAAAATAAACCATCCCTGAAGAATATGACATGGTCATCATGGATCACCCTAATGAGATGTTTGCTGAAGGTTCTACATGAGGATACATAGTGCAAACAATATCTCACAAGGATACAACGCAGTCTCATCCACTGCAACCTCAGAAAATCACATGGCAAGCAATGTACAAGATCCCTCACATCTACTAATGGATAGTAAATGACTGAATATGTCAACAACATAGGTCCAAACACTTGCCCATGGCTGTACAATGGATGAATATCAATCTCATGGCCCACATCAAAAGAGAACGCATATATAGTAGTGGTGGCCATGCCTCCTCCCATGCTCCTATTAGAACATGTAGTGCAGAATTCGTGAGAATTTTTCCCACTCACGGACACATCCAGCTCATGTGTCTTCCTCATAATCAAGCCTCCCATACAACTCTGATCATATGATGGAAGTAAGATGGTACATGGATCCATAAATGAGTCCTCCATAGTGTTTTGGCATGCTATGAAGAAGAATGAACCATGCGCTGCAAGAAGATAATCCTCCTCATGATTGGAAACCCAAGTCAAGAAGAATATGCCATAGGTGTCTCTATCATCATTACCTCCTCTTTGTGCAACAAATATGAAGTGATCCTGGGACCTGTGGGTTATAGATCCACCATATCTCTGCTGCGTACACTCCATCCATAATGTTCTGCTCCAAGGTGATAACGCTGGGGGCTCATGCAAATAAGCTCCTGTCACTACAATACTCTGTTCTTTGACATGCTCCCTGTCAAAGACTCCTCTAATACTGCGGCGACAAGTGTGGAATACTCCCCAAGATGGAAGTGCTTCCCCGTCATCATCAAAGATCAAGGAGATAGTGCCATCCCCTCCTCCTGTAACATCATGCAAGGTGTGGGAGAAAATCTGCCCTTGCTCTCCCAGAAACAAACCAAGCAACCAAACAATTTGCTGCCTCCCCATACTCCCATCATACAACTCATGTGATGAAGACATAACGAGTATCATAGCAACACCATGCATACGTACTCCATGCTGCTCAAAGATGCAAGTATCCAGCCATTATTCCTCCACCCTCCGACTCTTAGGAAGAGTGTTTGCCAAGAGATGGCCAAACTCTTTCAAGAGTAGCCAGCGCAGCCAAGCCTCCTGCTGTCTGGTAGCACAGATCTGCAAGTAGCCTCCTAGCTCCTTGCTCATCATCCCCATCCACTCAATCACTTGTGGATGCCTCCTTCTCCTCATCCTGGTACTCCTCCCATGAGGGCTACCATCCTCCCAAATCAAATTTCTGATTTTGCACTTCATGGGATTTTGGAATATAAACTCCTCAAGGATCAATGAGACCCTATCAAGACTCAAATAGGTGGTAGGCAAAAACCTCCCATCATGATGTGTATGGCTCAAGGGATGTCCAACACAAGCATGAGAGACGTTATCCATCCGAAGATGTCCTCCATCTTCTATCTGCTCTTGTGAGAAGGGAACCAAATCATTGTGTTCCATAGCCTGCTCCACCGAGTACCAACTCAAAATCTCTCTCCATCCAATCTCAACACGTGGCTGCTGTACCCTGTGCAACTCTGATCGTCTCATACCACTATCCAAGTCAACATATGAGACCTGACTAGGTGGCTCTGCCTCTCTTTCTCCAACGGGAAGAGATGACCCAACAACACTGCTAGTCCCATCCATGCATACCTGAAGGGGAATGATCTGATGCTGCAATGTGCTCTCGGGTTGTACCATCAGGGAATCCAGTTGTTCCCCAATGTGGACCAACTTGGCCGCCGACTTGGTACAAGTCACTCTCATACCCTCCAGCTCCTGATCCTGCAACAAAATGGTCTCCCGTACTGACGTGGCCTTCTCCCTCAGAACTCGAAGGTCTGTCCGAAGCCGATGACACCGCTGTTTGCGACCATCATCCAATATCTCTGTATCTCCTAGTGCCTCATCGATAGTGGATATATCTCCTGATACCTCACCCATCTGTGTGCTGCTACCACTCGAAGACTCGGACACGGCTCCAGTCATTACCTCAATGGATGGCTCTACCGGGGTAGGCTCTATCTCCTCCACTACGATATCAACCGACACGGTCAAGGAGGGCTCTAATGATGGTGAGTCCTGTGTCACACTAGGTGTGTCCTCGAACTCCCTGCAATCTTGCGTGTCCTCATCCTCCAAGTGCGAGGTAACCATTTTAATGGTCTTCCTCTCCGATACTCGGTCAAGCTGGAAAGAGGTATCCAACTTGTCCACCCAAGCTCTTCCTGAGCGCCTGGATGACCCGTCAAATGTCGGTAGATGGAATTTGTCCTCTCTGCGCTGTAAGCCCTGATCATGTGAGGGCTTGTTCCCTCTGTGAAAGTCGTGAGGTCTACTATCATGCTGGAGCTGAACATAATCTCTACTAGCTGTGCGGTGGTCATCACGGTGGTATCCGTGCCCTTTGTGCTGGTGCTGCTCAGGGGGTTTGATACCACATCGGAACTGGAAATAGCGCTCCAAGGGGAAAGCATCCATGAATGCTTGACCCAGGCTCTGCCACTCTGCAAAAATGGCTGCATGTTGAGCTGGATTATCCCTCTGTGCACCTCTCCGCACTCCTGTCTCTGTGTCCTCGGGTGTGAATGTGGGCATATAGGGTCTCTGCGCTGTCACAATGGGAATAGCGTCTGGTATGTAGCGAGACACTCCCGATCCTTCTCCCACCTGGAGAACCCTAGGGGGTTCTCTCTGTGTTACCTCTACAGCTGCAATCCTCTTGGATACATCCTGTACGTGATGGATGAGTGCATCCAACTTCCCAGCTATGTCTTCCATTGGATCCTGCTGCTCTGTGTCCCTCACAGGCTGCTCAGAAACTGCACGGCTGCTGCAAAACCATACTGCTGCTTAACTTTGACATCCGATTTACCCACTGAAAACTACTCAGAAAGTTCCAAGAATCTGGGAAGGTGATCATTGTCCAAAACCCAGAAAAACCCAGAAACCCAGAAAACGTTTTTCCTAATTCCAAACTTCAAAATTTGACCTTTTTTATTTTGGCCCTTTTTCCAACTGCGTTTCTGGTATTGCAACTGCTATTGCTCTGTATGATCTCTTTTCCGATGTCATAGACCACAGGCTGAGCCAGAATTATGCTCTGATACCACTGTAATATCCCCAAAGGGAAATAACCAGTAATAAACAGAAAATTGCCAGACAGATATAGAAAATACAATGCTGAACCAGATCACTGAACAATTGCACATAGGATTCCAGAAAACTGAGCCATTTTATTAATCAGAAAGTACATAGAGAGGAGTACAAGAAAATCAGAGTAAGTGCACCTATCCTTGCCCTAGGCAAGTGGAGACCCTCTCAGACAGAATGGTCGCAAATACATCGTCCTAGTCGCTCCGAAGACCGAAGCCGGACTCCGTCGGGTAAGCAGAGTCAAGACTCGGAAAACAAACATCTCAAACTCCAAACCTCACCAATGGAAAACGTCGTTTCGCTAAAGGACAACACAGAAACAACATAAAGAACTCGATCACCCAAACCTGCATGCATGGATCGCCTACTGAATGCTAGAAAACGCCGTTGAGCCCACCTCACACAAGCCGTCTCGATCGCGTCCTACCCGGTGATTCGCTCAATGCTCAGACTGGGCCCAGGACTGGCTCCTGGGTCGGGACCGTTGTAGCACTTTTCCGGACCGCGTCCTCCTAGATCAAATCTGCTACCAATCCTTCAGATCTATGCTGGATCTGACAATATCTCTTCAGATCTGCAGCCTCCAAGGCTGGATCTGATGTTACCTCTTTAGATCTAGGCTAGATCTGCCAATATCTCCTCAGATCTGCAATCTCCCCAGCTGGATCTAGTGCTATACCTTCAGATCTGCAACATACAAAACTAGATCTGCAAATATCTGCTCAGATCTACCCTCTCCAAGGCTGGATCTATCAATGGCCTTCAGATCTGCATCCTCCTCTTCAGAACTGGACAGCGTCCTCACTCCCACAACATTTATGGGCTCTTCCTCCTCCCGGGATGCTGCTTTCGTCAGACTGGATCGCGTTCCTCCCGGGAATGTCATTCTCACTTCTGTGCCGATCAACGTCCTCTCTTCCTTGAACACTGGCCCTTCCCTCCTTCCTTCCGAATCGCGCACCCACAAGAGGGCTTTTCCTCCAAAGCTCGCACCAAACCGTCGCTACTTTGCTACCGAAATCAAAAGTACTGCAATGCAACCTACTAGGGCGGGCACTCGAAGTCCCCCCAAGCTAAGGGTGAAACCAGAAAAACCTTACCAGGGCAGGCACTCGAAGTCCCCCGAGGCTAAGGGTGAGATCTCCGACCGGAGACACTCGTGCACTAAACAGTGCTGCAGACCGACTAAACAACCGGCGTGCTGAAGCAGACAGAAGTCTAGCTCTCAATAATAATATCAACTCATGAATGATCCAAATGAGGTGAGAACCTCTCCTTTTATAATGCCAAACTCCCTCCAAAACTCAACTGCGTCCTTACTCTCCTTTGACCTGCGCAGTTTACCTTGGGTCAGCCTGATGCCTCCCCCATCATACTCACGTGGACCCCCAAGGCCCCCTCTTTAAGTTATAACGTTAATCAACTAGGAAAACACTTTATTTTATAAAGTGAGGTGACTAAAGTGAGGTGACCCCTCTTATTTCTCACTTTATTTATTATTTCTAACTAAAGCGGCAAAATTAAACAAAAATGAAATATTCCAATTAGCAAGGCTAATTGGGAATATTACAGTTTCATTTAAATTTAATAGAGTGTGCCGTCCAAGATGTATTATAGAATAAATGGTATAATTATCCTTCAAAAATAGTAAGAAGTCCACAAGATGCACACAACGAACCCACATGTGTGAATTCCAAGGCAACCAACTCCATGGATGAATGTGGAAGGTGCCAAGTATATTTAGTGCTGTACAAAATATGATGTGGTCAACTCCCAAAGTAGCAAGTGAAAGAGTCCTCATGTGTGCCTTCCTAGACAATCACCAAAAATAGCAAGAAGAAACTTCCACATTTGCCTTCTCCAGGAAGAATCTTCAAAAGTAGGAAGAGACCAAGCAAGAGTATGCATAAGCCACACCTGTGGCCTTCCAAGTATGCCACACGTTTGAAAATTTCTGAAATTACTAAAAAGAAACCCTACTGTAGTAATCTGATTTACTTCTCCTACTTGTTTGATTTACTTAACAAGTTGTTTTTCTAAATTATACAGTAAAACATCAAAGTAAATACACTGCAGCCTACACAAATATACAGATCAATTACTGAAGAATTAAGCACATTCTGTTGAGATTGTGTAGTTGGTGTAGCACCGAGTGTGCTCTAGCCCTGAAATTTTGTGGAGGGGCTAAGACACACTTGAACTCCAAAACCCAGAAAGTGTTTGGTGAAATTTCAGCTGGTGTTCAAGTTATTCAAATAATTAATTATTTTAATGGATTTCCTAAGTCTAAACTTGGGAAAATTAAATAATTAAAGTGAATTAATTAACACGTGCTGAAATCTTTTAAAAGACACGGATCAAGCAATCTTTTAATCTCAGCCGTTGATGAATGTTTTAATCTTGGCCGTTGATGAGATCATCGAAAAAATATAAGAGAAAGGCTTGAGGGTTAGTTGGAGACACACACAGATGCAGAGCTGAGAGATTGATATGGAATTCTAGGGCAGGGTTTGCTCAAAATTTCTAGAGGAGTTTTCTGCAGCGAGGGGTAGTATTGGCTGAGGGGATGATTTGATCCCGGAGCCAAGAGTCAGCAAGAGGCAGAGGAGTAGATTTCAGGGACAACGCAGAGGAGCAAGGGCAGCAACAGCAGCTGCGCAGCGTAGAGGATTCAGCCGCTACGCAGGCCCAGGAAGGGGCAGCGCTGCAGATTTAGAGGGCTTTAGAGTTACGCAGAGGCCTCTAAAGGCAGCGTAAGGACTGCATCACCTCTTTGAGCAGCGCAGAGAGACGCAAAGCCTAGCAGGGTTGACGTTGGGACTTCAGGGGCAACGTTGGGGTTTCTAGGGCCAGATCCTGGTTGAGTCTTGTAAATCCCATTTGAGGGTGTGGATCAGTCAGAATTTTGGTCTTGGAACAACAGGTTAGCTGCAGATTTCTTTTATTCTCTGTTGGGTTTTCTAGATCTGGAACCCAGATTTGCTGTACTCAGATTATACTTAATAAAATAAACCCTCATATCTGCTGCACCAGTTTTCCTGCTTTGGGTTTTTCCAGGGACTTATATCCAAAAATCAGTGTGTCACTTTGTTTGAATGAGCATAATATTCAGTAAGTGATTTGCATGTGTAGGCTGTTAGTTGTGTTTACTTCGGTGTTTTCTGAATCTTGTTTTTGAAAATAACATGTATAATTTAATCAAGTAGGAGAAGTAAACCATGATACTACAGTAGAATTTTCACATGGTATCAGAGTGATAGCAGATCAAGCTAAATCTCCAGCAAATCAGTTGAAGAATATTTTCTCTACTAGATAGCAGTAGAAGCAGCAGATCCAGAAGGGGTAGCTTGGCAGTAGGAGGACGTAGACCCAGGAAGGGGCAGCGCTATAGCTACAGACGGCCATCAAGCTTATGCAGAGCTTTCCCAGCCCAGCATAAGGATTGCGTCACCTAGTCTGGGGTCACGCAGTCCACTTTTGAGCAGCGCTGAGTCTATGCTGGGCCAGTCAGTGAGACGCAGTCCAATCATTCTTCCTGTTGCAGAAAACCTTGCCAAGATCCGAAAGTAGTGCTTCATGTTGAGATTTTGTGTATTTGGGGTAGCATCAATTGTGCTCTAGCTCCCAAACTTTGTGGAGAGACTAGAGTTCACCTAATCTACAAGACCCATAAATGGATTTTGAAAATTTCATTTGGTTTAGGAGATATTAAATTAATTAATTATTTTAATGTATTTCCTAAGTTAAAACTTAGGGAACTTAAATAATTAAAGTGAATTTAATTAAATATGTGATGAAATTGTCTTAAGTCACACAGGTCAAGCTTTCTTTTAATCTTAGCCATTGATTCAAGATCTGATCATGGTCGTTGATTTGTCAATGAGAAAAGTATAAAGGAAAGGCTTGGGGTCATTTGTAAACAAACAGAGGCAGAGCACTGAAGCTAAGCTGAGATTCTAGTGCAGGGTTTGCTAAGAATACTCATAAGTGTTTCAACTGCAGAGGGGAAATCTAGGCCAAGGGGATGATCTGATCCCGGGGTCTAGAGTACACAAGAGACAGAGATCAGCTCAAGGACAACACAGAGGAAGGCAGTAGCAGCAGCAACAAGGACAACACAGTCCCTCCAAGAACAGTGTGATTTTTAGCAGGAGACCCTCTGGGGTTACGTAGAGACCCTTTAGGGGCAGCGTAGTGACTGCGTCACCCAGTCTGGGGTAACGTAGTCCCTTCCAGAGCAGCGCTGAGGGTTTGGAGGACTGTAGAGGCTGACACAGAGCCTTTCTGGGGCTTCAGAGGCTGACGCAGAGGCTTTCAAGGGTAGCGCCAAGGTTTCTAGGCCCTAATCTTGGCTAAGTTCTGCAAATCTCGTTTGAGGGTGTGGATCAGTCATTATTTTGGCCCTAGATCATCCAGTGAGCTGTAGAACTAGTATATTCTCTGTCGGGTTTTCCAGATCTGGAACGCATATTTGTGTATTCAGAAATATTCTTAATAATAAGACCCTCCAGCAGCCAGAGATCAGTTTTCCCACCTTGGGTTTTTCTGGGGACTATTTGTCCAGAAATAACTGTGTCACTTTGTCAATGTGTGCATGTGCTTATTCTAGATCTGAATTGGTAGAGATATGTTATGTGTTTTGCTTCGATTTTAACTTGAATTTATTTTGTTAATAGCTTGTCTAAGTAGGAGGAGCATAACTGGGTTAACAGTAATAATTTCTGCATAAGATATAAGATTCAGAAATTTCTACATGGTATCGGAGCAATTGTAGATCTAGGAGGGTCACCAGCTGAAGTCACTGAAGGTTCTAGCTATAGAAAGCAGCAAAAACGCAGATCTGAAGGGCCAACGCAGTTTTCAGGAGCAGATTCACGCAGAGGGAAGGGTGACGCTGTCCAGTGCTGTGTCCTAGCAAGCCCACTCAATTACTGCGCAGAGGCAGCTCAGAAACAACACTGGTTTGGTCTGAAGCCAACCAATGTGATTCAGATCTGAATCTGTCAAATCCAGAAACGACTGCAGAAAAATTGCAGAAATTCAAAAGACCTAGTGGGGTTAAAAATTCTAAAGTTTTCAGATTTTTAGCCTTAGTACAAGTGACAAAGATTGAGAGGAGATCAACGTCTCAGAAAGTTTCTTGCCAAACGAAACTTGCAGTTTGATCAGAGGGTCAAAGAAGAAGCTGAATCATAGTTGATTTGGTAGATTTCCAAGGAGGGAAATCAGTTGTTAGAAGGAGTAGAAGTTACCTATTTCACCAAGGACCTTCGATCCATTTCTCTAGCAAAGAGAAAAGGAAGTTCCGACAAAATCTGAGCAGATGGCTCCTCATGGACTGCGTGATCAGGATAGGCTAGATGGCCTCTCCAACTTTTCGGTTTGGAAGGCAAGGATCCTGATCATCCTTGAGGCATATAATCTGAGAGACCATGTAGAGCAAACTCTGGCCACATTGACAGATCCAGATCTCCTTCGGAAGCATAAGGAAGCTATTGGGCATGCCAAGCGGCTGATTATGGATGGTATCAAGGACCATATTGTACCACACGTAGCTGAGAAAAAGACAACTAACGAGATGTGGATGGCCTTGACTTCCCTGTATGAGGGAAAGTTTGTCCAAAGGAAAATGCTGTTGGAGACTCAGATGAGGTCATTCATGATGACCAAGGGAGAAGACATGGAACACTTCCTCTTCAGATTGCAGTCAATCAAGGATCAGCTGACAGCAACGGGTGCAACGGTGGATGATGCTGTGATAGTCAGGACTGCCCTCAATGCAGTCACGGATGAGTGGGAAACCTTTGTGCAAAGTATCTTGGGCAGAGTAGACCTCCCAGATTGGGACAACTTGTGGTCAATTCTACGTCAAGAAGAACTCTGCAGATTCACCAAGAGGCAACACAACCCTGCATTGAGAAAAGTAAAGAAAGAAGAGGAGGAAGATGCAGCCATGGCATCGAAAAAAGCAGCCAAAGAAGAAGAAGGATCTTTTAAAGATCAAGTGCTTCCAGTGAGGTGAGATGGGACATTCTGGCAGCCATTGTCCTCAGAAGAAAAAGGACAAGGAAGCATCTTCTTCCAAAGCAGCTGTGGCAAATGATGGGTCAGAAGATGATGCAACCATGAGTGCTAATGAACCACGAAGGTGGGGTGACATGGACATGTAGAGGAGCTACATGGAAGAGAGGCAGGATCTTTGAGCAGCTCATCTTTTGGATCACAAGCGAGCTAGGGCAGCCTTAAGATAGTAGCGGGACAAGTGGAGCAATGGGTGCATAGATCACGAATGGAGTAGGGTAGATCTGAAGACTGGAGGAGCAACACAGAGCATAGCAGCAGCAACGTAGAAGCAACAACAATGCAAAGGCTGATGTGACTTCAGTAGCGCAGAGCAGTACTGCTTACGTAGCGCAGAGTTGCTACAACGTAGAGAGCTTTAGAGGGACAACGCAGTGCAGCAGGAACGTGATAGATTTCAGCACAAGGGGCTGATGTGACTTCAGTAGTGCAGAGGGAGTTTGATTACTTAGGAAGAGCTATAGCTGTGCATCGTTCTTTAGATGCCAGCACAAATCTATAGCCTATGGAGCTTCAGTGATGAGGATGCAATCCATCTGACTTGTTTGTCAAAGATTGGGCAGGAGATTTAGTTGTTTCTCTCCACAACTGGAGTTGCAGTGCTATGAGTAGCACAGATGCAACATTTTGAGAGGGAGCTGTAGTACAGAGGTTGCAATAGCAGTGGCAGCGTCATGGGCAACAATACAGAATGGCAGCAACAGTGCAAAGTTGAGTGGCAGCAAGCCAAGCTTCAGCAACACAGAACCAATACTCAAAGTCATGTTATGCATAAGTGTGATGTATTGCTAGAGCACACCCTTGATGCTAAGAGGGAGTGTTGAGATTTTATGTATTTGGGGTAGCATTAGTTGTGCTCTAGCTCCCAAACTTTGTGGAGGGACTAGAGTTCACCTGATCTACAAGTCCCATAAATGGATTTGGGAAATTTCATCTGGTTTAGGAGATATTAAATTAATTAATTATTTTAATGTATTTCCTAAGTTAAAACTTAGGGAACTTAAATAATTAAAGTGAATTTAATTAAATATGTGATGAAATTGTCTTAAGTCACACAGATCAAGCTTTCTTTTAATCTTAGCCATTGATTCAAGATTTGATCATGGCTGTTGATTTGTCAATGAGAAAAGTATAAAGGAAAGACTTGGGGTCATTTGTAAACAAACAGAGGCAGAGCACTGAAGCTAAGCTGAGATTCTAGGGCAGGGTTTGCGAAGAATACTCAGAAGTGTTTCAGCTACAAAGAGGGGAATTTAGGCCAAGGGGATGATCTGATCCCGGCGTCTAGAATACACAAGAGGCAGAGATTAGCTCAAGGACACCGCAGAGGAAGGTAGCAGCAGCAGCAGCAAGGACAACGCAGTCCCTCCAAGGATAGCGTGATTTTCAGCAGGAGACCCTTTGGGTTACGCAGAGACCCTTCAGGGGCAGCGTAGTGACTGCGTCACCCAGTTTGGGGTAATGCAGTCCCTTCCGGAGCAGCACTGAGGGTTTGGAGGATTGCAGAGGTTGATGCAGAGCCTTTTAGGGGCTTTCAGAGGTTGACGCAGAGGATTTCAGGGGGAGCGCTAGGGTTTCTAGGCCCTAATCTTGGCTGAGTTCTGTAAATCCCGTTTGCGGGTGTGGATCAGTCATTATTTTGGCCCTAGATCATCCAGTGAGTTGTAGAACTAGTATATTCTCTGTCGAGTTTTCTAGATCTGGAACCTAGATTTGTGTATTCAGAAATATTCTTAATAATAAGACCCTCCAGCAGCCAGAGATCAGTTTTCCCACCTTGGGTTTTTCCGGCGAATATTTGTCCAGAAATAACTGTTTCACTTTGTCAATGTGTGCATGTGCTTATTCTAGATCTGAATTGGTAGAGATCTGTTATGTGTTTTATTTCGATTTTAACTTGAATTTATTCAGTTAATAACTTGTCTAAGTAGGAGGAGCATAATCGGGTTAACATAAATAATTTCTGCATAAGATATAAGATTCAAAAATTTCTACACTTCAGATCTTCAGCAGTGCTGGTGTGGTGGAGATTCTGGTGGTGCAGAATTGTGCCTAGCTAAGTCAACAAAGAGTGGGAGGAAGACAAACACTCAACAGATCTGAGGCAAACAGATCTGAGATTCGATCAGGAGGGTGATCGGAGAGTACTGTCCGATTGTGTTTGGGTGAAAGATTTCCAGGTGGGAAATCAATTTTTATAAGAAGCAGTTGCTAGAAGGTTTCTAGTCACCAAGAAACCCAAATCCAGAGTTTCTGTATAACCACAGGAAAAGGGAGAAGAGTATTGTTTTTGCAGATTTGAGCTAGATGGTTTCTCATGGGTTGAGAGATCAGGACAGGTTGGATGGTGTGTCCAACTTTCTCATCTGAAGGGCCAGGATCCTATTAGTCTTGGATGAGTACGACGTCAAGGACCATGCGACGAGTGTTCTAGTTGTGCCTTGCAGATCCTGATCCTCTGAAGAAATTTAAAGAGAATCAAGCGCGGACTAAGCGTTTGATCATGGACGGAGTGAAGGATCACGTAGTCCCACATATTGCCGATAAGAACACAACAAATGACATGTGGGTCGCTCTAGAATCGATGTATCAAGGAAGCTCTGTCCAACGAAAAATGCTTCTAGATAATCAGATGAGGCTTTTCCAGATGCAGAAGGGTGAGGAAATAGATCCTTTCCTTTTCCGACTTCAAACCATCCGAGACCAACTGGTTGGGATGGGTGCAACTTCAGACAAAGGGCTCTTAGTAAGGACCGAAGAATTGGAAACATTTGTCCAGAGTATACTGGGCAGAGCAACATTACCATCCTAGGTAGACATTTCGGCAATCCTCTGCCAAGAGGAGATCGGAGGATCACTAAGAAGCAGAATATCAGTGGTGGGACAGTCAGAGTGAAGAAAGAAAAGGAAGATGATGCAGGCCTTGCATCAAAGGAAAGAAAACAACAAGGGAAGAAGAAGAGGGACCTTTCCAAGGTCTGGTGCTTTAACTGTGGCAAACTTGGACACTTCGCCAACACTTGTCCTAAGAAGAAGGACAAAGGAGCTTCTGGTTCCAAGACAGCAGCAACAAAGGAAGAAGCAGTTGCTAGAAGGATTCTAGTCACCAAGAAAACCAGATCCAGAGTTTCTGTATAACCACAGGAAAAGGGAGAAGAGTAGTGTTTCTGTCAGATTTGAGCTAGATGGCTTCTCATGGGCTGAGAGATTAGGACAAGTTGGACGGTGTGTCCAACTTTGTCATCTGGAGGGACAGGATCCTATCAGTCTTGGATGAGTACGACATCAAGGACCATGCGATGAGTGTTCTAGCTGTGCCTACAGATCCTGATCCTCTGAAGAAATTTAAAGATAATCAAGAGTGGACTAAGCGTTTGATCATGGACGGAGTGAAGGATCACGTAGTCCCATATATTTTCGATAAGAACATGGCAAATGACATATGGGTCGCTCTAGAAGCGATGTATCAAGGAAGCTTTGTACAACGAAAAATGCTTCTAGAGAATCAAATGAGGCTTTTCCAGATGCAAAAGGGTGACGAAATAGATCCTTTCTTTTTCCGACTTCAGACCATCTGAGACCAACTGGTTGGCATGGGTGCAACTCCAGACAAAGGGTTCTTAGTAAGGACTGCCCTGAATGCAGTCTCCGAAGAATGGGAAACATTTGTCCAGAGTATACTGGGCAGAGCAGCGTTACCATCCTGGGCAAACATGTGGGAAACCCTCCGCCAAGAGGAGATTAGGAGGATCACTAAGAAGCATAATATTAGTGGTGGGATAGTCAGAGTGAAGAAAGAAAAGGAAGATGATGAAGCCTTGCATCAAAGGAAAGAAAACAACAAGGGAAGAAGAAGAGGGACCTTTTCAAGGTCCGGTGCTTAACTGTGGTGAACTTGGACACTTCGCCAGCACTTGTCCTAAGAAGAAGGACAAAGGAGCTTCTGATTCCAAGGCAGCAGCAGCAAAGGATGATGGTTCTGATGATGATGTAGCCATGAGTGCTCATGTGCCTCGAGAGAAGAGGTGGGGTGACATGGATCTCTAGAGCATCTACAGACAGTGGCGGGATCCTTGAGTCAGCCCTACTCTTGGATCACATACGAGCTACGGGAGCCTTAAGACGGTAGCGGGATGAGTCGGGAGATGGTTGCAGAAGGTCACCAAAACTGAAGAGTTGAAGAGGGAGCAACGTAATGCAGAGGCAGTAGCAGCGTGGAGACAGCCACACAGAGTCTGATGGGACTTCAACAATGCAGAGAGGTCGTGCTCACGCAATGCCTCCAGGAAGAGAGCGTAAATCAATAGCCAAGGGAGCTTAAGTGATGGAATGCAACGTAACTTGTCTATCAACGATTGGGTAGGAGTCCTTCAGTTGCTTACTTCTTGTAATATTCCCAATTAGCCTTGCTAATTGGAATATTTCATTTTTGCTTTATTTTGCCGCTTTAGCTAGAAATAATAAATAAAGTGAGAAATAAGAGGGGTCACCTCACTTTAGTCATCTCACTTTATAAATAAAGTGTTCTTTTCCTAGTTGCTTGACGTTATAACTTAGAGAGGGGGCCTTGGGGGTCCACATGAGTATGATGGGGAGGCATAAGGCTAACCCAAGGTGAACTGCGCAGGTCAAAGGAGAGTAAGGACGCAGTTAAGTTTTGGAGGGAGTTTGGCATTATAAAAGGAGGGGTTCTCACCTCATTTGGTTAGGCATGATTTTATATTGATATTGAGAGCTAGACTTCTGTCTGCTTCAGCACGCCGGTTGTTTAGTCGGTCTGCAGCACTGTTTAGTGCAACCGAGTGTCTCCGGTCGGAGATCTCACCTTGAGCCTCGGGGGACTTCGAGTGCCTGCCCTGGTAAGGTTATTTCTGGTTCCACCCTTAGCTTTGGGGGACTTCGAGTGCCCGCCCTAGTAAGGTTATTTTCTGAGTAACACCCTTCAGTTTCAGTGGGACTTGGTAGCACTTTTCAACAGGAGAATTGGAGAGGAAGAAGCCCTCTTGTGGCTGCGCAGATCTGAGAAGAAGAGGACGCTGTTCCAGGAGAAAGAGGACGCTGATCAGCCTTGGAGAGTGAGGACGCTGTTCCAGGGAGGACGCAGTCCAGATCTGAGCAGGGAAAACGCTGCCCCAGGAGGAGGAAGGACGCAGATCAGTCTGAGAGTGAGGACGCTGTTCCAGCAGGAAGAGGAGGACGCAGATCTGAAGGCATATTGATAGATCCAGCCTTGGAGATTGTAGATCTGAGCAGATATTTGCAGATCCTGTTCGAGGGTGGTGATCTCGAGAAATAAGATTAGATCCAAATTTTGGGGGAGATTGCAAGATTCAGAGATATTGGCAGATCCAGCTTAGATCTGAAGAGATAACATCAGATCCAGCCTTGGAGGTTGTAGATCTGAAGAGATATTGTCAGATCTGGCATAGATCTGAGGAGGTAGCAGTAGATCTGATATAGGAGGACGCAGATCTGGAGGGACAGGACGCAGATCTGGATTGTAGGCTTCAGATCCAGCAGATCTGAGCATATAGGACGCTGATCCATCTGGGAGGACGCTGATCTGATGAGCGGGGTCATGTGAGCAGGGCTTGACAGCGTTTTTGGCCTTGAGGAGCTGAGCTTTTCATCTGGATTTGGTGACCAGCACTACATCTGTTTCAGCGCTGTCACTAGCAAAGACAGCGTTTTCATTGGTGAGGGTTTGGAGTATTGATATCAGCTATCTTTTGGTCTTCAGCTCATAGTTCCAGTGCAGTCCAGCTTCAATCTTCAGAGCAGTCTTCAGCCAGCTAGGACGTTGTCCTTGTTGCAGCCATTATTTGTCTGAGAGGGCCTCCACTTGCCTAGGGCAAGGATAGGTGCATTTATTCTGATTTTCTTGTACTCCTCTCTATGTACTTTCAGATTAATAAAATGGCTCAGTTTTCTGGCATTCTATGTGTATTGGTTTCATGATCTGGTTCAGCATTGTGTTTTCTATATCTGTCTGGCATATTTCTGTTTATTACTGGTTATTTCCCTTTGGGGATATTACACTTCTCGACAACTGAGTTGCAATGCAGCAGTTAGCAGTGGCAGTGCTATGGGCAGCATGATGCAGCAATTTGAGAGGGAGCTGCAGTACAGATGTGGCAGTGACATGGGCAACAGTACAGAAAGCAGTAATGCAGTGGATGGAGGGCAGCAGGCCAAGCATCAACAACACAGAAACCAACATCAAGATCTTGTAGTGCATGGTGTGGATGTATTACTAGAGCACACTTCGTGCTAAGAGGGAGTGTTGAGATTTTGTGTAGTTGGTGTCGCATCGGGTGTGCACTAGCCTTGAAATTTTGTGGAGGGGCTAAGACACACTTGAACTCCAAAACCCTGAAAGTGTTTGGTGAAATTTCAGCTGGTGTTCAAGTTATTCAAATAATTAATTATTTTAATGGATTTTCTAAGTCTAAACGTATGAAAATTAAATAATTAAAGTGAATTAATTAACACATGTGCCGAAATGTTCTAAAAGACACAGATCAAATAGTCTTTTAATATCAGCCGTTGATGAATGTTTTAATCTCGGCTGTTGATGAGATCATCGAAAAAGTATAAAAGAAAGGCTTGAGGGTCAGTTGGAGACACACACACAAATGCAAAGCTGAGGGACTGATCTGGAATTCTAGGGCAGGGTTTGCTAAGAATTTTCGAAGGAGTTTTCTACAGAGAGGGGTAGTATTGGCTGAGGGGATGATTTGATCCCAGAGCCAAGAGTCAATAAGAGGCAGAGGAACAACTTTCAGGGACAACGCAGAGGAGCAAGGGCAGCAACAGCAGTTGCGCAGCGCAGAGGCTTCAGCCGCTACGTGGGCCCAGGAAGGGGTAGCGCTGTAGCTTCAGAGGGCTTCAGAGTTACGTAGAGGCCTCCAGAGGCAGCGTAAGGACTGCATCACCCAGTCTGGGGTT
The DNA here is from genome assembly GCA_034641835.2 of Pinus albicaulis. NCBI lineage: Eukaryota > Viridiplantae > Streptophyta > Pinopsida > Pinales > Pinaceae > Pinus > Pinus albicaulis. The sequence continues at coordinate 761,652,794 of CM076570.1, read as the reverse complement.
ATGCAGTCCCTTTCTGAGCAGCGCAGAGGCACTTAGAGCCTAGCAGGGCTGATGCTGGCCCTTCAGGGGCAATGCTGGGGTTTTCTAGGGCCAGATCCGGGCTGAGTCTTGTAAATCTCGTTTGAGGGTGTGGATCGGTCAGAATTTTGGTCTTGGAACAATAGGTTAGTTGTAGATTTCTTTTATTCTCTGTCGGGTTTTCCAAATTTGGAACCCAGATTTGTTGCACTCAGATTCTACTTAATAAAATAAATCCTCATATCTACTGCACCGATTTTCTCGCTTTGGCTTTTCCAGGGACTTATGTCCAAAAATCAGTGTCACTTTGTTTGAATGAGCATAATATTCAGTAAATGATCTTCATGTGTAGGTTGTTATGTGTTTACTTCGGTGTTTTCTGAATCTTATTTTTGAAAATAACTTGTATAGTTTAATCAAGTAGAAGTAAACCATGATACTATAGTAGAATTTTCACACATTCGACAAAGGACACATAAGATTTTTCGGACAAATGTCCCTGGAAAAACCCAATGCAGGAAAACCGGTGCAGTAGCTCTTGAGGGTTTTTATTATTATGCAGATTTCTGAATACAAACTATGGTACCAATAGTGGTTTACCCAACAGAGAAAATCCCGGCAGAAGTACTGTTATCTCTGAAGACATATTATGGTTGATTCAGCTGAGAATGAAGAACCCCACATGTGCCTACGCAGTTAGTATGTCACCCTTCAGTGTGGTTGCGTCACTCTGTCTGATCTGCTGAATACAAGCCCTATCTGGCCACTAAAACCCCAACGCAGTTCTCTGAGTGACTGCGTAACCCTCTATCGGCTCTGTGTGCCTCTGCGTGAGTCCTTCTGGCTTTGCGTCACCCCTGCTGGGCTTATGCTGACTCTGCGTTACCCCTCGTGGGCCTATGCTGCCTCTACATCATCCCTCCTGGGCCTGCGCTGCTCTGTGGTATGGATCTGCCTCTCTGCTATTGTATTCTCGGACTTGGACTCAGAAATCCAATTGTCGAACTGCCCCTCGCTGCACTGCTACTTCACTCGAAAATTCTCAGCAAACCATGCCCTAGAATTTTGACTTAGCTCAAGTGCTGCCACTTTGTGTGTGTTCTCCCACTGACCCCAAGCCTTCCTTTAATACTTTTCATGTTGAACATTCAACGACTGTGATCTAATCTCTAATCAACAACTAAGATTAGAAAAGACTTGATCCTCATAACTTAGAACATTCTTACCCACATGTCTAAATTAATTCACTTTAATTATTTAATTTCCCTAAGTTAGACTGAGGGTCTCCATTAAAATAATTAATTATTTGAATAACTTAAGCTTCGTGTGGAATTTCTCCAAATGATTTATGGGTCTTGGAGATATCATGTGTTCTAGCCCCTCCACAAAGTTTCCGAGCTAAAGCACATCCGATGCTACCCAAAAATCAATAGTCCCTCTTAGCGAGGAATGTGCTCTAACAATAATTCGTCCTGAAGCATCACCCTGATCCACGACATCGGTCCCTTGCGCTGTTGATGCTTGGCCTGCTGCCCCTCATCCTCTGCGCTACTGCCTTCTGTACTGCTGCCCATGACTTTGCCACAATCACTGCCTCATCTGTACTGCAGCTCCCTCTCAAATGCCGCATCATGCTGCCCATAGCACTGCCACTACTAACTGTTGCACTGCGACTCAGTTGTTGAGAGTAAGCCACTGAAGGACATCACCCAAAATTCTGACAGACGAGTCAGTCTGGCTGCATCTCGAATTTGAAACACTCTATGCTGCTAATTTGCGCTGTCCCTCTGGTGCCTCTTAGCGAGGAATGTGCTCTAACAATAATCTGATCCACGACATCGGTCCCTTGCGCTGTTGATGCTTGGCCTGCTGCCCCTCATCCTCTGCGCTACTGCCTTCTGTACTGCTGCCCATGACTTTGCCACAATCACTGCCTCATCTGTACTGCAGCTCCCTCTCAAATGCCGCATCATGCTGCCCATAGCACTGCCACTACTAACTGTTGCACTGCGACTCAGTTGTTGAGAGTAAGCCACTGAAGGACATCACCCAAAATTCTGACAGACGAGTCAGTCTGGCTGCATCTCGAATTTGAAACACTCTATGCTGCTAATTTGCGCTGTCCCTCTGGTGCCTCTGCGCTGCTGCTGCTATTATGAATATAATTCATAACAAATATAATAAATATAGTTATTAAGAATCAAATAGGAATTATGTAAGTAGTCATTAAGTTAGTGAAAGGGCATGTCTAAAAGACATGCTCATTCATGAAAGGCCACCTGCGTAGGTATATAAGCAGGGCCTCATTGTAACATTTTATCATCACTTATACATTTTATATATAATATATTATTATTACGAATACCTCTTGTGTATTTTGCAATTAAGTCAACAAGCCTACGGTTTTGTTGCTCCATTTGGTATCAGAGCGAGTTCGTGTTGTGACTGCCTTCTGCTGTTGCTGGTTGCCTTCAGCTGTTACATGCGGTGCCTCGAAATCGCTGCCACTCGATGTCTTCATCAATGTCGATGGCCGATTTCAACAAAAGGTTGATCGATCTTGAGAGTAAGATCAATAATTCCGATGAATTCACTAAAAGATTGATCGATCTTGAGTATAAGGTTACAAGACAGTTCGAAGACATCAAAAAACTTCAAGACACGACAAATCGGATAGAAAGACAAATTTGGCAAAACCATAGCGAGTCCACAGACAATCATAACAAAGCAATGCAGAAGATAAATGCCATTTGAGACAAGATAAATCTGACACAAGAACTAAGATTCCTGAATATTGGACATAATCAACAGAACAATTCAGCCGCTTCAGAGAATTCAGAAGATAATCATGAAGAATCACTACATTTTGCAGAAGATCATGTTATGAAAATTTCAAATTATGATGAAGGTGATCTTAAAAACAAAGATGAGCCTACTAGCCAGGAATCTGTTGAAGTAGCTGAAATTGATGATGATTATGAGGAGGAAAATGAGGAAGACATGGATTCATACAACAAAAATGGAGGAAACAATGTCATTGCTGGTGAAGGGGAAGGTATCAAAATTGTTGATTTGAAGGATTTGGAAAGCGAAACATACCACCACGGGCCACAGGTCTTCCAGATCGACCAAGAATGATAAAAAAATCCAATCATTGCTGGAAAAAACTAAATCTGAGAGAAATCAACGCAACCCCTACAGTTTCCAATAAATGCAAAGAGTTGAATTTAATTCGTGACTTTCACGTACAATAATTTGTCACTCAACAACACATCGATAAAGTTTGCATCAGCGATTGCAATGTGTTTATGAGATTCGGTTCCTCTCTATCTTTGCTCATATTTGATCGAGAAACGAACAGAGTTATAAAAACGTTGAATTTCCCAGAAAGAATCATTTGCCACACGTTCTTCGTCAATGAGCACGACGATTCCTTGATTATGGTTATGTTTATAAACACGACCATAGAAAGGGAAAGATAATTTGTATTGGAAATAACACGCTGCTTACAAGTAGATATTGGGAAATCACATTTTGAATTTGACATTCCCAACTGCAAGGGTTTTTTCTATATACAGGTCCAAAGACGATTTAAGGTCTTTGAATTAAAAAATTACACACCATTCTCTATATAATAGAAGGCTCGATTATCTATGGGGCTTTAGAAAGGCTAATGGTTTGCGGATTTCACAGTTCGGAGTTCGGTGTAGTAGTGGCGTGTGCCGATTCTTTAGCTGAGAAAGGTCGTTATGCTTTTCCAATTCGTCCTTCTTTGGATTTAAAATGCATTCCCAAGAAGATGAGAGATGTAGACTTCAGCACAACACAACACTTTTTAAAAATTGCACCCGAGATTTTCAACATTCTTGACGGCAGGTTATGGGCAGGGCACAACTTGAAAGGTTTCGATGCCCGTTTGATTCGTGAAGCTTTCCGCATTACAGACCATCTTCCGCTTGTGGAAATTGGGATAATTGACACTCTTAAGTTGTTCAGAAACTCATTGTTGTGCGCACCGCCCGACGTATATTACTCTGCCACACCCCCACCGCTTTCGTGCCATCGACCATCACGTCTGATACACTGCTTAACCTGTCGGAAGGGTCTCAAAGCTTTCGTCCACAGTCACCTTATTCCACTGCCACCTGCACAAATCGTGGCACAACAGACAACGACGATATCAGTCACACTCGTCGCTGCTGGGGATCATGACTCGGAATTGCTGCGGGTTGTGATGATGCTACTGGACTTGTCAATAAAAACAATCTGCAGTCGGTTAAAAATTCAGAAAGGGTTACGAATTGGTGTGATTACAAATCAGTGTATCGACCCAGTCGAATAGACGTGACACCCAATTAGAAAAACAGCGTGACTTTTCGGTGAGTGGACTTCTCTGCCGGCGGGGTGTTACCATGGCTGTCTCGTTTCGATCAGCCGAATTCTCTGTGTGATAGGGTGTGATGACGACTGTGTCTTGGATCAGCTTATACGGGTTCATTTCCGAGTTCGATTCAATTAGTCGTCCTTAATATATATATATATATATATAAGTGACATAATATTATTAATATAATTATATAATAATATTAATTATATATATATATATATTAAAAAAAATTATTAAAAAAGAAGAAGAAGAAGAAGATAACCCTAAATTCAAGACATAATCACCTGAAAATTATACAAGACTAAGTGACGTCAAGTTATATATGTCCATATGAAGGAATCATTAGCAATATAGCTTTGAGGACAAAGATTTTGAAGAAAGGGGCAGTGTTATGAATATAATTCATAACAAATATAATAAATATAATTATTAATAGTCAAATAGGGATTATGTAAGTAGTCATTAAGTTAGTGAAAGGGCATGTCTAAAAGACATGCCCATTCATGAAAGACCACCTGCATAGGTATATAAGCAGGGTCCCATTGTAACATTTTATCATCACTTATGCATTTTATATATAATATATTATTATTACGAATACCTCGTGTATTTTGCAATTAAGTCAACAAGCCTACGGTTTTGTTGCTCCAGCTGCTCTGCATTGCGTAAGCACTGCCTTTGCACTGCTGCTTCTACTCTGTCGCTGCCTCTGCTCTGCGCTGCTCCAGTCTTCAACGTTCTAGCACTGCCAATGTGCCTCCACAATCCTCTGCACCAACTGACTCCTATCATCTTGCTATTGTCATTAAGGGCTCTCGTAGCTCGTATGTGGTCCAAGAGTTTGGGCACCTCAAGGATCTTGCCCCCTACTGCTATTCGTAGATCAATCTACAGATCTATGTCGCCCCACATCTTCTCTCGAGGTACATGAGCACTCATAGCCACATCGTCATTACTCCCATCATCACCCTTCGTTGCTGTAGTCTTTGAATCCGAGTCTTGCTTCCCCTTCTTCTTTTGAGGACAAGTAGTTGCGAAATGTCCTAGTTCACCACATCTGAAGCACTTGAACTTTGAAAGGTCTCTCTTCTTCTTCCCTCGCTGCCCTTGCTGTCCCTTAGATGCGAGAGCCGCATCTTACTCCTCCTCCTTGATCTTTGATTCCGCCGCTGGTGTTTCCCGCCTTGGTCATCCTCCACATCTCTTCTTGTCGAAGAGCTGCCCACATGTCTTCCGAATTTGGAAGTGTTGCTCTGCCCAAAAGGCCTTGGAAAAAGGTCTCCCGCTCTTCAGACACTGCATTCAGGGCAGCCTTGACCAATAGACCCTCATCAGGAGTGGCCCCCATAGTAGCTAGCTGATCAAAATCGCCTTCAATCTAATGAGGAAAGGGTCGGCATCTGAAATAGTCGAAGTTGATTCTACATAAGCATTCTCCTTTGGACAAAAGTCCTTTGATACATTGAGGTCAGCGTTGTCCACATCTCATTTGTTGTGTTCTTTTCAGCAATGTGTGGGACCACATGATCCTTGACCCCGTCCATAATCAAGCGCTTGGCCCTTGCTTGCGCTTCCTCATACTTCTTCAACAGATCAACATCAACATGAACAACGCAAACTTTCTCAGCGTGATCTTTGGTGCAATATTCATCTAGAACTGACAGGATTCTAGCCTTCTAGATGACGAAGTTGGATACTCCATCCAACCTGTCCTGATCCCTCAATCCATGTGCGACCATCTCTGCTCAAAAGTTGTCGAAGCAAATACTCTTCTCCCTTCTTCTGCTGCTACCCTCAGCAAACGATTGGATCTGAGTTTGTTGGCGCTAGAAACCCTCTAGAGAATATGCTCCCTCTGACAAGTGATTTCCCTCCGAAAATCCTCCACCAACTGCTGTCAAATCAACCCTCTCCAATCACTCCACTGATTAAATCTCAGACTTCTTGGCGAGAAAGTTTGCTGAGGAACTGCTTCCCCTTATGTTGTCGACCCTGCTAGACACTGTTCTGCACTGACATAACAATGCCCACTAGCAACTTCTGAAGAACCGAACTACACTTCCAACCACGACAACTGGCACAACGTTACCTCCTCTTAGACTGCGTCACCCTTCTGGGCCTGCGTGAGCCTTTTTGTCAGCTTTGCGTGAGCTAGACTAGCTCTGCCTTACCCCTCTTGGTCTGCGTGAGCCTCTGCGTGAGCTAGACAGGCTCTTTGTCACCCCTGTTGGGCTTATGTTGTCCCTCTGGTGCTGCAATGCCTCTTCCTGGATCTGTGCTGTCACAGTCACCTTCCTACAGCAAAAACTTCCCCTCTTCGCTGATGGCTTCAACTCTCCCTGATCTGCAATAACTTTGATACCATGTGAAATTTTTTGAATTTGCTAAACAGAAACCCTACTGTAGTAATCTGATTTACTTCTCCTACTTGTTTGATTTAATTAACAAGTTATTTTTCTGAATTATTCAGTAAAACATTAAAGTAAATACACTGCAACCTACACAAATATACACAGATCAAGTACTAAAGAATTAAGCACATTCGACAAAGGACAAAAGATTTTTCGAACAAATGTCCCTGGAAAAACCCAATGTGGGAAAACCGGTGCAACAGCTCTTGAGGGTTTTTATTATTATGTGGATTTCTGAATACAAACTAGGGTAAAAGTAGTGGTTTACCGAACAAAGAAAATCCCGGCAAAAGTACCTCTATCTCCAGAGACAAATATTATGGTTGATTCAGCTGAGAATGAAGAACCCTACAGGTGCCTACGCAGTTATTGCGTCAGCCTTCAATGTGGTGTGGCTGTGTCACTTTGTCTGATTTACTGAATATGAGGCCTATCTGGCCCACTAAAACCCCAACGCAGCTCTCTGAGTGACTGCATCACCCTCTTCCGGCTCTACGTCCCTCGTGTGAGCCCTTTTGGCTCTTCGTCACCCCTGCTGGGCTTACATTGCCTCTGCGTCACCCCTCGTGGGCTTGCGCTGCTCTGTGGTATGGATTTGTGTCTGTGCTATTGTATTCTTGGGCTTGGACTCAGAAATCCCACTGCCGAACTACCCCTCGCTGCACTGCAAGCTCACTCGAAAATTCTCAGCAAACCATGCCCCATAATTTCGACTTAGCTCAAGTGCTGCCACTCTATGTGTGTTCTCCAACTGACCCCCAGCCTTCCTTTAATACTTTTCTTGTTGAACATTCAACGGTCGTGATCTAATCTCTAATCAACGACTAAGATTAGAAAAGACTTGATCCTCGTCACTTAGAACATTCTCACCCACATGTCTAAATTAATTCACTTAATTATTTAATTTTCCTAAGTTAGACTTAGGGCCCCCATTAAAATAATTAATTATTTGAATAACTTAAGCCCCGGGTGGAATTTCCTCAAACAATTTCTGGGTCTTGGAGATCTCATGTGTTCTAGCCCCTCCAAAAAGTTTCGGAGCTAGAGCACATCCGATGCTACCCAAAAATCAACAACACGCCTTTTAATAAATGCCTTCCATAACCACATCGAATATAATAATATATTTGCCAAGGCAAATAGGTGAGGGTGTTCTCAAAGAAGGTCAAAAGATGGCAAGTGTGGTTGAAATATCCATGCATTAAAGATGAAACGTCCATTGTAGTTGGTTGATTTTGTGTCGAGCAATAGTTTCAATAGCCTGAGCATGGGATTAATCCTTGAATGAAGCTGTTTCTTGTGTCATGGAATGGCAGAGGGATGTATGTTCGAGATGTGTTGTAGAAAGCAAAATTGATGTTGTTTTCTTTCAAGAGGTTAAGGTTGTTGTTTTTGAGTTGTGGTGTTGGATGTGTTTCTATTGTAGAGGCCCATATTGGACTTCAAATTGGTTGCAGGGGAGTGGTGGTGTTGTTCTAGCTCTTTCTTCTTTACTATAGAGCTTTGTTTTCAGGCATGGTGTTGACCAATTGCACAAATGCCTGTGGGTTATTGTCTTCCTTCAAGTTAGCCTAGTTGGTTTTTATTTCGTGTATCTTCCTACGCTAGTTTGGACGAGTTTTCCCTTTGGGATTGGAAGACTTCTTCTTTTCAAACTATGGAATGGATTATAGGTGGGGATGTTTCTAATTTAGGCAGAAATAAGGTGGGTCGGGACCCACAATTAATAATTGAGGAAAAGCGATAGCATACTCCTATTGTTCACAAGGAAAAATTGTGGCCTTAGTGGGGTCCAAGTGGCTAGGATTCAATTTGGAGGCAACTCCCTAGGTGGCAGGATGGGAGAGGCACGATGCAGCGCAGTGAGTGGCTGGATGAGGGGACTGTGCAGTCCATGGTGGGCCTAAGGCGAACGTTGGGGGCTCAATTGATTGTCTTCTTGACATAGCACGCTTGTGCTGAGTGCGAAGTCTACCATGCTGTTTAGCACACGAGATCTTTAGGTGGAGCTCTCAACCTCTACCTCGGGGCACTTCGAGTGCCTGCTCAGGAGAGGAGATTCACCATTTTGGAGGAGCGTTACACAGACAAACTTGCAGGGAGAGCTTTACCACTTCAGGGGCTACGCAGATGACGCAATGGGAACGCAGTCCAGTTTGAGAGTTGTTCCGGGAGGTGAAAAGGAGTGTTTGCAGCTGATATTTGGTGGGGAAGCTAAGGGCTTCCTAACAGGTGTATTGCTCAACATTAGAGGCATTATTGCAGTGAATTTTTCCAGCAGAGTAGCTTCAGCAAGCTGCGCAAGTGGTCAAGCCAAACAGGGGCAAATTTCTGAACTCAAGCATTCCACAATTCCTTCACGGGTTTTTGTGGGTTCCTTGAGTAGAGTCCGGTGTCCAAATCCCAGAATTTTCTGAGCATTGGAAGCAGCCCAACCAGCGGTTTGAAGTCAGCCAATAGTAGCAATTCTGCGCAGAGCAGCACAGCTCCAGAGCTATGCACGGTCAGTTGCAGAGGGTTATTTCAGCTTGGGTTGAGTAGGCCTAGGTGCACCTATTCCAGCACCTCTTTTGTACTGAATTCCTGACATTAATAAAATGGCTCAACTCATCTTTTGGCTTCAGTTTTTCATGTATTGATGGTGTATTTTATTTTGCTGTAATTTCTAGTTTATTGCTGCTTGTATTATTGTCATTTTCCCTTGTGGTATTTTACATATTTCTAGTGGATTAATAGAGAGGATGCATTTTGTAACTTCTACTTTGATTATCTGAAGCACAAATTCTCCGTTGATTGTAATGTCCTCTTCTAATTAAATTACCCAATGGAGGAAGAAGTAGCCTATCCATACCTGTAGGCTATAGTCAATTATAAAGGGAAGATCCCATTATTCAATGTTTTTGGGGTAACATTGGGGTAATTGGAGGGAAATTTGTGAAAGAAGCCAAATTTGGGGCAAAGTGGAGGGAAACCTGCTAGCCCCTCAAATAAAAATTAGGAAAAGTGACCCCAAAGGGACTCTATAAATAAGAGAGAGGAGAAATCATTTTTCTCATCATGGATTGTTTATCTTTCTGATTTGTGAGCTGAGGCTCTTTTTCTTTCTGATTGGTTTCAGTGGTGAAAGATTCCACCCTAGCCAATCCCCACTCCACTCTCCTCTGTCTGACATAAATCTCTGAGACATCTTTCATCTGATTTTGGCAAGCAAGGGAGGAATTTTGTGGCTTGATTGGTTTGAGGAGCAATTTTGTGGCACCGAGATCTGTCAAAGGCAGTTCTAGGGCAGCGAAGCACTCATCTGGGCAGCAGGCAGTCTGTTTTGTGGCAACATAAGCCTGTTAAGGCAAATATGTATTATGGGGCAGCGAGAGACTGCCAGCAGCAAGCAACACTAATATAAGGCATGCAGAGGATGTTCCCTGTAACAGTGAGGTCATTTGAGGGCTAATACCCTTGTTTGAGGCTGCAATCTTTCTAAAAGTGATTTTTCTGTGACAACAGACTGATCCAAGAAAGAGTTCTTGGCAGCGAGACTATCCTAGGGCCTACCTGAGGCAGTGAAGTTTGGGGAAGATTCTTCCTGTGGTTGTGGCAACATCCCAAGCCCTCTTTTCGGACAATAGCTACCTTGAAGACTTTGATATGCAGCAGCAAAGGTTGATTGAGGGTAGCAAAACCCTATTGAGGCAGTGACCCATGGTGGGAACGATTTCAGTGACAGCGAAGTGGGTTTAAGGCCTACTGAGCTAGGACTTCCCGAAAGGTCCCCTCACAGGCAGCAACACATCTTGAGATATTGCAGAGACCAACGATCTGCCCCACCTGTGGTCTGTTTGGGGCAGTAATGCTGTTTAAGGCATCAAAAGGCTGTTTCAAAACAATAACATCACCCCTGGGCGAACTGCGGCACCAGGACATATCTGTGGTATCAAAAGACAGTCAGAGGTAGCAAATACTGAAGCTGGGTGCAAGGTCAGATTAAGGATAGTAGGATAATAGGGTTTGTGATAGCAATTGTTGTTTATTTGGACTGTAGTGTAACAGTGTGGACTGTGAATCTAAACTCTTTATCTATTATTGAGTTGATTTCATGAGAATGAATTGCTGAATTCATGGTTACACTATCTTATTGCATTTCGATATTGTCTCTGGTTGCAAAAACTGAAAGTATATTGTAGGATACAAGACTTGTCTAAGGTATATTACATTGATCAAATTCCGAGACTTCGTCGAGAGGATAGCTCTTTGGAGGAAGACACCTCCCAGACTAGAGGGTTTTTCGGTTTTCATTTTCAATGCATAATCCTCCCATATTAGTTTTCAAACTGTGTGTTGGCATGCTGGATGCTGTGCTTTCCAAGAAGGAACACTTTGCATCCTTTTGAGCTTTTTAAGGCGATGTCGGATACAGTCAGAGGAAACCTCTGTTGCATGTTCAATGAGGCGTTTTCAAGTAAAACATGCTAAGAATTGGCCTTTTTTCGTGTGGTCAAATAATGGGAAGGGAAATCAACATTTTTTGCCTAAAATCTGAGAGACTCATTTTGGACTGATGCGATTGCAGATATTAGCTGTTAGCATAGCACAATCTGGCTGTAGTAAGGTTATTTGAGGGCATTGAATCAATGGTTTGGAATCTTTAAAATCTATTTTTTTGCATTAAAATTTTATTGTTTTTGGTATTTTTTAGTAAACTGAATCATAACATTTAAACAGGTCAGATTCAAAGTTGTGTGCAAGTTGCTTTTGAGAGGACCCTTATCTGATTCTGAGGCCTAGCCTGAGTATTAAAAATCATTGTTACAAAGATGTTTAAATGCCTCCATTTTGGCCCCAATTTTGTTGCAATGGTGCTAACCCTCTTTTCTAATGCTTCAAGTTTCAACCTTTGTTTCAGTGCTTAACACTCAAACTTAATGCATCCCGATTCCCACTATATTACTTGCAGATAGGGTTGCCCTCTAGCCCTTTACATTTATGTTCTAATGGTTGAATGCTTGGGGTATTTATTTGTGTCGGCAAACATGCAGGGAAGAATTTGTGGTATGTCTATCTTAAATGGGTTGAAACTTGAAAATGATCAATACCCTTTTTATGGATGATTCTTTTCTTTTGGTGCATTTGGATCAAGATTCAATCAAAGTTGCTAGGGTGTGTTTGGATACTTTTTCCCATGCTTCTGGGGCTGTGGTCAGTGACATGAAAACATATTTTTGGCTGGTTGGGTCGAACCTGGAGAGATTGTCTGGTATTTTGTGATCTCTTTTGTTGCTTATCTCTATATTGTTGGTATGTCGAACTAGTGCCTTGAGTGGTTGCAATCCAACCTTTTAGTCTGGCACAGTGCTGCGGGGGAGTGCCCTCCCCCTCGCTTCCGCTCCCGCTCCTGAAGTGCGCTACAGACGTAAGCACTCATGGAGTGACCCCAGGAGTGTACTCCCGCATTGCACCCATTTGGCAGTGATTTTGTGGGAGTGCTCCCATAAAAAAAATTCACTCCCTAGCTTTTCTTCGCAAAGACGTTCCAAATGCAATTTTTTTTCAAAGAAACAAGAATTTTTGAGTGGGGTAGCCTAATATTCAAAACCCATGGCCATAGTATTGATGTGCCTAGTAAAAGTGACATTCTCCTTTATCTTTAATTTTCATCCTTTTACTTAAATTTTTAACATTACCATGAAATGATTTAGGATGTTTGAGAGTGGTTACGACCTCATTGGATCTCACTCAAAATCTGGCAGACTAATCAGTTTTTTAGGATTTCGGGATTTGGGGGATTGCGATGTTTCCATTGGATTTTGTCATGTACTAGGGTATGGAAATCGTATTTAATCAAGAACACCAAGCCGTCTATGTACCTTGATGTTAGTGACATTGGTTGTCGAACTCCTCTATCATGACCCTACTAAAAATGTACCCATCACTTAAAAACTAGAATTCTATAATCTCGTTAGTTGATCTGAGAAACACTTGCTGAAAAAAAAAACTAGAATTCTATAGCAGCAATCATTGAAACCTCTGATTAAATCAATATTAGAACAATGACAGATTTCCATTATTTTCATTCAGATTAAGGTTACATTTATAGGAGTCTCCACTAAGTGAATACGACCACCAAGTGGGATGCCAACTTGGTAATCTGGACACATAGGTCACAATGAGTTTACACATGCATAAAGTGATGATGACTAATCACTGGTCTAAAAATGGAAACTCCTGAATTTAGGAAATTCCTAAAGAATAGGAAATGATGCCAAATGAAGGAAATGGTATTGAGAACATATCGAGCAACAACCAAACATCTAAGGAAAAATAACTGCAGTGCAGACGTGAAGGTTTTAGTTTTAATTTACGTTCTAGTTCCCTTAGTTTAGAGTGTATAAGTCTTAATATTTTGTTTACCACTTTTGCATTTTGTTTTCTTTGATTGTCTTTGAGCAGCTCCTATTCTGGTTGAGTTTCCAGTTCATATCTTCGACCCTATGGATGCTTGGTCACCTCCAGTCTCAGTTGCTTAGCCACCTCTAAGCCACTGCAAGATGAAAGTGTTTTAGGTGGTTCTTGTCTGGTGTTTATCATTTTTCATTTCATTTTCTGTCTTGTATTGCTTGAGGTGCACTTGGTTGTTTTGTTTTTATATTTTTAACATAAGATTCAAGAGCAACTTTTATCAATTATATTACAAACTCTGAGAATGGCAGCGTTGATCTAGTTTAAACTGAAAAGTAATTATGATCTAAGTCTGTCATTGTACATTTAGTCCTTTTGTTTTGAATAGAAGGTTAACCAAAAGTGTCACTTTAGTTTTCATTGTCTGTTTGATTTTTCCATTATAAGTGAGGCATATCTCTTTGGTTTTTGTTTTTAATTTGATTTTTCCATTATGAATGAGATATTCTTACATTGTTGGGCTCTTATTTTAATGAAGAATTTGGTAACTTGATTGCCTTGGTCTTCAATTAAACATTTTCATTCATGTTTAACACTTAGGATTTATATGCCAATTAATTAAAAAAATCATTTTATGAGTTTTTTCCTGGGTTTTCCAACAGGTCCTGGTTTTGCTGTTTCTTACCTCTGCTAGGGATCCTGGTATTGTTCCACGTGCTCCACATCCACCAGAGCCAGAAGATATACCTGAGGCTACAGTTTTAGCAGAAGGTGGTGGACAGACCCCACGATTAAGATTTCCACGTACGAAAGATGTTGTGGTTAATGGAGTCCTGGTGAAAATTAAGTACTGTGATACATGCATGATATATCGTCCCCCACGCTGCTCTCATTGTTCCATATGTGATAACTGTGTGGAACGATTTGATCATCATTGCCCTTGGGTTGGGCAGTGTATTGGAAAGGTATTCCAATTATTTATATTGTTTGTTGACTTTCAAATGTCATTGATTATGATTATGGCAGCATTATTTTGTACATAATGTTGGATTTTCTTCACAGTTGTGTGGTAACTTATATCCCATTCAGAATTGAGCTGATAGAGTACCATGGCTCAAAGAAGGGTCAAAGTTATTTTTTTATGACAGCTATAATAAAATCATCATGTTATCCTGGCTTCAGAACATAGCGTATTTAAATTAATGCTTGATCGATATATTCAGATCCAGTCTCATATATTATCTCTGTTTAAATCACTGGCACAAATATTTCTGTTCCAGACGAGAGTTCACTCGGAAATATGGGCACAAAATTTTCGGTCCAATGGACAAGACTTGATTCATCTGCATTTCATATGGTTGTCTTTGACATATATTTAAAAGTCAATAGATTAAGGTAGGTATCTGTGTTTGTCATAAAAAATGTGATTTAGAGAGATGTGGTACTAGGGCATGAGTAGCACTATATTAGTAGTGGAAATTGTTGATTTTTGGTTGCATCGGAAGTGCTCTAAGTCTCCAAATTTGTGGAGAGGCTTAGGCACATGTATTCCAAGGAACCTAGAAACCGTTTGTGGAAATTCCACTCGGAATATGTTTCATTGTAAAAATTAATTAGTTTAATGGGGACCCTAAGTCTAAATTTAGGGAATTAAATAATTAAAGGGTATTAATAAAACAGAGTGAGAATGATCTAGAAAAAGCAAAGATCAAGTCAAGTTATAATCTTAGCCGTTGATTAGAGATCTAATCTCGACCATTGATGTCTCAACGAGAAGACTATAAAGGAAGACTTGAGGGCCATTTGTAAAGACACACCGAGTGAATCTAGAGATCGAATTCTTCTAATGGAACAGTGCTCGGACGAAGGTCAAATCTAAGTGATTCTAGCACAGAGAGGGGCAAAGATAGCTTCCGGAGAGTAAGTGATTTTCTTAGCCAGAGAATCATCAAGATCTAGCTAGAGCCAGAGAAACTGATGCAGAGCCACGTAGGGCTACACAGAGGCTGGGTAGTGGCCAATAGGTTTTCCGAGATTTTTCTGTCGGATCAGATTCAGAAGTCGGGATCCGGGGTGTGAGACCAAGAGGCGAAAATCTGAAATTCTGGGAGGCAGATCGATCTTCTAGCTGGGTGAAGTAGTGCCTAGAGAGGGTGATGCAGGGACTGCGTAGTGGCAGTGTAGAGCCTGCCAGGGGCACCTCATCCAGTGATCGGATCAACCGAGAAGTTCCAGGGATTGAGTGAGGTAAAACTCACAATTTTTCTTCTAGTATTTCTCTCTTTGTAACTGAATAACCCTTGTGGCGTTCAGAGATGTATTTAGAAATTGCTACTGCTTCATAATAACAAACCATCAGATCTACTGCACCGATTTTCCTGCATTGGGTTTTTAACTTTTTCCGTGGACTTTCGTCCAAAATAAAGGTTTCCTATGTGTGTATTGTTCTTTGCCCAGTTTCCTTGTTTCAGAATCATAAGAAATTAAGTGTAGGCTGCTTTAGTAATTTACTTCAATATTTCATGAAGAAATCTAAAATAACTATGTAATGTAATTTATAAGTAGATGAAGTAGATTCAATTGGTTGCAGTAGGATTCCTGAGATTGTTAGATCTAGGAATTTTCACATGGTATCAGAGCGTTTGATGTGAAATAGGAAGAGCATATCTAGCACTGAAGTGAAGACCGAATTGCTGTAGCAACAACAGATCGAATCCCCAGAGGGATTGCACAGTTCTAGCCATGAGGGCTGAATTTTCGAGGTGGTCTCTCTTTGAGTGAGTCAATAGAGAGGTAAGACTTCCAGATCGAGATCTAGCCGAGGCAGAGGGAGTAGCGCAGTGCCTTCACGCAGAGCTAGAGGGACACAGTTTTTCTGCAAGCAGTTGCTGGGCAAAGAAGCGTCAAACGAAGAAGAAAAGCACATAGTGGGGGAATTCTTCCTTAGTGAGTTCCTTGCCGAGGAATTCAGTCTTTCTCAATTGCTGGGCAGCCAAGGAGCAACAAGCTTACCAAATCCATCAGGGAATCCGTAAGTGAGCCTAGAAGCTACACAGTAGGGAGGAAAAGGGAGCAGTTCGACAGTTTTCGGTAGAGATGGCATCTCACGGATTTAGAGATCAGGATCGGTTGGAGGGTTCCTCCAACTACGTGATCTGGAAGGAAAGAATCAAATTCCTTTTGGACGAATATGATCTCAAGGTGTTTGTGAACAATGTGGTTGTTGTACCTACAGATCAGGATCAGATCAAAAAGTACAAGTCCGATATGGAAAAGGCCAAGGGACTTATCCTGGATAGTGTCAAGGATCATAAAGTCTCTCATATAGTTGGCAAGGACACAACCAAACAGGTATGGGAGGCCTTGTCCATGCTATACGAAGGAACTTCCGAGTAGTGGAAGATGTACTTGGAGCAGAATCTCCGGATGATTCAAATGCAGAAGGGGGAGCACATTACTCCATTCTTAACGAGACTTAAGGAAATACGTTACCAGTTAGCAGTTGTGGGATCCACCCCAAATGCGACAACTATGGTGAGGTTGGCCCTTAACGCAGTCACTGAGGAGTGGCAAGGTTTTGCCAAAGTATCTTGGGCAGGGCAATGCTTCCTAGATGGGAGGAGATCATAGTATTAAAAACCGGAATCGGTGACTGGATTGGTGGACCTAATGAACCATGTTTTTGATCGAAAACGGTCTAACCGATACTGGTCAGGTCTAAAAGAGAACCGATTTAAAAAAAATACATTAAATAATTATTTTTTAATAAAAAAACTATTTTTAAGATTTGCAACCATGATTCTAAGCCAATAGAGACAAAATATGCAAAGTTTGCTCATTTATATACCATGTAAAGGTGAATATATCAAAATGGCACCGAGTGCAATACATATCATCGAAAAATACATAAGCAATGAGGCTCCAAATGGCCCATAAAGTCCAAAAACAATGCTACAAGCTATGAGGCCGTTGGCCTAATACAAGACTACAAGTCTAGAGTCTAGACTCTACAGTGTACACATGAATCATGATCAATCATCAAATTTATCACCCCTACTAGACACAGGATCAACATCGGGAGCTGCATAGACATCATCTAGATCAGATTCTGAGGATGCCTCAGCCTCATTTGCAACCTCAATACCACTATCACCAATAACAATAGAAGTGGACCTAATGGAAGCACGAGTTGTGAAAATTTCTGAATGTTATTTATGCAGAAATCTACTGTTAGATCTGGTTATGGTCCTCCTACTTAATTATGTTATTCAGCTGAAAATTCAGATTAATATCAAAGCGAAACACATAACAGACTTTCACCAATTCAGATCTAGAAAAAGTACATGCACACATAGACAAAGTGACAAAGTGATTTTCTGGACAATAGTCCCCGGAAAAACCCAATGCAGGAAAACCGGTCTTTGGTTGCTGGAGGGTTTTATTATTAAGAGTATTTCTGGATACAACAAATCTGGCTTCCAGATCTGGAAAACCTGACAAAGAAAATATAGATCTGCAACTCACTGGCTGTTCTGAAGCCGAAATATTAACTGATCTGCACCCTCAAACGAGATTTACAGGACTCAGCCAAAATTAGGCCCTAGAAACCTTAACACTGCCGCTGAAGCCCCTGCTTCAGCCTCTGTAGTCTCTACGTCCCTTAGCGATGGCCTAGAAAGGGCTGCGTAACCCCACACTTGGTAACACAGTCCTTACGTTGCCCATAAGGGTCTCTGTGTAACCTCTGAGGGTTTCTAGCTGCCTTACGTTGCCCTAGGAGTGACTGCGCAACACTTGCGTAGCTGAAGCTGGCCCTGCACTGCGTAGCTGCCGCCCTCTTGCTGCTGATGCTCTTGCTTCTCTGTGCTGCCTTTCTGAAGTTGCTCTCTGTCTCTTGCTGATTCTAGACACTGGGATCAGACCATCCCCTTTGTCAAAACTCCCCTCTCTGTAGCTGAAGCACTTTGCCCTAGAATCTCAGCTTAGCTTCAGTGCTCTGCCTCTGTGTGTCTTTACAAATGAACCCAAGCCTTTCCTTTATACTTTACTCATTGGGAAACCAACGACCATTATCAGATCTTGAATCAATGGCTAAGATTAAAAGAAAGCTTGATTTGTGTGACCTAAGACAATTTCATCACATGTTTAATTTAATTAACTTCAATTATTTAATTTTCCTAAGTTTAGACTTAGGAAATACATTAAAATAATTAATTAATTAAATATCTCCTAAACCAGATGAAATTTCCCAAATCCCTTTCTGGGTCTTGTAGATCATGTGTACTCTAGTCCCTCCACAAATTTTGGGAGCTAGAGCACATCCGATGCTACCCCCAATACACAAAATCTCAACACTCCCTCTTAGCATGGAGTGTGCTCTAGCAATACATCACACCATGTATCACAAGATTTTGGGCATTGGTTTCTGTGTTGTTGATGCTAGGCCTGCTGCCACTCAACTCTGCTCTAATACTGCCATTTTGTCTTGCTGCCCATGATGTTGTCACTGCCACTGCCACATCTGTACTGCAACTCCCTCTCAATCTGCTGCATCCATGCTGCCCATAACACTGGCACTGTTAACTGCTGCACTGCAACTTCAGTTGTTGAGAGAAACAACTGAATCTTCTGCCCAATCTTTGACATACAAGTCAGTTAGGCTGCATCCTCATCACTGAAGCTCCATCGGCTGCTGATCTGTGTTGACATCTGGAGGATGATGCACAACTACAACTCTACACTGCATAAGCAGAATCCCTCTACACTGCTGAAGTCACATTAGCCCCTTGTGTTGAAATCTCTCACATTGTTGCTGCACTCTGCTGTCCTCCTGAAGCCTTCTATGCTGCTGCAACTCTGCTTTGTGCTGCTGAAGTCACATCAACCCCTACGTTGCTGCTGCCTCTACGTTGCTACTGCATTTGCACTGCGCTGCTCCTTCCAACCTTCATATCTGTCTCTGCTTCATCCGTGATCTATGCACTCATTGCTCCACTTGTCCCGCTACTGTCTTAAGGCTCCCGTAGCTCGGATGTGATCCAAGAGATGAGATGCTCAAAGATCCCGCCCATATTCTATAGCTTTTCTACATATCCATGTCGCCCCACTTTCGTGTTTCATGAGCGCTCATGGCTGCATCATCTTCTGACCCATCAACTGCCACAGCAACCTTGGAAGAAGAAGCTTCCTTGTCCTTTTTCTTCTTAGGACAATTGCTGGCAAAATGTCCTAATTCACCACACTGTAAGCACTTGATCTTAGATAGATCCTTCTTCTTCTTTCCCTGCTGCCTCTTTGATGCCAAGGCTGCATCTTCTTCATCTTCCTTCTTCACTTTGCTCTATCCCAAGTTGTGCTGCTTCTTGGTGATTCTGCGGAGTTCTTCTTGACGCATGATTGCCCACATGCTGTCCCAGTCTAGGAGGTCCGCTCTGCCCAAGATACTTTGGACAAAGGTTTCCCACTCATCTGTGACTGCATTGAGAGTAGTCTCGACCATCACATCATCTTCCACCTTGGCACCCGTGGCAGTCAACTGGTCTCTGATCGACTGTAATCTGAAGAGGAGATGTTCCATGTCTTCCCCCTTGGTCATCATGAATGACCGCATCTGAGTCTCCAACAACATCTTCCTTTGGACAGATTTTCCCTCATATTATATGTGGGACAATATGGTCCTTAATTCCATCCATTATCAGCCGCTTGGCATGTCCAACAGCTTCATTATGCATCCTCAAGAGATCTGCATCGGTCGGCGTGGACAGAACCTGTTTTGTATGGTCTCTTAGATGATATACCTCTAGGACTATCAGGATCCTTGCCTTCCAAACTGAAAAGTTGGAAAGGCCATCCAATCTATCCTGATCACGCAGTCCATGAGGAGCCATCTGCTCAGAAATTTGTAGGAGCTCCCTTTCTCTTTGCTAGCGATCTGGATCTAAGGTCCTTGGCGAAACATGCATCTTCTGCTCCCTCTGACAATTGATTTCCCTTGGAAATCTGCCAAATCAACAATGATTCAGCTCTCTTCGATCCTCTGATTGATTTGCAAGTTTCTTTGGCTAGAAACTCTCTGAGAAGTTGATCTCCTCCCACTCTTTGTCACTAGTGCTTAAGCTAAAATTCTGAAAACTTCAGAAATTTAACCCCATTAGCACCTTCTGAAGTTATACAGCTCTGCTTCAGGCACTTCTGGATCTGACAGCTTCAGATCTGCGTCACACTGGCTGGCTTCAGACAATCCCAGCGCTGCCTCTGCGCAGTAAGTGCGTGGGCCTGCTGGGAGACAGCGTAAGACTGCGCCACCCCGCCCTCTGTGTAACTCTGCTTCTCTGAAAACTGTGTTGTCCCTTTAGATCTAACCTTCTGCTGTTGCTGCTGCACTTCCTGCTACTTTCTGCAGCAAGATCCTTCAGTCTTTGGCTGGTGACCCTCCTAGATCTGCAATTGCTCTGATACCATGTGAAAATTTCTGAATGTTACTTATGCAGAAATCTACTGTTAGATCTGGTTATGCTCCTCCTACTTAAGTAAGTTATTAAGCAGAAAATTCAGATTAATATCGAAGCAAAACACATAACAGACTTTCACCAATTCAGATCTAGAAAATTACATGCACACATAGACAAAGTGACAGTGATTTTCTGGACAATAGTCCTCGGAAAAAACCCAATGCGGGAAAACCGGTCTCTGGCTGCTGGAGGGTTTTATTATTAAGAGTATTTCTGAATACAACAAATCTGGGTTCCCAATCTGGAAAACCCGACAGAGAAAATATAGATTTTCAACTCACCGGCTTTTCTGAAGCCAAAATATTGATTGATCTACACCCTCAAACGGGATTTACAGGACTCAGCCAAAATTAGGCCCTAGAAACCCCAGCGCTACCCTTGAAGCCCCTGCGTCAGCCTCTGCAGTCTCTGCGTCCCTTAGCGCTGGCCTAGAAAGGGATGCGTAACCCCAGACTAGGTGACGCAGTCCCTAGGTTGCCCCTAAGGGTCTCTGCGTAACCTCTAAGGGTTTCCCGCTGCCTTACGCTGCCCTGGGAGTGACTGCGTAGCACCTGCATAGCTGAAGCTGCCCCTACGCTGCGCAACTGCTGCTATCTTGCTGCTGATGCTCCTACTTCTCTGTGCTGCGTTTCTGAAGCTGCTGTCTGTCTCTTGCTAATTCTAGACACTGGGATCATACCATCCCCTTTGTCTAAACTCCCCTCTCTGCAGTTGAAACACTTCTGAGAATACTTAGCAAACCACGCCCTAGAATCTCAGCTTAGCTTCAGTGCTCTGCCTCTGTGTGTCTTTACAAATGAACCCAAGCCTTTCCTTTATACTTTTCTCTTTGGGAAACCAACGACCATGATCAGATCTTGAGTCAATTGGTAAGATTAAAAGAAAGCTTGACCCGTGTGACTTAAGACAATTTCATCACATGTTTAATTTAATTAACTTTAATTATTTAATTTTCCTAAGATTAGACTTAGGAAATACATTAAAATAATTAATTAATTAAATATCTCCTAAACCATATGAAATTTCCCAAATCCATTTCTGGGTCTTGTAGATCATGTGTACTCTAGTCCCTCCACAAATTTTGGGAGCTAGAGCACATCCGATGCTACTCCCAATACACAAAATTTCAACACGAGTTACTCGAGTTGCATGACTAGTGCCTTCCATTGGTTGTTTGCCTTTCCTTGATGCAACTACCAATCATGGGTCTCCGTCTGATGGTGCCACCAATTCTGCTTCATCCTTCGCTTATGCTGCATCAATATCAAAATCTGCCTCAAACACTGGATCTTCAGTCTCCTCCACCCATTCTGATGTTGGATCAATATTGTCCAACACAATGGGATTGAGCTCAGGTTTTTTGTTCATCAGTTGGTTCTACCCCAAGCAAAGGTTGTATTGCACGAACACAAGATCATTTAACCGTTTCTGTTCCAAACAGTTTCTCTTCTTTGTTTGTATGAGCTCAAAAACAGACCAATTGTGCTCACAACCTGAAGCATTGCAAGTTTGGCTGAGGACTCTAATTGCAAACTTTTGCAATTGAGGACATTGGCCGCCAAATGACTCCCACCAGTGTGCTACAAATAAAAATACATTAATTAGTAACATAGTTCATTTCATTACTTATTTACAAGCAATTTAACTTGAAAAGAAAAACAAATTAGAATTGCTTACATGGTTGATCCACATCTTTTGCCATTTTAGCCAAGTTCTTTCCAAAGGTACCAACTGCCATATTGAAAAGAGTAAGTTGTTTATGTGTTTTCAACAGGTCTGCATGGATAGGGACCATGCGCTCCAAGCAATCAATCAATCCAGCTCTGACTTCCCCATCCTGCAGATCTCCTATCCGAGCTTTATAGTGATAATTTGTGTTCAAAAAATACCCAGTTGCATGTATAGGACGATGGAGTTGATTGTTCCATTTGTTATCAATGATCTCCCATATACGACCATATTTAGCTAACCTGTCCCTGTAAACTGCTCGTATCTGCTCCTTTGCTTGATCCATAGCCTCATAAATGTATCCCGTTGCCATATTTTCCCTATCCACCATCCTTAGCACCTTAACAAGGGGATCAGTAATTTTTACAATCTCTGAAGACCTTCTCCAAAAGTAATTGTCAAAGACTTTCTTTTTGGTGTCTTTTCCATCTTGTCTGCGAGCCCACCGAGATTTAGTCCAATCATCAGAAGAAAACATTTTCTGCAAGTTTTTCTGTTGAGAATTGAGACATTGCAACGTGAGGAAGCGGGTTGCAAATCTCGTAATTGCAGGCCTAAGAAGCTCTTTGCACCCAATGTTTTTCCTCATTAAGCTCAATACCCATGTATGGTTGTAAATATATTTTGTAATGCACTTGCCATGCTCTACAATGTTTTTTACCCACTCCACTTTGCCTACGTCCTCAAGCATGAGGTCTATGCAATGTGCAGCACATGGAGTCCAAAATATGGTCCTATATTTGGACTCAAACATCTTTCCAACAAGAACATAGTTTGAGGCATTATCTGTGACGACTTGCACAACATTCTGTTCCCCCACTTTCTGAATAATCTCAAATAGAAGGGTTGCATCCTTCACCTTATTAGATGCATCAACTGATCTCAAAAGCATTGTTCCTTTAGGGCAAGAAACAAGAAAGTTAATGATAGTGCGGTTCTTTCCATCAGTCCATCCATCTGACATGATGGAACAACCTGTTTTGAGCCATGACTCTCTATAGTTAGCCAAATACTCATCAATGGAACAAATCTCTTTTTACAAAAGAGATCCCCTCAAGTCATGCACACTAGGGCCTTCGAAGCCCTTTCCTGCAGCTAAAACAGAGTCCCACATAGCTTGGTAATAAGGTGAGCAAGCAACATTAAATGGGATATCTGCATCATACCACCATCTAGCAATGTACTGATAAGAAGTTTCTTTGCATTGATTTTTCCAATGTTGATCCAAAGTGGGTTGAGGAAATGGCTGGGAGGAAGTCGCTGTGGGATTAGCAGTGGATGAGAGATAACTCTGGATGTTGGGTCCCTTTGTTGGTTTTGATTTTTGGCCAACAGGAGGAACATAGTGAAAGGGGTCATTGGTGGAAGGGATAGAAGTGGAGTCTTGAATCTCATAATGATCATACCCACTCTGTTTCATGGCTTGTATAAATTCCCTCTTCCTTGCAATTTCATTTTGGATGGCCTTCTCCCTAGCCTTAGTCTCCTCAAACTTGGCAAGGTATTCTGCCCTAACATGACCTATCACTTCATTGGGTGCATCACATGGCTTTACTTGGCCTCTTATCCCAGCTAAGTGTTGTTTCAATCTAAGAATATCCCCACCTCCAATAGATTTTTCACAAAATTTGCATATCATCTTTCCATCAACCACATCACAATGGGCGCATTGTCCTTGGCTTTTGGAGCCATCTTGACTTGAAATAATTAAAATTTGGAAATAAATCTGCCATTTAAATAAAATTGCAGCTAAGATAAATGGGAAACCAAGGCTAAATTTAGGAAACAAAATGCACATTCAAACATACAAAATTTGATAGCATAGGACTAGAGATTTGATAGCAATGGAAAACCAAGGCTAAATTTAGGAAACAAAATGCACATTTAAACATACAAAATTTGATAGCATAGGACTAGAGATTTGATAGCAATAACATAGCTAAACACATAAAAAAATTAATACATGGACAACAATGAAATGAGGGATTTTTCAAGTGAAAATCCTTACCTGGAAATGCAAACTATCTTCCTTAGCCTCCTCTTGAAGATGCCAACTCTACTGATAGCTCCAAACTATCTCCAAAATAGCTTATAAAGGATTGGGTGTTGAAAAGTGTAACTAGGTTGATCTTCATATTGACTATGTAATTATGAATTTTATAAAGAAGAAGACAAAGTTATTAAAAATGTACATGCTAAGGTTTTGTCTTCTAGATATAAATAAGTGTCATATATGAAGGGTCTAGAAATACATGCTCCAAGACCTAGAAGAATGGAAGTGAAACTAAAAGACAAGCTCGCAAACAACTCTCAAACATCGATGAAAGTCAAGATATATAAACCGTGAAGAACACGCTGGAATTACCTCGGTCTAGTCGGCCTAAATATCAGTGATACAATTGGCTCTATAAGTGGCTGGATGGTCGGCCCAATAGCTGGAACAATCATGTATATATATACTTAAAGCTGCGAATTATTTGGACACAAGTTTCTGGTCAATGGAGAGACAAAATAAGTACAGGTCTGAAGTGCAGAATATATGCGGTAATCTCAGCAATCTAAAGTGCGGATCATATGCGGTAATCTCAACAATATAAAGTGCGGATTATATGCGGTAATCTCATCGATATAAAATGTGGACATCACTGCAGAGAATATGCAAGAGAATACGCAAGGAGATAGTGCGGACATCAACGAATACACAAGAACATCACTGCAGAGCATATGCAAGGAAACAGTGCGAAAATCACTGCAGAGGATACGAAATTATTTCAGAAGAAAAATTGCGTATTTATCTGGGTTAAGGAATGTAGATATATATATGAAGCTACAGCAGACATCTACAAGGAGACATTGCAGACATATTCTTGTTTGCAGTGCAGACATATTCCAGACTACAATGCAGACATAAGGAAGTATATAAGTGTGAACAGAATAGTAAATAAGAAAAGTGTATGTATATGGATAAGTGCAGGAAGGGCAACACTTAAGAGAAGCGTATGAATGCAGATAAGTGTAGAGCAGACTTCAGAAGACTATTGCAAGATAAGTAGTTGATATACATTGTTAAGGGTTGTGACAACAAGATTGTAGAAGCCTAACTTTTGTGTCTTGTATTTTTGATAATTAACTTGATGAAAGATTAACTAAACTAAAAGAAGAGAAGACATACGTATCACAAGTAAGGTCACAAGTAATTATCAAGAAGAGAATTTGTATTAACCTTAAGCCCTCCAACTTCTCAACATGGTATCAGAGCTTTAGTTACAAGAAAGGGCTATCAGTGATACAAATCCACTTTAGTTTGGAGGTTACAATCTCAGCTTGATTACATTGCAGCGCTTATAACACAAATATTGCGAAACATGTCACCTACATCACAGGTTCGGTGATACTACAGTTCGACATACATGTATATGAGTTTGAAAAAGGAAGCAAAACTCGGATAGCACAGTTTCAGTGATGGAAGAATACAGTCTGAAAGTTCAGCTACTCGAATGGATGACATATGATCTCAAGTCTGGAACAGCCTAAGAAGAAGATCATTCAAGGAAGAACAAGGTAAAGATCTCCTCTTCACTTTCCAAGTAAGTATCTTTCATTTTCATTTTAATTTTGGTTAAATGACTTCAATTTGCAAGGAGATACATAAGGTGATTGTATTACCGAAGATCCTTGCATGAAACAAGGAGGATAGTCATGGTCCTCATAGATAACTAAGTCATAGATAAGGGTCTCTTTGAATTCATGGAAAGGAACTCTTAAGGTTCTCTCACATGAACAATATTTGAGACACAAAAGAAGCTGGAAGAAGAATTATGAACAGTACAAGAAAGTTCATGTCGCCAGAAAGGATGGAAGGAGTGGATGGAAAGAGGGAGTAAGAGATCATTAAGACTAGTCTCCCTCATAATAAGTCTCTTTATGGCTCCTAGATCTTGTTTAAGATTTGATGCGATGTGACATCATGGAAACAATAACTCAAACATTTGAAGGAAAGGAAAAACCTGATTCAAAGAAAATCTAAGAAAGAAGAAGCAAGGGATCTGCACTACGATTACGATGATTTACTTCTTTAAAGTGATTTATGTTGGTTATATGATAGGAAGCAATGTAGCATCTTGATCGAAGCATGGTAGGAGCTCTTGGTGAATTAGCTCCGGGAAAAACCTCTCTGATAACATTACTAATGGAAAGCAGTCATCAAGAGCAAGGGTCATCATGGAAACAGATTTCTGGGATATTAATGGAGTATGCTAAGAGAATGAAGCTCTTCATTCTTGAGAAATTGCTACAGGATGACTCAAGGGAAAAAGGGTATGAGGTATGTATATATTTATATGCTAACATTGGATGTTGTGAAGTCATGTCATATGGTTGCAGGTAATGAACTTCTGTATTTAGAAGTATGATCTATAGAAGAGTATCTCTCAATGCACAGACAGATGAAATCAACATAATATGTCCTCATGGAATATGAGGTGGTTGTATATGAACAAGAAACTAGAAAGGTTGTAAGTTCCTGGGAATAAAGAATGTGTAGAGAAGAAGAGATCATGAAATGCAACCATGTCAGGAGGCAGTTATCATCCAGAGACCAAGAAGATGTGACTAGGAGATCTCTTGGGAAGATATGTAGACTTTGACGGAAGTTTGGTAAAGAAGAAAACCCTTGGAAAAAAATATCATTAGGAGATGTGTCAATCTGTATGATGGATGTGGATGCCTACAGGAAGATGTCATGGTGAAAGATCATCATCAAGGTACCTTTTGTTCTAAAAGGTTTATATGTATATGTTTATCTGGATGAATTTGTGCAGGGTTGCTAATCATAAGAAAGGATGTATGATCCTTGGGATGATTCGAAGGAAAGCAACATGGCATAACGGTGACAGATGAATCACTTTCTAATAGTGGACATGACTCGTGACTGAAAAGTGATGGATGATTTGTGCCTTATGAAGCCAAAAGTTGAAGATTCCTCAATATTGAAAACCATGACATCGAGGGAGGGAACTCTTCATGAGTAGTTGGATTGCTGCCGTAGGACCCTGGTTGATGGGGAGCCTGGTGGTAAGTTTCTTGCTTTGAAGAAACTTGAAGTATGTCCTTCCTGTGTTAAGAGGGAGTGACGTATATTATTCTTTATTACATGTGTCATGCACTAGACCAGGACTAACAGCCGTAAGTCATAGTGAAGGCCATGTGAAGAGAATGGATAGACACATCATTTTGGTCTTCACCTGGTAGACAGAATGGAGGATTGGGTAATCATCTGGCATTCGATACTCTTTGAGAATGAGATAGGGCATTCAAGATAAGAGTAGTCGTGGACTGATATTCTTTGAAGGCTGGCTACCCAAGAGAAGAATAGTCCAAGAAGGTCATACTTTGGGAACACCCGAGTGGAGTATGTACCTTGGAGAGACAATGACGAAGGTGTCTATAAGTCACGTGTCTCGCCAGCATTGTAGCCCATTGTCTCGTTGAGAGATGGGGCTGTTAGTCAAGGCCTTACACTAGGACAATGCTGGTTGATATGATGCTATACAGATGTGATTAGCAATTCGATTCTTCTTATGAGATTCCTCAGTTTGAAAGTGACCATGTACCTGTATCAATACCTCCCTAGTTAAGAGGGAGTGTTGAAAAGTGTAACTAGGTCGGTCTTCATATTGACTATGTAATTATGAATTTTATAAAGAAGAAGACAAAGTTAATAAAAATGTACATGCTAAGGTTTTGTCTTCTAGATATAAATAAGTGTTATATATGAAGGGTCTAGAAATACATGCTTCAAGACCTAGAAGAATGGAAGTCAAACTAAAAGACAAGCTCACAAACAACTCTCAAACATCGATAAATATATAAATCGTGAAGAACACGCTGGAATTACCTCGCTCTAGTCGGCCTAAATATCAGTAATACAGTTGGCTCTATAAGTGGCTGGTTGGTCGGCCCAATAGCTGGAACAGTCATGTATATATATACTTAAAACTGTGAATTATTTGGACAAAAGTTTTCGGCCAACGGAGAGACAAAATTAAGTACAGGTCTAAAGTGCTGAATATATGCGGTAATCTCAGCAATCTAAAGTGCGGAGCATATGCAGTAATCTCAACAATATAAAGTGCGGATTATATGCGGTAATCTCATCGATATAAAATGCGGACATCACTGTAGAGAATACACAAGAGAATATGCAAGGAGATAGTGCGGACATCAGCGAATACGCAAGGACATCACTGCAGAGCATATGCAAGGAAACAGTGCGGAAATCATTGCAGAGGATACAGAATTATCTCAGAAGAAAATTTGCGTATTTATCTGGGTTAAGGAATGCAAATGTATATATGAAGTTGCAACAGACATCTACAAGGAGACATTGCAGACATATACTTGTTTGCAGTGCGGACATATTCCAGACTACAGTGCGGACATAAGGAAGTATATAAGTGCGGACAAAACAGTAAATAAGAAAAGTGTATGTATACGGATAAGTGCAGGAAGGGCAGCACTTAAGAGCAGCGTATGAATGCGGATAAGTGTAGAGCAGACTTCAGAAGTCTATTGCAAGATAAGTAGCTCATATACATTGTTAAGGGTTGTGACAACAAGATTGTAGAAGCCTAACTTTTGTGTCTTGTGTTTTTGATAATTAACTTGATGAAAGATTAACTAAACTAAAAGAAGAGAAGACATAAGTATCACAAGTAAGGTCACAAGTAATTATCGAGAAGAAAATTTGTATTAACCTTAAGCCCTCCAACTTCTCAACATTGGGGAGGGTATTTTTGGAGGGAAACAACCCTCCCGTTCTCTCCAAGACAACCCTAAACCAGCAAACAGTCTGTTCGTGGGTCCCATTTGCGTGGTTGGTAGCTAACCGACCGGTTAAGGACAGAACCGGCCGGTTTAGGGATAAACCAGCCGGTTCCGTCCTTAACTGGCCTATCAGCACCGGTTTGACTATAAAAATATGCGAATGAGGGTGACTAACCCGGTTTTTTGACCAGTTTTGACCGGCTAGGCCCCCCGGCTAGGCCCCTGATCAGCCGGTTTGACAGGTACCAGTTCAAACCGATCGATTTTGAATACTATGGAGGAGATGTGGGAAACTCTTCAGGAGGAGGAGCTGAGAAGAGATCTGGTCAAGTGCAAACTTGACGGTAGCAGCGGGAGTGGATTGAAGAATCTAGAGGAGGAGAATGCAACCCTCGCATTGAAGGGACAACGTGGGCAATGGAAACAAAAGAGAGATGTTTCGAAGGTGAAGTGCTTCAGATGTGGCGAGATGGGCCACTTTGCATCACAGTGTCCTTTGAAGGAAAA
Source organism: Pinus albicaulis (assembly GCA_034641835.2). Taxonomy (NCBI): domain Eukaryota; kingdom Viridiplantae; phylum Streptophyta; class Pinopsida; order Pinales; family Pinaceae; genus Pinus; species Pinus albicaulis. Next base: position 761,623,014 of record CM076570.1, on the reverse strand, counting down.
GGACAAGGATGAGAAGCACAATCCAAAAGTTGCAGCCACGAAGGTTGAGGAGGATGAGTTTTCCATGAGTGCCCATGCATCTCTAGGAGGGAGATGGGGTGACATAGAATTGTAAGTTCAACTTGAACTTCAGTTGGGCAGGATCCTTGAGGAGCCCACTTCATGGATCATCATCACCTTGAACCAGAGCCCATGATAAATAGTAGCGGGATGGAGGAGTTTTCAGTGGAAGTCAAGGAGTGATGGAGCGAAAGTTGCAGTGGGTAGCAGCGCATACTTCTGAGCAACGTAGAGCAGCAACAACATAGTGCAGAGCAACAACAACAACGCAGTGCGGAGCAGCAACAACACAGTGCATAGCAGCAACAACGTAGTGCATCAGAGGGATAAGACAGTAGCTATCAGCAGTCAGATCTTCAGCACCAAGGTGCATCCATTATATGGTTGTTCAGTTTTTGGGTGGTTTCAGTTGCTTCTCTCAACAACTGAGTTGCAGTGTTAACAATGGCAGTGCTAGCAGCATAGTAGATGCAACATGGGCAATAGTATAGTTGCAGTGGTAGTGTCATGGGCAATAGTATAGTTGCAGCAGCAATGCAGTGGTTGATGGACAGCTTATCAGACATCAGCAGCGCAGAGGATGCTTCAGGGTCAGAACAGTATGCAGCAGGCGTGTTGTTAGAGCACTTTCCTCGGTAAGAGGGAGTGTTGATTTTTGGTAGCATCAGAAGTGCTCCAAGTCTCCAAATTTGTGGAGAGGCTTAGGCACATGTATTCCAAAGAACCCAGAAACCGTTTGTGAAAATTCCACTCGAAATATGTTTTATTGTAAAAATTAATTATTTTAATGTGGACCCTAAGTCTAAACTTAGGGAAATTAAAAAATTTAAGGGTATTAATAAAACAAAGTGAGAATGATCTAGAAAAAGCGAAGATCTAGTCAAGTTATAATCTTAGCCATTGATTAAAGATCTAATCTCGGCCGTTGATGTCTCAATGAGAAGACTATAAAGGAAGGCTTAAGGGCCAATTGGAAAGACACATCGAGTAAATCTAGAGATGAAATTCTTCTGACGGAGCAGTGCTTGGACAAAGATCAGATCTAAGTGATTCCAACCCAAAGAGGGGTAGAGATAGCTTCTAGAGAGTAAGTGATTTTCTCAGCCAGAGAATCATCAGCAGAGAGAGGCAGAGAGAGATCCAGCCAGAGCAAGCGCAGAGCTAGAGAAGTTGACGCAGAGCCACGCAGGGCTATGCAGAGTTTGTGCAGTGGTCAAGAGGGTTTCCGAGATTTTTTCAGTCAGATCAGATTTAGAAGCTGGGATCCTGGGTGTGAGATCGTGAGGTGAAGATCTGAAATTCTGGGAGGTAGATCGATCTTCTAGCTGGATGATGCAGGGATTGCGTAGGGACTGCGCAGTGGCAGTGCAGAGCCTGCCAGGGGCACCTCATCCGGTGATCGGATCAATTGGGAATTTCCAGCGATTTAGTGAGGTAAAATTTAAAAATCCCAATTTTTCTGCCATTATTTCTCTCTTTGTAACTGAATAACCCCTGTGGTATTAAGAGATGTATTTAGAAATTGCTACTGCTTAATAATAACAAACCCTCAAATCTGTTGCATCGGCTTTCCCGCATTGGGTTTTTTCGGGGACTTTCGTCCAAAATAAAGATGTCCTATGTGTGTATTGTTCTTTGCTCAGTCTCCTTGTTTCAGAATCATAAGAAATTAAGTGTAGGCTGCTTCAGTAATTTACTTCAATATTTCATGAAGAAATCTGAAATAACTATGTGATATAATTTACAAGTAGATGAAGTAGATTCAGTTGGTTGCAGTAGGATTCCTGAGATTGTTAGATCTAGGAATTTTCACAGAAATTGGACTTCCAACTTTGATTGTAACTTCATCCAAGTTAAATTAGAAGTGCACTCATAATAATTGCTGGAATCGAGAAGCTTAATGCAGAAATTCGAGATTGTAACATACATTACCTATGGTAAATAAATCATATAAATTCTTTTCTTTAATAGTATTCTGATGGCATAGTGCATTATGGTTTCTATATGTATACTAGTCACATTCCTCAAGAATAAATCTTTTTCATCTAGAAATACATCTTCATACTAAACGTATAAGGATGAGTACTCACTGCCATTGTATGAACTTGAAAACATATTATGGTAGTCATTTTGAGACTGCCTTCCATGGTAGCTTCTTTCAGGTTATATGTGTCTGTGTTGTACATGAATTCATGTGATCTGAGTTATGGGAAACCAAAGCTATATAGCTTGGACTTAGGGAAAATAATTAGGGAAAATTTCGTTCTATGGCTTTAAAGTTTAGCCAATTGCCAGTTTTATCCCAGATTGATGGCAAGCTTATCAGTTTATCTCGTTGAGTGACTCCATGAAATTGGTATAGTTAGTTTGTTCAGGTCATGATTATACAACCGACAAGATTTTAGAATTCTTTTGAATCATCGTTGGGGGTTACATTGTGTTGTTTCCCCTCACGTAGCCAATCATAATGGTCTGATAATTGTTGGGATCTGGTTTGGCCCCCAATTTGAGGTCGAGAGGATGATGTGTTGGGACCAAGCCCAAGGGAAGCCAAAGAAAACAACATTATTAAATAGATTTGCAATGTGGGAGTCCAGAAAGTAAAGAGAATGCTTGAGGAACTTGATTTGGAGGTCTTACTCATCCACTGCCCTGCTTGCGATCATGATTCCAATTACCTCTTGATGTCATTGTATGTGAAAATATGGCACAAGAAGGGGTTTGGGGGAGGATGGGGAGGGGGAAGTGCTGGAATTCTCCTGAGTGTAATGGGGTGTTGAAGGGCCCATTAAAGTAATAATGATGTAGGTATGGTGGGCATTCAACGTAAAGTGGATAAGGTCTAGTATGCTTATTATTATTAAATTTGTTAAATGGAGTTAGAGGAGGAAGGGTTCAACGAAATTTAGAGGTGCACTAAATTTAACAGAGGGACTCGTGGGTGGGCCAAAAGCGTAGTTACACTTTATCTGATTATTTTGACTAAGGAAAATTCAATTTTTAATTTTCCTATAGTAAAATATTGAAGTGATCTCAATCATCCATTTAGATCTAATCTCAACCATTCATGGAGATGGTGGGCCCAGGTTGACTTCAAAGGAGGAAAAGGGTGCAAACTTGACTCATTATGCACTAAACAAGTTGTGTGTTCAACTCAGCAGAAGAAGGGTGTTCAGTTAAGTGCCTAGGGTTTTCAGTTCAACACAACTAGGGCAAGAAAGAGGGGTGAAATTGCTTGAGAATTTTTAGTCAACGTTCATCTTCAACCATGCTGATATCAGTTGTGCAGAGGGGTTGTACTCAGGTTGTACGAACCTGTACGATTTCCATACTGTGCACAGACAACCAGGCCAAGAGGAAGAGAAGGGCACAAATCAAATTGTGTTGAAGGATTTGTTGAGTGAAGGGATGTCTCCCCTCCTCTTTGTAATCTTTTTCTGAATATTTTGCTGAAGGATAATAAGAACACAATGCTTGGCAAGTTTTCCCCAGTTGGGGTTTCTTGGGTAAATTTCTAGTGTATTATTTTTATGGTGTGCTTGTGTCTTTAAGTTTGTTTTTCTGCGGCAATATTCAGTTAGGAAACTCAGTATATTTGATGAATGCTTTTGAAAGTTCAGGTTCTACTTTTTCATTTATGAAATTTCATTAAATTAGTTGTTGGGTTTTAAAAACTAACATGGTATTAGAGCTCGACCTCTAATTGAAGAACAGAAAGCATGTCTACTTCTTCAGGAGCAGGTTAAAAGTCACAAAGAAGGGGATGGTTTAGTTCAAGGGTTTCCCTAGGGTTTCTGGCAGTGTTACCTAGGGTTTTCTAGAAGTTGACTAGCGCTAGGGTTTTCTTGAAGATGTTTTGTGCAAGGGTTTCTGAGCAGATCGAACTACAATATGGCATATATGGAGTCGAGATTTGAGGACCGCATTGATGGGGCCTCTGTTGAGATTTTGTGTATTTGGGGTAGCATCAGTTGTGCTCTAGGTCCCAAATTTTGAGGAAGGACTAGAGTACACTTGATCTACAAGACCCAGAAAAGGATTTGGGAAATTTCATCTGGTTTAGGAGATATTAAATTAATTAATTATTTTAATGTATTTCCTAAGTTAAAACTTAGGGAACTTAAATAATTAAAGTGAATTTAATTAAACATGTGATGAAATTGTCTTAAGTCACACATATCAAACTTTCTTTTAATCTTAGCCATGATTCAAGATCTGATCACGGCCGTTGGTTTCCCAACGAGAAAAGTATAAAGGAAAGGCTTGGGGTCATTTGTAAAGACACAAAGGCAGAGCACTGAAGCTAAGCTGAGGTTCTAGGGTGGGTTTGCTAAGAATTCTTAGAAGGGTTGCAACTGCAGAGGGGAATTTAGGCCAAGGGGATGATTTGATCCCGGGGTCTAGAATCAACAAGAGGCAGAGATAAGCTTAGAGAGATAGCGTAGAGAAGCAGGAGAGAAACAACAACAAGGACTGCGCAGTCCCTCAAGGACAACGTGATTTTTCAGCAGGAAGCCCTCAGGGGTTACGCAGAGACCCTAAGGGGCAGCGTAGGGACTGCGTCACCCAGTCTGGGGTAACACATCCCTTTCTGGAGCAACGCTGAGGGACGCAGAGGCTTCAGAGGCTTTCCAGGACAACATTGGGGTTTCTAGGCCCTAATCTTGGCTGAGTTTTGTAAATCCCGTTTGAGGGTGTGGATCAGTCATTATTTTGGCTTCAGAACAGTTAGTGAGCTGTAGATCTATTATTTCTCTGTCGGGTTTTCCAGATTTGGAACCCAGATTTGTTGTTGACGATGGTTGGGGGGTAACCTCTCATTCTTGTGTTATTCTTTGACTGCCAATTTTATAGGAAATCCGGAGCAACTAACTAATGCATTCATAGCTAGATGGGAAGTGAAAAAGAATCCACTTCAGATTCTTTCCGAGTATGACAATTTAAAGAGAAATCCAAATGAGTCAGTTCAGGATTTTACTGCTCGCTTTAACCAGGTGTATAACTCAATCCCAAATGAGATCAAACCTCCTCTAGGTTTGGCTCTCTTGCACTATCCAGATTCTTTTGATTTGGATATGGCATCCCAGCGTCGAGAAAGAAGTCCTGCAACATTAGAGGAGTTGGAAAGAAACACAGTTAGTGTCGAAGCAAATTTTTTAAACAAAAAGTCAAAGACCAAAGGTGAAAGAAAGATAACAATCAGGGAAGAACCATCCAGATCCTTTGAGGTCAAATTGGATACTTTGATTAAGACTATGGAAAGAATGGTGGATAGAATGTCTGTCACTGAAAGGCAACCAAAAGCACAGGTTCGAAATCATAATTTCTGAGGTCAGCAGCAACAACCTCAGTTTAGGATTAAATAGAGGGAACAAAGAGCTCCAGAGCAACCAACACAATAGCGGATCTGAACTCCTTTGCAGCAGAATTATGTTCAAGGTGTTGAAGAGGAAGATGAGATTGTGGAAGATAATCATTTCTTCACAGCAGATGGACAACCTATTTTCTTGACAAAGGATGAAGAATACATTGAGAAAACAGATTTGCCGAAGGATGAGGACTACATACTTGCAAATGATGATGAGTTATCCGATGATTATCAGCGGGGTTATCTTAATGCACTCAGCTCACAGCAGAGGCAATATTCATTGAGAAATAGAGATGTTCCTGTCACTCCTATACAGAAGAGGACATCCCAGCAAAAAGATACTCAGCCCAAGCAAAATCCCCAAGCTAATTAGAACAAGGGAAAGGAGCCTACAACTGCAAATAAGATCAAGATCAATCAAGCATCTACAAGTACACCAAGCAAAGAAAAAGAAAGTCAAAAGAAAGAATTAGCAACAAGGGACCAGCCCCACAAGAGGGACACCACTGTAAAAGAGGTAGATAAACAAACCAATTTGTTTAGCTTAGAAAATGAAATCTCTAAGTTAAAAGTCTCTATCCCCTTGACCGAGCTTGTGAAAACTAATCAATACAAATCTCATGTTGCTAAAATGCTGAAAGTAGACCTTATGTCAGATATGGTTAATGTTGAAGATGATCAACCCGAGCTAATTTTTGGTCCAACCGTAGATGGTCAACTAGAAGATAGTGAAGTTCCCCCGTTTTATCTTAGTTAGAGAATTCAACAGTTTATCCTCCACAATGCCATGCTTGACTCCGGAGCTTCTCATAACCTGATGCCAAAGGCCATAGTGGAAAAATTGGGCTTGGATATAACCTGACCTTACCATGACCTTTACTCTTTTGATTTTGGTAGAGTACGTTGTCTCGGTCTTATTAAAGACTTGGTAGTTTCACTTGAGCAAATTCCTGCTAAAAATGTCTTAATGGATGTGGTTGTAAAGTTAAGAGATAATTGGATTTCTCTTATGCCACCATCCCGGTTTTTGGGCAATCGAGGAAGTTGTACCGGGAGACAAAAGTGAAGTATATGATCACCAGTAAAGAGAAACCAAACAATCATCCTATCAATGTTGTACATACTGATATTGAGTCATTTATTTTGTTTAATGATAGTGGTTTTGATGGTTTAGATAGTCAACTTATAGAAGTTAACGAAATTCCAGAAATTTCAAATAGTGTGAGAGCAGTTTTGGATGAAAAACAAGGCAATCAACTTAGTTCTTCAGAGTAGATATCAAAAAAGTCAGAAAAAGGTACAAAACAAGTTGAAGAAGTGGCCCGAAAGGAAGAGACAAATCAGATTGCAGAATTCCAACTTTCGGATGATGAGAATGGTCTTTGGACCATGGATTTCGACGGTGCCTTGGGAAAATATGGAGCAGGCATCGGAATCTGGATTCATAGTCCAATTCATCAATTAGGTAAAATTCCAAAGAATGTGAGATTGTGTTCATACAAATTGGCTTTTGATTGTTCCAATAATGAAGCTGAGTATGAGGCATTGATCACCGACTTCAAAATTCTGAAAAAGTTGGGCACAAAAAAATTTCTGTTTATGGCGACTCCGAACTTGTTATCAAACAGGTAAAAGGGGAATACTAGGCTAAGCATCTGCAGATGAGAGCATATAGAAATGTTGTACTTCACATTTTCAAAATGTTTCCTGAATATACATTGTCAGTTGTACCAAGAAGTCAAAATCTTATGGCAGATTCGCTTGCTACAGCAACGAGTAACTTTAAGATTCCCATATTTTCTAATGGGATGTTTGAAATTCATGTCAAGCACCGACCAACTGTGCCTGATAACTTGAGGTATTGGCAAGTGTTTTGGGATGACAAACAGGTGAATAACTTTTTGCAGATGGAACGTGAATTTGAAAATTCCTTTATTGATGAAGTATATGATAAAGATGATCAAGTGATTGAGGCTACTCAGGTTGATGTGTTACAGCTGAAAGATAACAACATTCCAAGGGGTCTTGTACCTTTGGAAGAATTGTTCGATCAAGATGATGTTGCCAGAAAGCCGATCATGGTTCCTACCGTGAAAGGTGTCGAAGATGTCAATATTGGAACAACAGACAATCCCAAAATGGTCAAGCTGTCCAAGTCCTTATCTCCAGAGGTGAAAGATAAATACATAGCTTTATTGTTTGAATTTTTTGATGTATTTTCTTGGGACTATGCAGATCTGAAAGTATATGACAAGAATATCATCTAGCATACAATTCTGATCAAACCTGATCAAAAGCCCTTCAGACAAAAGTTGAGAAGAATCAACCCAAGGTTGTTGTTGTCAATAGAGAAAAAGGTAAACAAACTTTTTAAAGCTGGTATCATTGTTCCCATTAGATTTTTTGATTGGATGTCAAATCTTGTTCCGGCGAGAAAGAAAACGAGAGAAATCCGTCTTTGTATTGATTTCAAAAACTTGAATAAGGTGTCTTTAAAGGATAACTATCCCCTTCCTAAGATGGACCATATCCTACAGAGAGCGGTTGGGTCCTCTCGAATGTCGCTTTTTGATGGATATTCGGGATATAATCAAATCTTAGTGCACAAGGATGATCAAGACAAAATTGTATGCTAAAATGCCATTCGAGCTCAAGAATGCAGGAGCCACTTTTCAGCGGGCGATGGACATTGCCTTCGCAAATGAAAAAGGATGTTTTCTTAGTTGTGTATCTTGATGATTTGATAGTTTTCTCTCATTTTGATGACGAGCATTTGTATCATTTGAGAATTGTATTTCAGAAGTGCAGGATGGATTTCACTCAATCCCAAAAAGAGTCTTTTTGCCATGGAGGAGGGCAAGCTTCTTGGCCATATCATCTCCAAAGATGGTATCTGTATTGATCCTTCTCGGATTGAGGCTATTCAACAAAAAGATTTTCCACGCAACAAGAAGGAGATCCAAGCTTTTAATGGTAAGATGAATTTCTTGAGAAGATTTATTCCAAATCTTGCCGAGCATCTTCGAGAGATGACCAATATGCTCAAAAAGGACAGTGAGGTAAGCTGGTCGGAGGATGCCAACAAGTCTTTTAATTCAGTAAAGTTTGCCTTAACTACAACTCCTATTTTGATCAGCCCCGACTACTCCATTGATTTCATCATATTTTCATTTGCCTCCGAACATACTTTGGCTGCGGTTTTGATGCAAAAGAAGGATAAGACCGAGCAACGCATTGCATTCTTCAGTCGTACCATTAGGGATGCTGCCCTTAGATATAACATCATTGAAAAGCAAGCCTTAGCCCTGGTAAAGGCTTTGAAGGACTCTCGAGTGTATATCCTTCATTCACATATTCTAGCATATGTCCCTAATGCATCAGTGAAGGATGTTCTAATGCAAACTGATCCGGAAGGCAGAAGAGGAAAGAGGATAGCAATTATGTTAGAGTATGACCTCGAGATCAAGCCTACAAAGCTGATCAAAGGCTAGGGATTGGCCAAGCTCATGGCTGAATCTAATTTACATGCACTTGATATCAATCTCATTTTAGTTTTGTCCGATGAAGAGGATGATGGCTCACTCATGCAGGCATTAGATATTTTTCTCTCATCTCCTTGGTATGCTGACATCATTTATGTTCTTCAACATCATAATCCTCCTCCAGACATGTCTAAAAGTAAGGATAGGTCATTAAAGTTGAAAGCTTCCAAATCTGCATTTTGGACAACGCTCTATATTGGAAAGACCCAAGAGGTGTCTTGCTGAACTATTTAGTAGAAAATGAAGCCAAAGAGGTAATGCCTGATTTCCATAAGAGAGATTGTGGAGGTCACTTGTTTCGGAAAACCACGACAAATAAGGTGTTGAGGGCTTGATATTATTGGCCTACTCTCTTTGCAGATTTATATAAAACCGTGATGAGCTGTCACGAGTGCCAGATATTTCAAGGTAAGAGGAAGCTTCTCTTGCTGCCTTTGCATCCTATATCCATGCAAGCTTCATTTCAGCAGTGGGGCCTTGACTTCATTGGCAAAATCCACCCTGCATCTTTTGCCCAACATAAGTGGATCTAGACAACTACCGACTACTTCAGCAAATGGATCGAATCAATCCCAACAAGGCAAGTTACATATTTAGTCATTAGTCAGTTTTTGGAGACTAACATTTTGTCTTGTTTTGGCTGTCCTCACAAGATCATTACAGATAATGCGACTGCATTCAAATCTAAGAAAATGGTTGAGTTTTGCGAGAAATACAACATCAAATTGGGGTACTCAACTTCATATTATCCGCAAGGTAATGGATTGGCAGAATCTTCGAACAAATCTTTAATCAACATTATAAAGAAGATGTTGGAGGCGAACAAGAAGAACTGGCATAAGAAGCTTGTTAATGCTTTGTGGGCAGACAGGGTGAGTAGTAAGAAGTCAATAGGAATGTCTCCTTTTCAATTGGTATATGGAGTAGATACAATTTTCCCTTCATCATTTGCAGTTCCGGTTATGAAGTTGTTACAAGAAGCAGGTAGTGAAGAGAATGATGTGCAGTGTCGGATCAATCAGATGATCCATCTTCAACAAACTAGGGATGAGGTCTTTCAAAACACCTCAAAGCTTCATGAAAGGATAAAGAAGGTATATGACCGCAAGACAAAAGCAGATGATTTCAAAATTGGCAACGTGGTCCTCCGTTGGGATGCTAGAAACAAAGAGAAAGGGAAACACGGTAAATTTGAGAACCTATGGAAAGGACCATACAAGATTTCAGCCTCTCGCAGACAACATGCTTTCCTATTGGAGGAAATGAATGGAGAAGACTGCATAGGAGGACTAGTCAATGGTAGGCTTCTTAAGCACTACCTTTTCTGAGCAGATTTTTGAAAATTTCCTAATTCCATTGTACATATCAGTTTAAATTTTCTGCAAAAGTGTGAAGTGGAGAATCATCGGAGCTTGGAGCCCGAAGTGAAGGCCATAAAGTTCCATTGGTTTGCTGCTGTTTTCAAAGTTTAGTTAAAGTCAAGTTAGTCCAGTGTTGAATCAGTTTATCGTGTCAAGTTTTCAGTATTTAGTTTGGTTTTTAACTTTTGACTTCATGCCCAATGGTTAGGCTACTTGGTCTACGGTGTTCTTGACACCTCCAAGGAGCTGCCATCCCCAGCTGGAGCCAATGTTAGTGTCAGTCTTTACATCCTGTTACCAGTGATCAAATGGGCTCTTCTCATGTCCTGTTAGGGTCCCATATTCAAATTTTTGTCGTTTCATTAGGTTTTCAAGCAAAAATTTGGTCACTGGGTATTAGGTTTAGGGCTATTTTCCACTCTTTCCAAAATTTCCATATGCTGGTCCATGTCATCACTCAGCTGAGTGTATCCTCATTCAGAGATTATCATCATCATTCCAGTCATCAACATCATGAGTTCATTCAGTTTAGTGTCTCCATTAGGTCATTAGGTTTTCAGTCACCAAAATTGTCATTTCATTCATAAAATCCGACAATTGGAGTGGTAATAGCCAAGTTTTTACAAATAAGTTTGATTTCAAAAATGTAATTTTATGTTTCTATATGTAATAAGTACTTAATGTTCCTAAAGCTGTAGTTCAAGTTTTGAAAAATTTCAAGGTTCCAAAAGATTTGATGTTCCAAAGAAGCTATAATATTCCAAGGTTACAAAAGTCCAAGGTTACAAAGTTTAAAAAATGAAAGTCATGCTTAAAAAAGATATGTGGGGCCCATCCTCACTCAAAGGGAGTCATTTCATGTTTATAAGAAAGCCAAAAAGACAAATATGAAACTCATTTGCACTCTTATGTTCCCCTAGCATCGAGCTCATTCCTCATTTTGGCAAGAAAACTCGCGTTTTTACCTCACATTGGAAAAAATTGCATCTCGCTGCACATACAGAGACTGTGCTGCGCTTCTGGAGGAGCACGCTGTGCATAGAAAGCCTGTGCTGCGCACCGGCACTGCGCACGAGGCAGAGTGGTGCAAAATTCATCATTTTGTCATCAAACTCGGTTTTTGAAGGTTCCTCTTCATCCATTTCTATCTCCAAACCCTTTCAAAGGTAAGCTCAAACCTTTCATATCCCTCTAGCATTGATATATCAAGAGAAATTAATGAAACAAATCTCCTCCTAGGGTTTGCTTGAAATTTGTGGTTTTTCTTCACAAGTGTTAAATCGCTGAACCAAACCCTATCTTTCTTGCTCCTACACCTCTGTTTGCACTTTATACATCACTTCCATCAACTATATAGCTATCTCCCTTCATTTTCATCACTCTCCCTACAAACTGTAGCCCAATTCTGCCAATTTGGGCAGTTTTCCTAGCTAGGGCTGTGTTTGAATTTCCTAGCCCATTTCCCCTCACTCATTTCTCTCCATTTCACTCCCTAAAGCTCCTTAAGATCCATGCCCATCTCCCTAAATTTTCCTACTCCCATAACCCTTCCCTAAGTCCTTCATTTTATCCCTTTATTCCCTTCCCTGTTTTGCCCTCTTATCATCCAGGGTTTCATCATGGAAGCTGATTCATCACCATCAGAGAAAATAAAATACAACAAAGGGGGAAAGATACTGAGGTTTGAGCTCTCCAACTATAATGAAATCACTTCCTCATCATTCATCAGAAAATGCTTTGAAGATGCCAGTTGTTTAGGGTTTTGTCAAAGAGTGGAGGAGGTAGGTTTTCATGAGCAGCTCACAGATATGTTTGCCACCAATTTGAAAGGAGAAAAGGTCACCATAGCAGGGGTTGATTTCATATTCTCAATAGATGCCATATCTAATGCTACAGGGATACCAAACCATGGTGAGTATTGGTTCAAAGGCATGAACCTAGACCTAGAGCAGTACAAACCCTACTTGAAATCACAGTACAAAGGAGCACATTCATATATTGTCCCATTCAGATATTTGCTAGAGAGATATGCACCATTGATGAAGTTTGTCATGAAGTTTTTCACATGTGAGGGCAGGTTTTCGAGATTGTATCAATACAACATTAGACTGCTCATGCACTTCACAGTTGTGAAGTCCCTCAATTTGTGCAATTTCATGTATAGGAGTGTGATCAAGATGTCTGAAAAGCTACAAGTGAAAAACAAAGAGCATTATCATAGTCTCTTCCATCATAGTTTGGTGAAGGTCATAGTTCTCCATTAGTTGGCAGAAAAGAACATGACATGGGATTCCTTCATTGAGGCAACCCTACAAACTGCTACACCAAACTAGCAGCAAAACATGGCACCTACCATGCATGAGATTGGTTCATCAAGCAAAGAAGAAGCAGTGACAAAGAGACCTAGGCCTAAGGCACAAGGCTTGTGTTTGCTTGTCGAATTGAGGAAGGGGCCAAGCCCACACTAGCAGAGCTGAGAACATCAACACGACATGATACATCCATGCATGAGGAAGAGCATGAGTTTGACCTAGTAGACTTGGAGGCTAGTGATGAGCCTGAAAACCTAGAGAGGGTTATCAAAGACAAGGATGCACAGATTAAACAGCTCCAAGACAACTTGGCAAGGGCAAAATTCATCATTTCATTTCTAGAGCAAGGAAACCATTAGCTGAAGGCAAAACAGTTGGTCTTGGAGAAAAGTCAGTTTGAGGCAAGCAAACATGATGTGAAAGGCAAAGCAGTGGCTGACATAGATGAATATGATGAGCATGAACAATAGGTAAGAAGAAAGAGGCCAAGGACCATGGGTCTCAAAAAAGCATTGCAGAAGGAAAAAGAGAAAAACCCTACAGATGAAGAGCTCAATTTTGAAGATAGAATTGCAAATGAAATCAATGAGAACATGGAGTTTTGGCTTGAAAAGGTCAACATCCACTTGGAGAAGCTCTTGGACAAGGCCAATAGTGATAACAAGATTCATAAGCACATGGCTGACCATTACTATGCCCTAAATCAGATTTGCAATGTCAAGGTCAAACAGCTACAAGCTAAGCTAAAGGAAACCCTAATCAGCCATGAGGAGAAGGGTAAGTTGGATTCAATTGTTGATGCCTCCATGATTGCATGACACACCTCATTTGGTACTTGTGGATCACTTTTGAGAAGATTTTGAGGATTTTTTGTGTTTTGGTGCAATTTTTCAAAACTCAGAAAATTTCACTAGGTCTAGAAGCGCAGTGAGTTCACGCTGCGCTTCTTCCTCAGGCCTCCAAATGGAAAAAGGTCAGCATTTCCAGAAAGCTAATGACCCCCTCTCAAAGCCCATTTCCTCAGATGTTTGATTCAGGCCTTCAATTTTGAGAAAAGTGAAGAAAAGTGGTCAAAAATCAAAATTCTGCCTCCTTTTTTGACTTTCGCTGCGCTTCTGGAGACACCTTGGGAAAAGGGCTATAACTTAGTAAAAAATGGGTCATTTTGCATGCACAAATAGTCAAAAGATATCTACAATCTCCCAGATTTGCAGAATAGGTCTCAGATTTGGATTTGGACTTTAGCAAGGCACCTAAAAATGGCCTCAAACAACTCGTTGCGCTTCTGCAATTTTCTGATATTTATGATAAATTTTCACCGTGTAATTTTTGTCAATTTCCAGTTTGACTTTTGTAAAAGTCAAAAGGTCAAAGTAAATGGATAAGATAGGGTTACTTAGGTGTCTTATCCTCCATTTAATGTTATGAGGATATGTCTCATGATGGTTAGAAAAAGGAGGAATTGGTTGAGTAACCTCTCTAGTGTGTAGCAGACTTTGGATAGGTGCATGTATATGCCTTTTCTTGTTGGAAATTCGACTTCCAAGGGAGGATTTCGACCTCATTGGCTATATGAGGTACTTTGTAATCAATTTCAAAGGTTGGATGTCGTGGAATTGAGCCTTGGACACTAGTGTATTTGCAAATTTGGCAGGGACTAATAGACATAATTTGCAGCTATTGTGGTGGGATTCATGTGGTATGTGCTTTAGTAGTGTTTTTCCTTCTGTGATCATATGTTTGAATGTATTGTACCTTCCATTTCCATTTCCATGTCTTATGTGTTTGATTTCTAAGATGATAACCATAATTCATTAATTTTGATGCTTTGTTTTGGAGAATTTTTCACATTTATGTTCATTCTCTTCTGATATAAACGAATTCATGATATTCATGCTCGTTTTGAAACCCTATCAATTGAAAGATACCTCTAAAGTGCTAAAGTGTGTGCCTACATTGCCCAATTACATCTCTGCAAATTTGATTTTTAGAGCCCTAACCTATTTTTTTCCTAGACCTAAACTACCATCTAGCACAAAACCATCAAATCAAACAAACCCTAATCTGCATACCTACTCTAGTATCTTTCATGATCCAGTCAAATTGGCTGTCTAAGAAACCGGATTCGTTAGGTGAGGCCCATGAATCCCGAATTCGTCGTATCCGATACGATACGTACGGATTCATACTGAAATCACCGGATTCGATAGTATTCGTACAGGATACGTCGAATCCCGATCGTATCCTGTACGGATATGATCGAATCCCGTACAGTCGGATTCGAGCAGCCGAAAAGTGCGATTTTGACTTAGACAAGTTTGATTTCTCTCATTGTTTCTCACAGCTATTTGTTTGTGAAGTGAGCAAGGAGCAAGGGTTCGCAAGGAGCAAGGGCTAGCAAGGAGAAAGGGAGTTTTTTCAAAGAGATTTGAGCATCCGGTAAGTGCATTGTCCCTCTATGTTAGTGTTAGTGTTTGCATGTGCATATGTTTTATATATTTGGTTATTTTTGTTTATTTTTTACAGTGTTCATGGCTCAATCAAGAGCACCAAGACAGGAGCAAAGAAAGGGGAAAAATGTCCCCATTGGAGATGCCCCTCCTGTCCTTGTTTCATCAGGGTCTGCAAGTATTCCATCTATTGGAAGTGGGGCTGCAACAACAACTTCAAATGTGCAGGGAAAACAAACTCATGACCCCAAATACCCATTGTGGAAATATGTGACAAGAGAGGCAGGGCCAGGCAAAAAGGGAAAGGAAAGAGGAAATTGTTCATGGAAATGCAATTTTTGCAATGGCCATTTCACTTGCACATATTTCCGTGTGAAAGCTCATTTGTTGGGTTTTCCAGGTTGTGGCATTCAATCTTGTACAACAATTGAATTGTGTTAAAATTGGACAACTAGGTCCAAATTCCGGGTTGTGCT
The DNA here is from genome assembly GCA_034641835.2 of Pinus albicaulis. NCBI lineage: Eukaryota > Viridiplantae > Streptophyta > Pinopsida > Pinales > Pinaceae > Pinus > Pinus albicaulis. Next base: position 761,607,445 of record CM076570.1, on the reverse strand, counting down.
GCTTAGATGACGATCCCAATATTTTTATTGGATTCCTCTTTTGGAGAGGTGTAAGATTGATCTAAAGATCATTTTGATTGGATGAGCAAAACATATACTTTGAATTTATTCCACTTATGTGCTAGGTCGACCTGGAATATAATATAGACTTAAATGTCTTAAAGGACGTGTCACACATCCCCAAAGATGCCTATATATTGGAGAGACTTGGGGTTCATTTGACACGCAACGTGTGGAGGATTTTCTTCTCTCTTGATTGCATTGGAGCTGCGTTCTTGGTGCTGTGTATTTGTGGAGTATTCTCCGTTTGGGTTGTACTGGGATTATGTGTGACACGCTTGGCTGAATGACCTATTGGAGACTTTGCTGGTAGAAGCATCCTGCTGATCGCCGTAACGCCACCATTCATCATCTCTGTTTTGGCTTGTATTCTATCGATCTATTAGTATGTTCTATCTGCTTCAGTATTGTGCCCTAATCTGAAATTGCATAGAACATGTTCAGAAATTAACATGGTATCAGAGCTGGAGCGGAGACAAAGCCCAATTTATGTTGAAAAGCAATCTCTGATCTATTAATCCATTGGTGCAATAATGGCAGCAAAGAAGGAGTGGATTAGCTCGTTCAAGGAAGAGAGAGACCTCTGTTTTTGAGCAGCAGGTAGTAGAAGGGTATCTCAGCAAGGAGAAGAGGCTGTGTAGGAGGCTTCTTGTGACTGTTGAGGGACTGTTTTATGCTTGCAGGAGGGCAGAGTATGAGGAAAAGAGACACAGGTCTTTATTGAAGGTATTTGTGGGTGGAGAACACTTGGAAGAGGTAGCTGCAGCCTTGGAGGCTACTGTGGGTAGGTCACAGCCCTTACCAGCCTGTAACAGAGGAGCGTAGGGAAGGTTGAGGGCTGTTCTATGCCCAGAACAAACAACAAAGAAGGTGAGGATTCCTCCAAAGGAAGGCCGCAACAAATGAAGGGAAGACCACAGTCATTGGAGCTGTTTTAAGATGGGTAGATAACCCTCATAAGAGGTTGTTGCAGGACTGGTTATATACCTGTAGGTTGCCGCTGTGTATAAGGGCTGGTATCTTACCTAAAAGAGCAGTGTGGAGGGGAAACCTTCCATTGAAAGGAAACCGCAGTCAAAGGGAGGTTTGGAAGGCATGCAAGGTGGGCTGTAGCAACTTGCTAACAAGCCCTAATCAAACTTCAGATCTTTAGCAATTTACACCAGTTTTTTTTGGAATGCAAAGAATGTATGTTTGGCAGTGTTTTTTAAGTTGATTTGATGCAGATGGAGAACGTCCTAGTTTGGACAAGTGTTTAAAGGTTGTTTTATGGGTGCTCTGTCGCTAAAAGAAAATAACGCAGGCCTTTGAAGCCTCACTAAAGCTTGCCGCAGAGAATTAAGGAAGGTTGGTTAAAGTCTGTTTTGGTGGGCGGAGTCCCTTGGATAAGAGGCTGAGCATTTTAGGAGGAATTTTGGGCCTATTTCTCTTTCTGTTGTAGGTCCGAAGCTGACCGCAGGCATCATGAATGTTTGGGTGTAAGAATGTTTGGGTCTTGTAAATAGATAAAGGGTTGACTACTTGGAAAACAACCGCAGCAAAAGGAAGCATAATGGGTTAGATTTTGAGGACTGTGATGTGTGCCCTAACTAGTCTGAAATCAATAGCAGAGGAGCCAACCAAACAATGAGCAATCAAGGTATGTCCTCTGTGCTATTTGCAGAAAGAAGGCTGCTACAGCAGCAGTATGGGATATCAGTTTGAAGACTTAAGGCCTTGAAGAAACCTCTCTCTAGGACGAATATGTGTTTGGGTATACCGTAAAGTCTAAAAGGATGCTCAAGTTTGGCCACAATTAATTAACACTCTTCAACGTAAACAAGAGTATAACGCAGTAATAAAGGTTCTCTGTTTTAGGCCTGGCAGGAGTAAGAAATTGCCAAGTGTGCAAAAGAGAGACTAAACTAGTCTCTGTCTTGATCTCAGATATTTTCAGAAAGAGACCAAAAATAAACAATGTGAAGGAAAGTTTCCGCAGTAAGAAAGAAACCTTGAAATTGTGCTTCAAGTGTGTACAAAGAAGGGCCGAGAAGGGATCTCTAGGAGGCAGAGGTCAATTCAAGAAAAAGCTGCAAGGCAGATCACTAGGAACCAAGCTTTCCTAGTCCTGATGCAATTCAGTGATTTTTAGAAGATGACACACTGTGGCATTTAAGACCACATGTTTAGGAGCTGTGCACTGAAATCAGAGGGGCCAAGAGGGCAGATATGTACAGGTCACCTTGAAGAGGAGAAATCAAAATAAGGTATGTTCATAGGTGATGAACAACAATGATTGATATGCACTTATGACTGTGCTAGATCTGCGAACAGAAAGGTACCACATAAGATCGGTGCAAATTTGGATTTGGAAGGATTTTAGAAGGTTGACTGTAGAAGCCTTTGGTGCAAGATTATGAAACGGTCAGACTGTTGTCAAGATGGGCCAATCTATAAGCCCTAGGGAGAGTGACAGAGAAGTAGATTTGTCATTGAGTTAGGAAAATTATTTTTGGTAGCCTTAGAGAGAAGTCTTCTAAAATGACCAAAAGAATGAGAAATGGACAGATCTGGAAATAAGAAGCAGTGTAGGATCATGAGAGGAGGAATCATGATATATTCTCCCTGTTTGACAATGACATATGGAAAAATATGTATGACCATGAAATTTGAAATCTTCAATACTATATGGCAGTATGACCATGATGAAGAAGATAGTGATGGGTACAATAAAATTATGGCAACATCGTAATGACAGTGATGATGGTTATGTAGCCGCAATCTTGAGGAGTTAAATTTGTCATTGTATGTCACTGTCATTATGACAGTGACATGGACAGTCACCCATGTTTACGAAATTCATAATAGCAGTAAGCTTGTGATAGTATCAGTCTTACATTACAATGTAATGATAAACTTGAAGTGTGAACTGAGAAGTCTTTGTAGCCTTCAGTCACGTTGTTGGAGTCTTGAACTATGATCAGCAAAGCTTGTTTGGATGGCTTTGACTGTGGGAGAATAAGACCCCTTTCCCAAGTTGGTGTATGGGATGCCCTCATTTAAAATAGATGTCTTCTCTCTCGAGAGAAGCTGGCATTAAGAGGAAGAATACATCTGTATATGCTCCTGAGCTAATATCATTGCTGAACGAAAGAAGATCCTCATGGCGCAAAGACATGGCTTCAGATGGGGAAATTTCGGAAGAAAACCAAGAAGCCATATAAATACCAGGGGTATCTAGCTGCCATGAGTACAATATGAGCCTGGATCATTTGAAGCAGCTGTAAAGCATCAAATCTACAAGGATGCGAGGGTGATGTCTGGGATATGGTTCCTAGACCATAGAACATAGTTGTTGTCACCTCGATATAAGATCAAGCATGGATTTAATGGGAAAATGTGTTGCCTAAGACTTCTCTAGGAAGGCACTGATTCTTATAGCACCTATAATCTATTATTTCCCTTGCTGATACGCAAGGACGAAAGATTCATCAGATGGATAGAAAGATCGCTTTTTGACATGGTGCGGTAAAGGAAGAGGTGTATGTAGAGCAACCTCTAGGGATCAAAGTCCAAGATCGGGACACCCTTGTCTGCAGGTTGAAGAAAACCCTCTATGGGTTGAAGCAAGCACCCAGAGATTGGTACGAGAGGATAGATAGCTACCTGATGAAGTTGGGCTTCACTTGTAGTAATGCTGATCCAAACCTTTACTTCAAGGTTGATAGAGAGAAGCCTCTCATTTTGGTGTTGTATGTGGACGACCTCTTCCTGACAGGTGCTGACCCTCTCATTCATCAGTGTAAGAGGGAGCTCGCTGGTGAGTTCGAGATGAAAGACCTAGGACTGATGCATAGGCTCGGAGGTTTGGCAGAGACTTGGCGAGATTTTCCTTTCTCAAGGAAAATACACTATGAAGCTTCTGGTATGGTGGATTGTAAGTCCGTGTCGACATCTATGGAACTCAACTTTAAGAAGTTGAGTGGCAACGTTGTTGGGCCCGTGTTAGGAAATCCTACTGAGTATCGTCAACTCGTAGGGGCTCTGGTGTTCTTAGTAAACACCCATCCGGACATATGTTGTGCCATGAACACTTTGAGTCAACTCATGGTTGATCATAACATTCATTGGGTTAGTGCCAAGAAACTCTTGAGATATCTCTGTGGCACGATAGACCATGAGCATGACACTCCTTGGATATACAGATGCCGATTGCGCTGGCAGTGTGGTGGATCATAAGAGCACATCTGGATGCTAATTCACAAGTAGATCTGCTTCGGGCAGGAAACGAAAATCGGTAGCCTTGAGCACTGCTGACGTCGAATACATTGCAGCTTGTATGACCCATTGTGAAGTCACTTGGTTGCGAAAGATCTTCAGTGAGTTGTTCGAGCATGTGCTAGATGCCACCGTTATCCTTTGTGATAACCAGAGAGGGATTCATTTGTCATAGAATCCTGGGTTCCATGATTGATCCAAGCATGTTGATGGCTGGTACCACTTTATCCAGGATATGGTACGAGGTGTCGTAAGGCTCGATCATATAGGAACTGATGAGCAAGTTGCGGATATTCTCACAATGCCCTTGGGGAAGGTCATGTTCCTAACCTTTCGTGAGAATCTTGGAATCATGGAATGACCCTATTCTGAGGATCCTGTTGGACGATGAGATCTTGGAGCTCTGGGGGGCTCTAGGGATAGCTTCTCGGAGCTATAAGCACACACAGGGCTAGGCTTGCCAAACCCAATGGGTGTGCTCCTACCCCACCGAGATGACATTGTGATGGTTTACCTCTCCGATCTCAGGCCTATGCATCCTGCACCATGGAGTTCAAAACTCATGGAAGTACCTCCTGTCAGCCAATGAGGTGGGAATGTGAATGAGACCAGCAAGAATTGATGGACGGCATCGCAGACTGTCACTTCCTGCTGCCCAGGATGGCACATGTCCAACCACGATCCAATGCTTTGAGGCTTGACCTCCAACTGACTTTCTGTTAGTGAAACTAACTTTGGGTTAGTATATGACTCTTTTTGGACCTCCAACTGACTTCGAGTCAGATGAACCAACCTAGGGTTGGTTAGAGACTCTTTGTGAGTCCTATAGAGGTTTCAGACCTCTGGGCTGAATCTGTCAGCCGGGTATGATGTCTTTGTGACTGACCCGCTTCTGTTCTGAAATAAAGAGGCCAGCAAAGCAAGTTACGGAGGGATGACGCACGATGTTTGGATTGCACTAGTGGACGGAGTTCTCCCTAGTTGAGAGGAAGTGTTAAATTTGGACAACTAGGTCCAAACTTTGGGTTATCCTACTCAGATGATGATCCCAATATTTCTATTGGATTCCTCTTTCAGAGAGGTGTAAGATTGATCTAAAGATCATCTTGATCGGATGAGCATAACATGTACTTTGAATTTATTCCACTTATGTGTGAGGTCAGCCTAGAATATAATATAGAGTTAAATGTCTTAAAGGATGTGTCACACACCCCCAAAGATGCATATATATTGGAGAGACTTGGAGTTCATTATACACACAATGTGTGGAGGATTTTCTTCTCTCTTGATGGCGATGGAGCTGCGTTCTTGGTGTTGCGTCTTTGTGGAGTATTCTTGTCTAAGTTGCAATCGGGGTTATGTGTGACACGCTTGGCTGAATGACCTATTGGAGACTTTGCTAGTAGAAGCATCCTGCTGATCGCTGTAACGCCACCATTCATTATCTCCATTTTGGCTTGTCTTCTATCGATCTATTAGTATGTTCTATCTTCTTCAGTATTGTGCCCTAATTTGAAATGGCATAGAACATGTTCAAAATTAACACAAATTGCCACAGAGGAAGGACTGAGAAAGAGCAATTTTACAGCAAAATCGTGGCATCAAAATAAAACAAAACAAGAACATCACCCTTTCCATTTCATAAGAAAAGCAGCAGCAAGTTCCCTTTTAAGAGTTTTAGTAGGGGACAATCAACAAAGAGAAAGGTAAATTAGAAGCGAGCTCAATGGATAAGATTTTTCAAAAAGAGAAGAGGGAAGAGCTTGATCTCACCATTGCTTTTTTTTTTCTATCGGAACTTCATATCCTTTGATGTTGCATGGTCACCTCTATTTATTGAGATGTGTTGAGCTCAGAGTCATGGTGCTCCATCAGGTATGTGCCTCTTGGGTCAGAGAAGATTAGAACCACATTGTTGACAAGGAAAAGAAAGAGGTGGACAAAATGCTCGAGCCTATTAAATCAACATGGCCAACATCTGGGGTTAGCATTGTTTCTGATGGATGGACAGATCCAACACGCCACCCACTCATCAACTTCGTGGTGTCATCTTTGAATAGTCTAGTTTTCTTGAAAGCATTGGATGCACTTGGACTGTACAAGGATACAAAATATATGGGTGATTTATTTATTAAAATTATTAAAGATGTAGGTGTCAATTCTTATGTGAAAATCATTACAGATAATGCACTTGTTTGTAAGGTTGTTGGCATGATTGTGGAAGAAAATATCCACAAATATTTTGGACACCTTGCATTTTCCATTCATTGAACTTAGCAGTGATTTCCTCTGATGTGCTTTTATTGGAGGCATTATTGAGGATGCACGACATATCCGCAACTTTGTACAAAACCATACAAATGCCCTCACTATATACAAGGAGTACACCAATATATCATTGTTGAAGATTGTGGATACACGTTTTTCCTCTTCATTCATCATGTTGAAGAGGTTGAGGGAGGTCAAGACCACTCTTGGGCCATGGTTATTTTAGAGTTTTGGTCTTTTTGGAGAAAGATGAATCAAGCAGCCTCAAGAAAGTGAAGGACACAATGTTGGATGATGTCTGGTGGGAGAAGGTAGATCTACTTATTCATATCATGGAGCCTATCATTTCCTTGCTTCGATTTGTAGATACATACCAACCCATCCTAGGGGAGGTTTATGAGGGATGGGATTCCATGATTGAGTCTGTGAGGACCATTGTTTTACAGAGTCAGTGCCTAGAGTATGACATCACTGCAGGAGGCCTTCTTCACCAAGATACATGATATCTTTGTTGCTGAGATGGGACAAGAATCGCACAACTTTACATTGTTTGTCCACTCCTTGACCTAAAAATACTACAAACATAGTGGTTGAATGGTGGACTCCAAGCTTTGTCCTCTCACATGGATGGTGAAATCTCACAGGGGAGGAAAGATGCATTCAGGAGGATTTTTCAGGAGAGGGCATCCCTTGATGAGGTGGAGGATGCCTTTGCAGAGTTTTCCACTTGCATTGAGTGAGTTGCAGGCTATGATGTGATTCGAGACAAGGGGGCTAAGGAGCCCGATTCTTGGTGGGAAACTCATGGGGCAACAAGCCCTCCTCTACAGCAGTTAGCCATGAGGCTCCTCTCTCAGGTGACTTCATCCTCTTGTTGCGAGATGAATTGGAGCACATATGGGAATTTGTATAGTGTGAAGAAGAGCAGGCTTGAGCAGTCCAAAGCAGAGACAACGGTGTATGTGCACACCAACCTTCGTCTCATCTATAAGCAGAGGGAGGATTGGTTGAAGGGAAAGGCAAAGATGTGGGATGTCTTTTCTGATGATATGGGTCTGGACAACAGTGTTGAGTTGGCATTAGCCAACTTGGATCTCAATGTGCCAGTGCTAGAGCCTATCACATTTGATGATGCCGATATAGTAGAGGCGTCATCCTCCACACCAATAGATGCAAAGATGACAGAGGAGGAGGATGCAACAGAGGAGAGCAGTGGTGAGCATGATGATCAGGATGAGGACAGTGATGCTGATTATGATGATTGATGACTCTGACTCATTGAGGCTTTAGGCTTGTAGTCTTGTAGACTGTAGTTGTTTTGTATTTTCTATTTCTATTTGCCATTGGCAATGTACTTATGTAACACATTTTGATTCTGATGAATTTGACAATTGTATGATGAATCAATGTATCAATGTATCATGTATGAGTATCTAAGATCTTAAATCTATGTTTGAATCAATAAATTTGTATGAATTTGTGTAAAAAATATCTAATTTTTAATATATATATATATATATATATATATATATATATATATATATTTTAAATATATATATTTTTTAATAAAATAATATATAACGTATCGTATCTTGGACATGTCCTGTTCCGGGGGTCATCGTATCCCGAATCCGATTCTCGAATCCCCGTATCCATCGAATCTAGAATCCCCGTATTAGGTGACTTAGTTGGCTGTGATCTCATTGAGAGAGCCCTCTCAGCCTAGTAGGGCTAGCTACTAGGTCAAAGTTTTATGTGGTTACCTTTGTTGGTCTCCTTTTCAGCCTTCGGAGAACTAGTGGAGTGCTAACACTTTGTTGATGTTATTATAAAATCTATTGAACAAGTAGGTAGGTCCTAATAGGGTGGTGCAAGTTATCACGGATAATACACCAGTATGCAAAGATGCAGGTTGAATTATTGAGGGGAGGTACGATGGAGTGTAAAAACTCTGGTAAACTTGATAAATATATATTATTCTTGATAAAATATGAGATATGAGATATGATTACAATGGGGAATCACCAAGGCTTTAAATATAGCCTTATGGTGTCCCTTGGCGAAGAGGCATGATCTTTGATAATGCCCTTTCACTTAATAAAACCTAAGATAACTATATCTAACTAATAATTAATGAAATATACATAACATTGCCCCTCTCTTAAAGATGCTTTGTCCTCAAAGCATACATAACAATGGACAATGGTGACGAACGCTTGGGTTTCTTGAGCGGTGGGCTCTTGCTTCCCACATTTTAAAAAGATCGTGAAGCATCTTCCGAGTTCAATCTTTTGGTGATGTGGATAGCGACAAGATTTGATATTGACAGGGTCATGTCCTTTCTTGACTTCTATTGGATGTTCATGTTCCTTATTAGGAGGTATTTTTTTTGGCAGGTCTTGGAAGACTTTTTCGTGTTTTCTAACTATTTCTTGTTCTTCTGGTGATTTTTCGTGATTTCTCTTTAGATTTAGAGGTAAGTTACCAACAATTATCATTCGATGCAACTTCTCCTCATCATCAAATGCTTCATTCTTAACAACCATATCTGCTTCATCACCGAAGGCCTCAACAACGTTTGGAACTGTATTAGTGGCTTTGGATGTGTTTGTCTCTTCACATTTTTCTTTCAATTCCGGGGATGAAACATTTTGTTGCTTATAAGCATCTGCATTTTCATGGTTTCTTTCATTTTCAATGACTATGTCTGTTGTTGCATCTGTGATAGAAGTCACGTTGAATTCTTTATGTGGCTCCTTCACCAACATCGTTTCTTTTGAACTGCCATTGGATTTTCATTTATATAAAAGTTCTCAACAACTTCTGTTGTTGCATTACTGGCTTTATAAGTGGATTGAGTTGCATTTTCTTCTCTTGGTTTCTCAGCTTTATAATTTTCATGGGTGATCTCAGAGTCTCTACTTCTAGGTGGTTCAACACTATAGCCTTCATGTGAGCTGATTTCCAATTCAATTTTATTTAATTGCTCTTTTTTAAACATGTTACATTCATGAAGATGATCTGAATTGGCTGAATTGTTCAGTTGATTATGTTCGACATTTAGGAATATTGGAGGTTGTGTCTGACTTAATTTATCTATCTTATCATTTAGCTTATTGAATAATTTATTTATTTTGTACTATTGCTTTATGCTTTTCGTGGCTCCGTGATGATTTAGCCAACATTTGTCTTTCATTTGATTTGTCGTATCATGAACCTTTTTGATGTCGTTGGAGCAAGTCCCTAAATCGACCTTCAAGATCGTATTAATCTTTTCCGAATTCTTCTAATTATTATTGATCTCGTTTTTTGAGATCCACCACTTTTTTTGGAATTCAGCCATTGACACATGAAGACATTGAACGTGTATAGATCGGAATGAGGTGGGGAATATTTTTCTGCCAGTTTTTCCCTCTTTTAAAAAAAAATAAAAATTAATTAATTAATTAATATTTAATTAATTATTTAAATTAATTTTTTTTTGAAATAATAATAATAATTTCTATTATTATTATTATATATATTTTTAAATAATAATAATAATAATAATTATTATTATTTTATTATTTGAATTATATATATATATATATATATATATAATTATGGGGAAAAAGATTGTTAACCTTGAAAAGTCATGTTGTTTTTAAAATTCACTTTGTTTTGAAAAGGCACGTTGTTTTGAAAAGGGAAAATGGGTTTTAATACCATGGGCAATTACCATGGGCCCAAAATCCACGAGCAATTACTCTTCCTTTTTAATTTTACTTTGTCTTCACATGTCCGTATATGTACTTCTTTATATATATATATCTCTTTTTATTTTTTCTTTTTCTTTTGGAACTATTTTCTTTTAAATATATATATATATATATATTTTTTTTTGTTTTTTGTTTTTTTTCTTTTAATTTATTTCCCCCTTTGTGTTAACTTTCCTTCTCTCTTTATTTTATATATATATATATATATATATATTTCTTCCTTCTTTTTTTAAAAAACAAATGTTGTTGCCCACAAGCACTTGGTTTTTAAAAAAATCTGCAATTCTGGAATTTTCTTGTAATTCCTTAATTCTGGGTGATCACATAGATCTCGAAGAGCGATGGCTCTGATACCAATGGAGTGTAAAAACTCTGGTAAACTTTATATGTAAGTATATATTATTATTGATAAAATATGAGATATGAGATATGATTACAATGGAAAATCACCGAGGCTTCAAATATAACCTCATGGTGTCCCTTGGTGAAGAGGCATGATCTTTGATCATGCCCTTTCACTTAATAAAACCTAAGATAACTATATCTAACTAATAATTAATAAAATATACATAACATACGACCACATCTTTTGGACACTCTGCATTGTCCATAATCTGAATTTGATCTTAGAGGAGTTCGACAATAAAGTCCCATGGATAAAGGAACTCACTAGGGAAGCAAGAGAGATTGTTAAATTCATCACCAACCACCACCAATCTCAAGCAATAGACATCATGATAAGTTGGTGGATTATTTTGTAAGTGGACATCATCAAATAAATTTGTATAGAGGGCATACAGTTTTTCAGAATCTGAAGAGAACTTGATCCCTTCAGCAAGAGAGATCTCACAGACCGTAATGTATGCAAGTATCATATCTTCTCATTCTTCTTTTCTCAGCTCATGACTTTCATTGGAGCATACAGGCTTTAAGATTTCGAATGCTAACCTATTGACCAAATTTACAGTAGCCATGGAAATTGATTCTTTGTTAAGTACAAGATTGAGTTTAGATTACATAGGACAAGAGATTCGAAGATCAACATGTGTGGTCTTTATGACTGAAATGATTCCCTTGTGACAGTACATGGTTAAATTCTCATTTTGTAAATATGAATTAGAGCATTGAGAAATAACTTTTTGTAGGTTAGAAACCTTTGCACACTCTAGATTGTTTTCTTCTATGATATTTTTCAAACCAATGCCTTCCGAACTATTAGTTTCAACAAGGGGCAAACAATTTCCTTTTGGTGATTTTGCCTCACCTAACAGTCACTGTAATGGATCTGTCTCAAGATTCAGTTAGGTTGATATATCAGGTGGAAAACACCTGGGATGCTGTAAATTCTCTTCATCACTTGATAGTAACTCATCTTCTTCAGAGATACAGAGAAGGTATGCAAGCTAGTCGGCGCTTCTTGGTCAGATGCTTTTTCATTTTCACGAACCGATCGTAGATTTACATAACCCTTTGAAAGCAATCATCCAAAGGTTCATTTCTGTTCTTATGGATTCCTTCGAGTTCACTACAGAGTTCTTCAGAGTCATTATTTTCATGAGTGGTGATAAAGACTTCCATGAATCGTCTCCAACTATGAATTGACTTAGCTGTTAATATCCTATACCAAGCCTTCATTTGTCCTTCCAATATGAGGGTTAACAATCAACATACTTTACTGTCCTGAAAATTTAAAGATTATGACATGCAATGCTAAATTGATTAAGATGCTTGAGTGTAAGGGCTTTCCTTTCACCCTTAAACTTTGAATTTAACAAGAGATTAAATATCTTTATTGGAAGACTTAAAGGGTGGTCTTATACATAGATACAGAGGGGTGCCATGGGCTGGTTAAAACAATTTCTTGAAATAGCTCCATGTGGGCAGGCTTGTCATCACGCCCTCCTTTTAGCACTAGTTTTGTTGATGGGTTGAAATGACCTTGGCCGAAAATAGGGGGTCCTGAAAATTTAAAGATTATGACATGCAATGCTAAATTGATTAAGATGCTTGAGTGTAAGGGCTTTCCTTTCACCATTAAACTTTGAATTTAACAAGAGATTAAATATCTTTATTGGAAGACTTAAAAGGTGATCTTATACATAGATACAGAGGGGTGCCATGGGCTGGTTAAAACAATTTCTTGAAATAGATCCATGTGGGCAGGTTTGTCATCACGCCCTCCTTTTAGCACTAGTTTTGTTGACGGGTTGAAATGACCTTGGCCGAAAATAGGGGTTACCCTTAGTGAAAAGAGCCAATTAGATCTCAGAAGTTTTGTTGACGGGTTGAAATGACCTTGGCCGAAAATAGGGGTTACCCTTAGTGAAAAGAGCCAATTAGATCTCAGACTGTTTGGAATAGGGAACCCATTCGGATTCTGGCCATTATTGATATGAGGTTTGCTTGTTGTGGCTCGGTCCACCATTGATGGTTTTCTAAGCTAAAAAATGAAATGCAGTGCATGTAATATGCAAATGCATGTGCCGGACATCACTGTAAGCAGAAAGCAAGCACAGAACCACATATGCTCGTATCGAAAACCCATGAATTAGTTCATTGAGAATAAATAGAATGTTAGCAAATGATTGCAAACATAGAATAATCAAGCATTAAAACAAACTTCTGGAGTCCTATGCTAACAGATTCAAACAAACATTTCTAAAGAACTTAAATAAGAATACAATATCTACACATAGGAATAGTCTAGACTCTACAGTCTGAGATACATTCTTACTAATCTGTAGTGCTGAACAAGAGTAGCAGAATATTCCACACGAATACATACAGCAATCAGTGTTCTCTAGAAAAAGGCTTGGCCAAAAGTGGCTTATTAAAAGTTCCAGCAATAATACATGAAAGTTTCAAGAGCCAAAAGTCCTTTCTCCTTTCATTTCATTGTATTAATACCTCTCCAAAATAACTGGCCACTCTTCGCCTGGTGGTCAAGTGGCAGTTTCAGTTTTATTCAAGAGTGTTAACTATGAGAGTTTTCCAAGTGGTATGCTCAGTTTCATTGAAGTAACTGTCGTTATATTTAATTTTACATTAATTTGATGCCACCTCATTCCCTCTTTGATTGTTAGATATATGTTTGAAGAGTCTGTTGAACCCTTAGTTAAACTGAGAGGGAGGGGTGAATCAGTTTAACACATTCATGGACTTTTAAAACTTTTCTTTTAAAGTTATTTACACCTTTTATACTCTTCACATCATTATTTTGTGATCAACTTAATATACAATGGAACAACAATCATAATAAATGAGCAGCAGGTATTAAGCAGAATAAATACAGAGTATCAATACATAATCATCATGCATATAGACAACAGTTATAAGTGGAAACCCATAAAGGGTGAAAACCACATCTTATTATTGTTGTGATGCAAAGGCAAGCTCCAACTCCCTCTCACCACTGATTTTCTGTAGGCTCCAACCTATAGGAGGCTCCTACTTCAATTCTGCAAGCTACAACTTGCAAGGAAGCTCCAATTCCCATCTATTTTCTGCAGGCTACAACCTACAGGAGGCTCCTACCTGAGCCAGCTACAACTGACATCTATCAAGCTACAACTTGAAATGGAAGCACCAACTTCCTCTATTTTCTGCAGGCTACAACCTACGAGAAACCTGCCTCGAAAATACAAGCGACATCTATCAAGCTACAACGATGGAAGCATAACCTGCACTACAATGAAAACATCTTGATTTGGATATCGGCTCACGTACATTCCTTCATCACTGCTGTCCACCAGCCTTCATATCTGCCTTATATCATCTCTGAATCTTCACAGCTTCTATTTGCTCCTCCTTCTTCTTACCCTCTCTGCCTCATTTCTCCATTCTCTAACCTCTCTATGCATATCAATGTGATATCATTTATAGAGTTCACCTCATGACTGTTTGCATTCCACAGGGAATTCGAAGTGAATAGCTGTGACTCTCTGCCTTCTGCCTCCTCATTTCTTTATCCAGCATATTCAGAAAAATATTACAATTTGTATACATTTCAATATTACAGTGGGATATTTCTTTGCCTCCGGAGACTTGCCTTTGCATCACAAACAAAATAAAATCAATTAAAACATTTACATTTTCAGTTACAATACGGAATTCAAATCAACCCATTCAGTTATTGGATCACTATGTGTTTGTCTTTTTTGCTATTGTCACCGTCTTTTTCAGTTTTTGAACATTCCCCTGTTTCTATGCATGTAGAATGCATTTCCCAAATTCTGTTCCAAATCTGGCAGCTTTATCAGAATTCACACTATTTTATATTGCAGAAGTTCTTCATATGGTTCAAAACCATTTAACGCATATACACTGCTTCTTCTATAAAAACCAAATAACTCTCGGCATATAACAATAGAACTTTTTAACATAATACATAACCTTTCGGGCCCACTTGCCAAACTCTATCTATTTCTCGATGTGATGAGCCTCCTCCGATGATTTCTGATTGCGATTACATCCTTTGCGATGGTTCCGATGCAATTAATCGCAATCGCAAACTTCAATGACATGTTCCGTTACTCTGCCTTCACGCCGATGCGATTAGTGAAGGTCCCACCATGCAATATTTCGGCATTTCAATGTTATACATTATCTTTCTCTTTTACCCATCAAACCACTTTAACAAAGGAAAATCTTATATTTTCGTATTTGAATCTCCACCGATGCGATGGGTCACTGTGGACCCCACTCTGTCTTACTTTATGATCCAACGGTTGCGATTGGATCGCATCATCGCAATCACAACATCCAACAACTTGTTCACTTGCACTTCCGTTGCGCCGATGCGATTAGAACTCCACCGTTGATCTTCTATCTTCGATATGATCTCCGCCATCGATCTTCAACACTTCCGAAAGTCGCTTCTACTGTTCATTGCACAGTTCCACTTCTATTCATGGTTTCGCCTTTTATCAACACATTGGGTTTTGTTCATGTTCCTTTGTATTTTATACGAAACTCCAACCTTGATTTAAAACATAAACCATTGCATGATCCACCTTTAATATTGGGTCCCACATTTCTTTTAGCGTACCATTCACATCCAATGGTCTATCTGCTCTCGCGCTCCAACTATACCTTGGGCGTACATCCGACGGGTATAGCGCAATATCGCGCAATTTAAATGTACGAAACTTAATGCTCCAAAATTACGCGATGTAAGTGGTTTTTGAATACCACTCATTTACACGTGTCCAAATAACGATATCACGTTTGAAAAGTGAAAACAACTTACCACTTGACTGGTCGCGCGAACCCACTGGTATTGGGTTTTCAAAGCCGCTTTCCTTGCGGGCCCCACTGTCATTCCTTTGTTTGTTTAACTGGTCCATAGCGTTAATTCCTTTGTAAACGTTTCGACAAAACTTTTCTTAAATGAAACTCTTTTGTACCCCACCTTCATCGCATTGCATCTTCATTACTCTGCCTCCCTGTTTCTTTCGCCGATTGCGATATGCGATCGCATCGCATCGCAAACCAATCGCATCGCATCTCCATTACACTGCCTCTGCTTCTATTCATTGTCTCTGCTTTGTCTGCTGCCTCTGTTCCTTATCTGCCTTGCTGCCTTTGCTGCCTTTGCTACCTTGCTACCTTTCTATCCGCTGCCTCTGTTTGTTGCTTTTCCTTTGTGCTCCTTTGTCTTTCTTACTGCATAATTGCCTGATTTGCTCCTTTGCCTTGTTGCTGGTTCTTATCTGTGATAGTTCAGGTGCTGCTCCTGTCTTTTCCTTTTCCATCAATGACAATATTTTCAATAGTCTCCCCCTTTGGCATTGATGGCAACACCTCTACCAATACTCCAATGCTTCCTCCAAGTCTTCCTCCCCCTTTGACATCAATGGCAAAGGTTTGCACATTTCCTGGTGTGGTTTCCACATCTTGTCCATAATACACTGATCTTGAGGACCTGTTCCATGTACTTTTGTGACAATATTTGTTGACTGATCTCTCCCTGGAATGATGTTTTCTTTTCTGTTCTCCCCCTGGAATGATGGTTTCTTTTCATGTCAGAGAGTAGCATCTGCAGACACTACCCCTAGTTTGTCTCTCAGATATTCGAATGGTTCTTTAGCAAGAGGTTTTGTGAATATGTCTGCTGTTTGTCCCTTTATTGGCACATATTCCAACTTCACTACTTTCTGTGCTACTTGTTCTCTGAGGAAATGGTACTTGATTGGGATGTGCTTTGTTTTTGAATGAAGTACAGGCTTTTTTGATATACTTATTGCACTTGTATTGTCACATTTGATAGAAATAGGTTCATCAATGCTTACCTTCATGTCTTGGAGAGTTTGTTTCATCCACATTACTTGTGTGCAATATGTTGCTGTTACTATGTATTCTGCTTCTGCTGTAGATAGAGAGATAGAAGTTTGCTTCTTGCTTAGCCATGCCACCAGACTTTTTCCCAAATAGAATGCACCTCCACTTGTGCTTTTCCTGTCATCTACACAGCTGGCCCAATCTGCATCTATATATGCTGTCAAAGTGAAGCTCTTGCCTTTTGGATACCACAGCCCATAATGTGCAGTTTCTTGTAGATATCTGAATATTTTCTTGATTGCTAGTAAGTGATTTTGTTTTGGTGCTACTTGATATCTTGCCATAAGTCCTACTGCCAACATAATGTTTGGTCTAGAAGCTGTTAGGTGTAGCAGACTTCCTATCATGGATCTGTAAAGTTTTTGATCTACATCTGCTGATCCATCATTAGCACATAGTTTGCATCCAGTGATCATGGGAGTTGACACAGCTTTGCAGTCTTCCATTTGGAACCTTTTCAACATCTCTCTTAAGTATTTTTCTTGTGAGATGAATGTCCCTGTGTTCTTTTGTTGAACTTGAAGTCCTAAATAGAAGGTGAGCTCTCCAATCATAGACATCTCAAATTCTGATTTCATTTCTTCAGCAAATCCTTTTGCTAACTCATCCTTGTTGCTTCCAAACATGATGTCATCTACATACACTACTACAATTAGGAGATCATTTTCATTAGCTTTTATGTACAGATTGTTGTCTACTCCTCCTTTCTTAAACCCTTGTTTTTGAAAATATTTGTCCAACCTTGAATACCATGCACGAGGAGCTTGTTTTAGACCATATAAGGCTTTCTTTAATCTGCACACATAGTCATGTTTATCTGTTAATGAGAATCCTTCAGGTTGTTCCATGTAGACTTCTTCCTCTAGATCTCCATTCAGGAAGGCAGACTTCACATCCATTTGATATACCTTGAAATCATGATAACATGCAAAGGCCAAAAACATTCTGATTGCTTCCATTCTGGCTACAGGGGAAAAGGTTTCATCATATTCAAGACCTTCAATTTGTGAATATCCCTTGCATACAAGTCTGGCTTTATTTCTGATTACCTGCCCTTGTTCATTAATCTTATTCTTGAATATCCATTTTGTGCCAATGACATTTTGAACAATTATTGAACTAATTCCAGTGTGTTCTTTCAGTTTGATCGATTCCTCATTATAGCATTTATCAATATTTATGTCTTTCTTTGGCTTACTTCAAACTTCTTTGGCTCTATTTGTGATAACGTGACTAGAATCTCCATGTTATAATATTAAACTATTGTCTTCTATTGAACTCCAACATCTTTTTCGTACAATGATTTGATCTTTTGGACCAGTTCTTTGGGTGCCTTGATGGATACCTTTTTGAGATTGAATTGATTTCTTCCCATTTGTCTTTTCAGTTATCATTATCTTGATTCTCTTCTTCATGATATCCCAATTGATTCTTTTGCCAACTTGTGCTTCAACATTACCCATTTTGGTAGATCTTCATCAAACCTTACATCTATGCTTTCCACAATCTTGTGTAGTGTTTTGTTGTAGCACCTGTAACCCTTACTCTTAGATGCATATCCTAAAAATATTCCTTCATCTGCTCTTGCATCAAACTTTCCCAGATTTTCATCATTATTTGTTATGAAACATTTGCTTCCAAAGACTCTAAAGTGCTTGATTGATGCTGGTTTACCATGCCATAGTTCATAAGGAGTCTTGTCACAGTTTGGTCTTAAATGAGCTTTGTTAAGAATGTGAATAGCTGTGTGTACTGCTTCTGCCCAGAAGGTTTGGGGAATGTTACTTTCTTGCATCATTGCTCTGGCAATCTGTTGTACTGACTTGTTTTGTCTCTCTGCCACTCCATTCTGTTGAGGTGTACCTGCAATGGTAAACTGTTGTTTTATCCCATGTTCATTGCATAGTTCTGCAAAATCATAGTTTGTGAATTCTCCTCCTTTGTCTGATCTGATGCACTTTAGCTTGCATCCTGTTTGATTTTCCGCCAATGCCTTGAATATCTTGAATTTCTCAAGTGCTTCCGATTTATATTTGAGAAATGCTACCCATGTCATTTTGGAAAAATCATCTATTATCAGCATGAAATAGGATTCTCCACTTGGTGCTTTAGTTCTTGAAGGTCCACACAGGTCCATGTGAACAAGCTGAAGAGGTCTACTTGTAGACAGTTGCTCTTTGGTCTTGAAATATGTGCGGGTCTACTTGCCTAGTTGGCAGGATTTACAGATGGTATTTGAAGGCTTCTTTATGACTGGCATGTCTCTGACTGCATTCTTCTTGCTTAGACTTATGATGTGGTCAAAGTTTAGGTGTCCCAATCTTCTATGCCATAACCATGATTCCTCAAGTTTGCTAAGGTGGCATGCTTCATTCTCTTCATTCACTATGTAGACATTACTTTCTGTTCGAACACCTTTGATCAAGGTCTTTCCTATGGTGCTTGATCTTACTTCACAGTCTTGTGCTTTAAAAAGAACCTCACAACCTTTGTCACATATTTGATTGACACTTAGAAGATTGGCTTTCAGCCCATCCACAAATAGTACATCTTGAGCCTTTCCTCTTCCATTTTCCAGACTGACAGAGCCTTTCCCTTTGATTTTCCCTGCTTTATCATTGCCGAATGTAACATTCCCATATTTCTTTTCATCAAAGGTTACAAACTTGCTTCTATCTCCAGTCATATGTTTTGAGCATCGACTGTCTAAATACCATTGGCTTTTCAGGTCTTGAGCTATTAGAGCCAGGTCACATTTATTCACCTTCTTTTTCCACTGCATGCATCCTTTTGTTTGGTACCTTTTCTGAGATGATGGACCACCTTCTCTGAGAGGACATTGGGAAGACATATGTCCGATTTCATGGCATACAAAGCATTTGATCATATTTTTAACAGGATTATGAGTACGAGTGAACTCTCCATAATTCATAACTCTCCTTGAGGTTTTGAACATCAGCCTTTGTCCATATGTTTTGCACTCCTTGGCTTTATGGCCGAACTCCTTACAGTAAAAACAATATCCATAAAAACAATTAGCGTACTTGATGAAGGGTTGTCTTCTCCATTTGATTGCTTGAGGCAGTCTTTTCACTTTTTGCATCCTTTGCTGGTTGGAATCGATTCTCCTTTTATGATAGTGTGCAGCAATATGTCCCTGTTTGTGGCAGGCATAACAAGTGACATTTTTCATAGGGGGGAAGAATCTCCTTTGACAGCTTCCAAATTTGATATATTCAGGAGTATATGAGCCTTTTCCAGTTGACTGTTTATTTGTTTCGTTCTTTGTCATTTGAGGTTCCCTCATGTTTCTGTTTACTTCATTGCAGGCTTATACTTTTGTAGGAACCTTCTGAGCTGCTTCATTATCCTTGACAGCTTTTACAAAAATGATATTCCTGTTATCTGTTTCTTTGACTTTACTTGTTTCGCCTTCATAGCCTATCCCAGTTTTTATCAGAGGAGATCTTTGAGCATCTAGTATTTTATTCAACTTATCGGAGCTTGTCATTTGAGGAGTATTCATTAATACTTCTCTTTGGGCTTTTTTCTAATTTCTTTCTCAAGCACACTACTTCTTCTTCCAATTTCTCTTGCTTCTGAATTTTATCCTTAATTTTCTTAAGTAGAGTGTCTTCTACCTTCTTGGCTTCTTCAAGCTCTACTTTCAACTGAATGAGGTCTTCTCAGTTTTGTTCTTCTCTTACATATTTGAGGAGGATGTCTTTCTGTTTTCTGCACTTTAGTTTAAGTTTGTCTATTTCCTCTAGGGCACTTCTTAGCTCCCCCTCAAGATCAACTTCATCTTCTTCCTCATCTTCTAGAAGGAATCCTTCAAGTTCTTCCTTGGCCATCAATACAAATTCAAAGGTTCCCTCTTCATTGGAGGATTCATGTGAGCTTTCAGATGCACTGCTGTCTTGCTGAGCATACAATGATTTTCTATTGTGTCTATTCCCTTTCTGCCAGTTCTTTGATTTGGTTTTCTCTGTCTCTGGAGTCTGATTCTTTGTCTTCTTATAAGGACACTTATATGCGTAGTGTCCAACTCTTCCACAGTTAAAGCATTTAAATGGAAGTTTACCTTTATACTAGCCTGAGCCTCTTTCCACTCTTCTGACAAATTTGGCCTCTTCTTCATCAGAGCAGGAGCATGTATCTTCTTTTCCTTCTTTGTTCTTCTCTGTCTTAAAGGCTGCCTCCCTCACATTTGACTTCCTCTCTGGCAGTCTCATCTCATAGGCTGTTAGGTTTCCAAGTAATTGATTCATGGTCAAAGTTTCCCAATCAGCTGTTTCTTCTATGGCAGAGACCTTGGGGTTAAAGCTGGATGGTAAAGATCTTAGAATCTTTTGAACAATTACACATTCTTTTATGGTTTCTCCTAAAGCTTTCATGTTATTCACAATTTCTGCAACCCTTAAAAAGAAGCTGGCAATGTCTTCATCATCATTCATTTTTATATTTTCGAACTGAGCTCTATAGACTTGAAGTTTGGCTATCTTCACCTTTTTGTCTCCCTCATGGATGTTTTCTAGAGTATCCCATATTTCTTTGGCAGTCTCTTTGTGCATTACTTTGATAAATTCTGCCTCACACAATCCATTTAAGATTGCATTCATGGCTTTTGCATTAGCTACAAAATCTTGTTTGGCTTCTTTTTCTGAGTCGGTCGCCTTTGGGGCATATCCCAATTCCACAGCAGCCCAAACTTCTATTCCTAGAGACATTATATACGTCCTCATTCTTATTTTCCAGAGAGCATAATTTGCATCGGTGAACAAAGGGGCTTTATTTGTTGAGCATCCTTCTAGACTAGCCATCCTGGGGACCAAGGATCTCCTTCCAGTTGTTAAACCTAAATAGAAGGAACCAGCTCTGATACCAATTGTTGAACCCTTAGTTAAACTGAGAGGGGGGGGGTGAATCAATTTAACACATTCATGGACTTTTAAAACTTTTCTTTTAAACTTATTTACACCTTTTATACTCTTCACATCATCATTTTGTGATCAATTTAATATACAATGGAACAACAATCATAATAAATGAGCAGCAGGTACTAAGCAGAATAAATACAGAGTATCAACACATAATCATCATGCATATAGACAACAGGTATAAGTGGAAACCCATAAAGGGAGAAAACCACATCTTATTATTGTTGTGATGCAAAGGCAAGCTCCAACTCCCTCTCACCACTGATTTTCTGTAGGCACCAACCTATAGGAGGCTCCAACCTCAATTCCGCAAGCTACAACTTGCAAGGAAGCTCCAACTCCCGTCAATTTTCTGCTCCTACCCTCAACCAGCCTACAATCGACATCTATTAAGCTACAACCTGAAATGGAAGCACCAAATCCCATGTATTTTCTGTAGGCTACAACTCATAGGAGGATCCTACCTCAACTAACTACAACCAGGCATCTATCAAGATACAACTTGATATGGAAGCACCAAATTCCTCACTCTACAATAAAAACACATGGGCCGATTTACCTCCGGACACCGCCCCGTTCGTTCCTTCTATATCCTCGGATAGCGAAATTTCTCCATATCGCTCTTCTTCTTTATATCTCCCGAATAGGCCTTCGGCAGGGGGATCCGCTTCCTTCTTCTTACCCTCTCTGCCTCATTTCTCCATTCTCTAACCTCTCTATGCATATCATTGTGATATCATTTATAGAGTTCACCTCATGACTGTTTGCATTCCACAGGGAATTTGAAGTGAATAGCCGTGACTCTCTGCCTTCTGCCTCCTCATTTCTTTATCCAGCATATTCAGAAAAATATTACAATTTGTATACATTTCAATATTACAGTGGGATATTTCTTTGCCTCCGGAGACTTGCCTTTGCATCACAAACAATATAAAATCAATTAAAACATTTACATTTTCAGTTACAATACGGAATTCAAATCAACCCATTCAGTTATTGGATCACTTTGTGTTTTCCTTTTCTGCTACCGTCACTGTCTTTTTCAGTTTCTGAACATTCTCCTGTTTTCTATGCATGTAGAATGCATTTCCCAAATTCTGTTCCAAATCTGGCAGCTTTATCAGAATTCACACTATTTTATATTGCAGAAGTTCTTCATATGGTTCAAAACCATTTAACGCATATACACTGCTTCTTCTATAAAAACCAAATAACTCTTAGCATATAACAATAGACCTTTTTAACATAATACATAACCTTTCGGGCCCACTTGCCGAACTCTATCTATTTCCCGATGTGATGAGCCTCCTTCGATGATTTCCGATTGCGATTACATCCTTTGCGATGGTTCCGATGCGATTAATCGCAATTGCAAACCTCAATGGCATGTTCCGTTACTCTGCCTTCACGCCGATGCGATTAGCGAAGGTCCCACCATGCAATATTTCGGCATTTCAATGTTATACGTTATCTTTCTCCTTTACCCATCGAACCGCTTTAACAAAGGAAAATCTTATATTTTCGTATTTGAATCTTCGCCGATGCGATGGGTCACTGTGGACCCCACTCCGTCTTACTTTATGATCCAATGGTTGCTATCTACCGAGATCCACTGGTTGCGATTGGATCGCATCATCGCAATCGCAACATCCAACAACTTGTTCATTTGCACTTCCGCTGCGCCGATGTGATTAGAACTCCATTGTTGATCTTCTATCTCCGATACGATCTCTGCCGTCGATCTTCAACACTTCCGAAAGTTGCTTCTACTGTTCATTGCACGGTTCCACTTCTATTTATGGTTCCGCCTTTTATCAACACATTGGGTTTTGTTCATGTTCCTTTGTATTTTATACGAAACTCCGACCGTGGTTTAAAACATAAACCATTGCATGATCCACCTTTAATATTGGGTCCCACAATTCTTTTAGCGTACCATTCACATTCAACGGTCTATCTGCTCTCGCGCTCCAACTATACCTTGGGCATACATTCGACGGATATAGTGCAATATCGCGCAATTTAAATGTACGAAACTTAATGCTTAAAAATTACGCGATGTAAGTGGTTTTTGAATACCACTCATTTACACGTGTCCAAATAACGATATCGCGTTCGAAAAGTGAAAACAGCTTACCACTTGATGGGTCGCGCGAACCCACTGGTATTGGGTTTTCAAAGCCGCTTTCCTTGCGGGCCCCACTGTCCTTCCTTTGTTTGTTTAACTGGTCCATAGCGTTAATTCCTTTGTAAACGTTTCGGCAATACTTTTCTTAAATGAAACTCTTTTGTACCCCACTTTCATCGCATCGCATCTTCATTACTCTGCCTCTTTGTTTCTTTCGCCGATTGCAATATGCGATCACATCGCAAGCCAATCGCATCACATCTCCATTACACTGCCTCTGCTTCTAATAACTGTCTTTGCTTTGTCCGCTGCCTCTGTTCCTTATCTGCCTTGCTGCCTTTGCTGCCTTGCTACCTCTCTATCCGCTGCCTCTGTTTGCTGCTGTTCCTTTGTGCTCCTTTGTCTTTCTTACTGCAGAATTGCCTGATCTACTCCTTTGCCTTGTTGCTGGTTCTTCTCTGTGATAGTTCAGGTGCTGCTCCTGTCTTTTCCTTTGCCTTCAATGACAATATTTCCAACAGAGTCCACCTGAAAAACAAGATAACAATTGATTTTTCTTGGAGTCCACAACATGCGTGAGAAACTAATTCACCCTTAGCCATCAAACATGTAATTTGAGCCCAAATATGAAAGCCATTTAACAGACCATTTCACTGTCATGATCCATTTTGGATTATCGTTTGATGCTGGGCTAGCTGTTGGAGGTGTGCTAATTGGATCTGCATGCTATGTGAATACTTTTGTTGATTTCTCGTGTGCTTATCTAGAGGGCATGCTGAAGTGTGGCACTGAGCATCCTTGTGGTGATTGGAGGGTGTGCTGTGGGGTAGTACTAAGCTCTCTTGCACTGGAACAGCTTTGATCCACTAGTGTGGGATAACGATCCACAAAACTGTCTAGCTCTTAAATGTTGCTTCTTCCTTCAAGCTTTGCTCAACATCCTTAAAATTAGCGTTTTCATGTCGCAATTGCCAAGCACTTCCAAATTCCAATACAATGAGAATTTTAATTTGTCAACAACCCATGCCCAGAAAGTTCTGGAAACTTTACAGCTCCACATAACATGATAAGCAGTTCCAGCTTTGTGACAAAGCACTCAGCAATAATCTTCAGACCAAAGGGATGTAATCTATCCGTAACTGTTAAACTGTGTTGAAGGACCAATTGCCCAGGCACTGTAATCCTGAAAATATAGTTGGATTTTTAGATACTTTGACACTTTGTCATTTCCCTGAATGGTCAATTCCTGTTAAGTCGAAATGTGAGGGGATAATTTTCCCAGATCTTATAATATAGTTCGATGATTTCCAGTCCATGAAGGATGCCCCATTGTACAATTTACTGTACTTGATTGTGCGGGTTCGTTTATTTTATTGAAATTTCTGTAGGTTTCATATTCTTCTAGTTCAAGAAAATACCTGAGTTTTCAAGAGGTGCATAAAGACATGCATTGTATTATATATAAATGGTAGTAATTCATACATATGACATGTTTTTGGGGTTTTGGAATTGTATATTATTGCTAGGATAGTGCTCTGCAAACGTTTTGATTTTGTTTGTAATGCATGGGCTGTTATTGTTCTGCTCTAGGACCCTATATAATGCACTGAACATACAAGGACTTGACCTAATAATCAGGGCATGCTACCTGTTTTCTTTTGATTTTAAGTTTTAACAACCATGTATCTTATTGAAAGTTTGTTTTATTTCACTGCTGTATGTAGGTGGATGTTACTCTTTATCCAAAATTGGTATCATCATTTTTCCTTTTGTTTTTGCAGCGAAATTATGTCTTTTTCTTCATGTTTGTTTCATCGGCGACGCTTCTCTGCATCTACGTATTTGCAATGTCAGCCTTGTATATCAAATTCCTCATGAATGATGATGATAAGACTGTTTGGGGGGCAATGAAACAGTCTCCAGCATCTGTGATACTTATGGCCTACTCATTTATTTGTGTTTGGTTTGTTGGTGGGCTCACTGTTTTTCACTCGTACCTTATAAGCACCAACCAGGTGAGTGCTACTGAGTTCCTTTTTAAATGTGTTTCTTTGCTTTTACCCAAGTGACATGGGGCTAGAGATAAAAACGTTGGGGATGATATTAAAAACTGTGATGTTTTCTGTAATGTGACCAACTGTTTGAAAAGATATCTGCAAAAATTTGTATATTGATATATTTGTATATTACTATATTCTGTTTTTCTGTAATATAAAACTTGGTTTTTGCAAATGAGAGTTTGTAAATAAGAAAGAAGTTCAAGAAACACGATTATCAAAGAATATAGTGTTTCACATAACATTTTCATATTTACCAGTGCATTGCTGGACACATTTCAGAAGCCATGTGTGTAACATTATTATTTGTTATCTCAATGGGTTAGGTCAAGTGGTTGTCACTAATGTGGTTGGCCTTTTGGCTAGTTCCAAGCGAGTGGTTGCCTGGTTCAAATACCATTGGGTTAGGTTCTCTAGTGTACAAATATTGCTACTAGTGATCCATCCATGAATGTGGGGGATGAATCCTTCATCCCCCAGGTTCCCTGTGAGGTTTTCCTTGGAAAAAAAAAAAACAGCATTATTTGTTGGTATGGTAAACATGAATAAGGTCATTATGGTCAAATATAACAGTATAACCTCTATAATTAAAATTGTAAAGGAAATTTATGCATTGAAATCGGAAAAATTATAATTGTAAGAAAAAAATATAATAATAAATAGCTAATGGTTATGCATACAATTGTTTCCTGACAAACAAAGGTTTTAAAATTGATCAAATATGATATTAGATCTTTACAGGGGTTAAAGGTCCTGAAAATTGATGATGTCATCTGTGAGGATTCCAAGCTTTGCCTCATCCGGTACATACATCACCCCTTTAACTCCCTTCACACATACGCTAGATTAAGAAAATGTGGGCAAACCCTTACTCTGCAAATTGACATATTTCTAGACTTTATACTGAATTAACCCTCAATGATCAACATGCCATGGATCACTGACTCAGGTTCATTCTGAAGTTTGAACCAATGAACTATGCTGCACTGCAAGAAGATAGAGGACTTGCATGCATATGGTGACCTGCTCAAATCTATGCTAGGCTTCAACAGATCCATAGAGGAAGTGTGGTGAAGAATAGCAGAGTGTGGTCCCAAAGTCACAATAGATAAAACACACAAAATGTGGAAGGTATAAGATATAATCTTGCGAGAGAGAAGGGGTGTGCAGTATAGATTAACAATGCTGATAGATTGTTGCACAATGTTTACTATGAAAGGGAACCAAACCAATCTTATTGTAATTGACAACAAGAAATTATGCTGTAAAGATAGATATGTGAAACTAAATGTTAGGTCCAGAATTAGAATGGATATTCCTTATCTGGTGAATATGCAGTAAAACCAGAGAATATCGAAGCATCCCAAAGAAACTGAAGAACCAAAGTCAATATGATTTGGCTAAATCACTGTACATGTTACTTTCAATATTAAGCTACAAAATTGAGTGTTGTGGATGCTTGAGTTGTGTATATAAGTCTGTGTGCTCTAGTTGTGTAAGGGAAGGTTCTCTGACCTAGCTGCACAGGTACATAATGAATAAATTCAGAGATCCATGATGCTAAGATTATTTGCAAGGGCGATATAACACATTATTTACACAAGAGGGAGATCATTGCTTCATCCAAAGTGGACCCTAATGGTTGACCTTCATTTCAGTGTATAAAGTTGAGCACTGTCTCCTTCCTCACTTTTCAGGTCAGCCATTACATGTGCTAACTTTTTCATCACCCAACATGTATTCTGTCCTTGTTCACTTGGCTATTTGCTGGTGCTAACACGGTGAGCTTTGCTGCTGTTGTAGTGGTACAGGTATGATTTCAAGTGCTCTGGCTCTGGTGCAGGGATAGAAAAACTGTGCTACCCATCGGGCCTTGATGAATCAAACTCCAACCAATTACACCTTTAGATTCGTTAGTCATCCTATCCCATACCTGGATAAACCAGAGAACAACACAATTTAATAGCAAACAGTGTCAACCAGAGTCGATTTTTTCCAACCCCTACATCTGCAGTTCCTTCCAGCATCTTCACCCCACTATGGGTTGTATATGGGGTTCTTTCTACCAACACAATGAGATATCTTTTCATCAACTCTACACTAACAACTCTAATAGCTCACATGACTCCTGTAATATTCAATCTTATTTCATCCACATTCAACGCCATTGTTTCTACCTGTGATTGGCATTTCTCAATCACCTACTATTGTTTAGAAATCAAGTCAAACATTTGCTCTTCCCTTTTGAAATTTCATTCACATAATAAGTTCTGCAAACCTGGTTGTGTAAGATACACTTGTTTATATTCACCCATACATTTGGTTGAACTCTGCTGCCTTGGTCCTTTCCTTAGGCTCTTTGGCAACACAGAGACATTCTTCCGAGATATAGTGTGTTTTGGATAATGTCCCATATGACCTTTATCTCCAGACCAATATAAGTTCCTTATCAGCCTGTTTACTTCCCTTTGAGGCTTCCTCCTGTTGGCAGTTAAACAATTTCTATTATTATGACATTATCTTGTGATGTTTTCGTTATTATTATTTGTTCTTTCGATTTATCTTTTCTTATCATCAAGACTAATGCCAAGCAACAAATAGAAGAGGACACAAGATGTAGACACGCAGCCAGGGAAAAACCCACTCTTGGGGAAAACCCGGTCAAGAATTCTTCCTTCAGTAGATTCAAAACAAGATGAGACGACCAAGACCCTTACAACTTAGACTCAAGACTACCTCCATCCATCAAGTCAACCTCGTCATGTCATTCTTTAGTTCTATCATTCTTTGATCCTGTAGCAGTCATCCTTCTTCTTGCAATGACACTGAACTTGTATCTTGAGATAGCACCGAGCACCAAACCATCTTTTGCTCTGATGACACCGAATTCATTGTAATATTCCCAATTAGCCTTGCTAATTGGAATATTTCATTTTTGCTTTATTTTGCCGCTTTAGCTAGACATAATAAATAAAGTGAGAAATAAGGGGGGTCACCTCACTTTAGTCATCTCACTTTATAAATAAAGTTTCTTTTCCTAGTAGATGAATGTTGTAACTTAAAGAGGGGGCCTTGGGGGTCCACGTGATTATGATGGGGGGAGGCATCAGGCTGACCCAAGGTAAACTGCGCAGGTCAGAGAAGAGTAAGGGAGCAGTTAAATTTTGGAGGGAATTTGGCATTATAAAAGGAGAGGTTCTCACCTCATTTTGATCATCCATGATTTGATATTCTTATTGATAGCTAGACTTTGTCTGCTTCAGCACGCCGGTTGTTTAGTCGGTCTGCAGCACTGCTTAGTGCACGAGTGTCTCCGGTCGGAGATCTCACCCTTAGCCTCGGGGGACTTCGAGTGCCGGCCCTGGTAAGGTTTTCTGGTTTCACCCTTAGCTTCGGGGGACTACGAGTGCCCGCCCTAGTAAGGTTTGTTCTGAGTACACTTTTCAGTTCCAGTAGCAGAGCAGCAGCAGTTTCTGAAGCAAATCTGAGGAGGAGAAGCCCTCTAGTGGCTGCGCAGTTCATTGAGGAGACGACGCTGTCTCATCCAGAGAGAGGACGCAGTTTTATTCAGGAGGGTGAGGACGCTGTCCTAGGAAGGACGCAGTCCAGTTCTGGCAAGGGAGAACGCTGTCCAGTGAGGAGGAGGACGCTGTCAAGTCTGGAAGGGAGGACGCTGTCAAGTCTGGAAGGGAGGACGCTGTCCATTTCTGAAGGGAAGGGTTGCAGATCTGAAGGCCTATTGTTAGATCCAATCTTGGAAAGGGTAGATCTGAGCAGCCACTTGCAGATCCAGTCTTGTATCTTGCAGATCTGGAGGTTTAGCCCTAGATCCATCTTGGGGAGTTGCAGATCTGAGGAGATATTGGCAGATCTAGTCCAGATCTGAAGGGTTAACATCAGATCCAGCCCTAGAGGCTGTAGATCTAAAGAGATATTGTCAGATCCAGCATAGATCTGAGGGTTTGGTAGCAGATCTGATAGGGGAGGACGCAGATCAGGAAGGGAAGGACGCAGATCTGGTTTGGAGGCTTCAGATCTAGCAGATCTGAGCATTCAGGAGCAGATCCACTTGGTAGGACGCTGATCCGATGAGCAGACTTGGGAGAGGCAGGCTCAACAGCGTTTTCTACCTTCAAAATGGGCCCATTGTCCCTGGAGGATTTGTGACTGTGCTCTACCAGCCACACTGCCACTAGCAGACAAATGCTTATCAGGAGGGTTTGCGCTTGGAGATCGCGAGATTTATCGCCTCAAATTTCAAAGATCAAACAAGTACTTCATCTTCGCTGCAGAGTACCTAGACGCCGTCCTTGTTGGGCGCCTGTCGTTGGAGAGGGTCTCCACTTGCCTAGGGCAAGGATAGGTGCACTTACTCTGATTTATTGTACTCCTCTCTATGTACTTTCTGATTAATAAAATGGCTCAGTTTCTGGTATTCCATGTGCTATGATTCAGTGATCTGGTTCAGTATTATATTTTCTATATCCGTATTGGTGTATTTCTGTTTATTACTGGTTATTCCCTTTTGGGGATATTACAGTGGTATCAGAGCATAATTCTGGCTCAGCGTGTGGTCTATGACATCAGAAAAGAAATCATACAGAGCAATAGCAGTTGCAATTCCAGAAACGCAGTTGGAAAAAGGGCCAAAATAAAAAGGGTCAAATTTTGAAGTTTGGAATTAGGAAAAACGTTTTCTGGGTTTTTCTGGGTTTTGGGCAAGGATCACTTTCCCAAATTCCTGGAATTGTCTGAATAGTTTTCAGTGGATAAATCGGAGGTCGAAGTTAAGCAACAGTATGGTTTTGCAGCAGCCGTGCAATTTCTGAGGAACCTGTAGACACATAGCAGAAAGAGCTGATGGCAGGTGATGTGGACCAGAGGAGATTTAGGGAGACAAAACAGCGGAATCCAATGGAGGACATGTTTGCGAGGATGGCGGAGAAGTTGACGGAAAAGATGACTGAGAAGATGGATACATTCATACAGGATGTAACCAAAAAGATTTCGAAGAAGGAACCCCCTAGGGTTTTCCAGGTAGGGAAAGGATCGGGCGTGTCTAACCACATACCAGATGCTATTCCCATTGTGTCAGCATAGAGGGATAATCTAGCTCAACATGCGGCTATGTTTGCAGATTGGCAGAGCATGGAACAGGCATTCAGGGATGCTCTCCCTTTTGATCAATATATCCAGTTCCGATGCGGTATCAAACCCCCTGAGCAGCACCAGCACAAAGGGCACGGATACCACCGTGATGACCACCGCACAGCTAGTAGAGATTATGTTCAGCCCCAGCATGATAGTAGACCTCACGACTTTCACAGAGGGAACAAGCCCTCACATGATCAGGGCTTACAGCGCACAGAGGATAGATTCCATCTACCGACATTTGACGGGTCATCCAGGCGCTCAGGAAGAGCTTGGGTGGACAAGTTGGATACCTCTTTCCAGCTTGACCGAGTATCGGAGAGGAAGACCATTAAAATGGTTACCTCGCACTTGGAGGATGAGGACACGCAGGATTGCAGGGAGTTCGAGGACACACCTAGTGTGACACAGGACTCACCATCATTAGAGCCCTCCTTGGCTGTGCCGGTTGATATCGTAGTGGAGGAGATAGAGCCTACCCCGGTAGAGCCATCCATTGAGGTAATGACTGGAGCCGTGTCCGAGTCTTCGAGTGGTAGCAGCACACAGATGGGTGAGGTATCAGGAGATATATCCACTATCGATGAGGCACTAGGAGATACAGAGATATTGGATGATGGTCGCAGACAGCGGTGTCATCGGCTTCGGACAAACCTTCGAGTTCTGAGGGAGAAGGCCGCGTCAGTACGGGAGACCATTTTGTTGCAGGATCAGGAGCTGGAGGGTATGAGAGTGACTTGTACCAAGTCGGCGGCCAAGTTGGTCCACATTGGGGAACAACTGGATTCCCTGATGGTACAACCCGAGAGCACATTGCAGCATCAGATCATTCCCCGTCAAGTATGCATGGATGGGACTAGCAGAGTTGTTGGGTCATCTCTTCCCATTGAAGAGAGAGAGGCAGAGCCACCTAGTCAGGTCCCAGATGTTGACTTGGATAGTGGTATGAGACGATCAGAGTTGCACAGGATACAGCAGCCACGTGTTGAGGTTGGATGGCGAGAGGTTTTGAGTTGGTGCTCGGTGGAGCAGGCTATGGAGGAAGGGGAGGTCTCAAGGAGAGATCTCACTGGAGATGCACTTCGACACACCATGGGGTGCAATGACTTTCTTCCCTTCTCACAAGAGCAAATAGAAGATGGTGGACATCTTCGGATGGATAACATCTCTCATGCTTGTGTTGGACATCCCTCGAGCCATACACATCATGATGGGAGGTTTTTGCCTACCACCTATTTGATTCTTGATAGGGTCTCATTGGTCCTTGAGAAGTTTATACTTCAAAATCCCATGCAGTGCAAAATCAGAAATTTGATTTGGGAGGATGGTAACCCTCATGGGAGGAGTACCAGGATGAGGAGGCATCCACAAGTGATTGAGTGGATGGGGATGATGAGCAAGGAGCTAGGAGGCTACTTGCAGATCTATGACACCAGGCAGCAGGAGGCTTGGCTGCGCTGGTTACTCTTGGAAGAGTTTGGCCATCACTTGGCAAACACTCTTCCTAAGAGTAGGAGGATGGGGAAAAGATGGATGGATACTTGCATCATTGAGCAGCATAGAGTATGGATGCATGGTGTTGATGTGTTACTCATATCATTCATTGTGTCTTCATCACATGAGTTGTTTGATGGAGGAGAAGGAGATGGCACAATCCCCATGGTCTTTGATTGGGAAGCACTTCCACCTTGGGAGGTATTCCATATTTATTGCAGCATTATTAGAGGAGTCTTTGACAAGGAGCATGTCAAAGAACAGAGTCTTGTACTGACAGGAACTCATTTGCATGAGCTCACAACATTGTCACCTTGGAGCAGAACATTATGGAGGAAGTATGCGCAACAGAGATATGGTGGATCTATAACCCATAGGTCCCAGGATCACTTCATATTTGTTGCACTTACAAGAAGTAATGATGATAGAGACATCTATGGCCTATTCTTCTTGACTTGGGTTTCCAAGCATAAGGAGGATTATCTTCTTGCACCACATGAGACCTTCGGCATTTCCTTCATTTTGCTGCTGATCATGTCTTCATTTGCTGATATATATCAGATTTGTATGGGAGGCTTGATTATGAGAGAGACACATGAGCTGGATGTGTCCGTGAGTGGGAAAAATTCTCACAATTTCTGCACTACATGTTCTAATGGGAGCATGGGAAGAGGCATGGCCACCACTACTATGTTTGCGTTCTCTTTTGATGTGGGCCATGAGATTGATATTTACAGCCATGGGCAAGTGTTTGGACCTATGTTGTTGTCATATTCAGCCATTTGCTATCCATTAGTAGATGTGTTGGATCTTATACATTGCTTGCCATGTGATTTTCTGAGGTTGCAGTGGAAGAGACTGCACTATGGTTTGTTTTGGGCCAGCTTGTTCTTCATCGATGGAGGAACCTTCTATGGTGGATTGTTTTTCACTTTGCCATTGGAGGGCAATGATTTTGCAGCCCAGGATCAACATAGACTCTACACTTGTCATGAGTGGAGAGAAGGACAGCATGAGGTAAGCTATGATGCTTGCCAAGTTCATATTTTCAGCCCACCTTCATTACCAGAGCTTGAGGTGGAAGGAAATTTTTGGGAGTTGCCTTGTTGGGAGGTGGCTCATTTGGTCTGGATGATTGCTTGGAGATGGAGGATCCACAGGAGGGAGATATTCCTCATTATATTTTCGACTCCATGCCTTGATGGGAGAGAGATGATGAGCTGGTGCACAGCCGATGGGACAACTTACACAACCATAGATGCAGAGCAGCATCGGTCATGGTCTTCAGTCATAGCTAGAGGCAGTGAGCAGTCCGAGCCATGGGGCTTGTACGATTATTGGCCACAGTGGCGATGGGATCCGGGAGGACTATTGATTGGCCGGTACCATGAGAGGCCAGTTTGGGATCCTGGCATTGAGATATCCCTTCATGTCAGGGTGATGCAGGAGACAGAGAGGTTTCAGTGGGACCCAGGCACATTTCGCAGTATCGGCAGGGAGCCTCAGCTGGAGAGTAGGCTTGTTCAAGCATTGCTTGAGAACAAGCAATTTTTGCCGGA
This sequence comes from Pinus albicaulis, assembly GCA_034641835.2. Lineage (NCBI taxonomy): Eukaryota > Viridiplantae > Streptophyta > Pinopsida > Pinales > Pinaceae > Pinus > Pinus albicaulis. The sequence goes on along the minus strand of CM076570.1, from coordinate 761,573,434 downwards.
TGAGGATGCCACTTGGGAGAGCGAGCAGACTTTACAGCATCCATCACTTCAGTTGCTTGAGGACAAGCAACGTTTTGTCGGGGGAGACTGTAATATTCCCAATTAGCCTTGCTAATTGGAATATTTCATTTTTGCTTTATTTTGCCGCTTTAGCTAGACATAATAAATAAAGTGAGAAATAAGGGGGGTCACCTCACTTTAGTCATCTCACTTTATAAATAAAGTGTTCTTTTCCTAGTAGATGAATGTTGTAACTTAAAGAGGGGGCCTTGGGGGTCCACGTGATTATGATGGGGGGAGGC
>CM076570.1:761483090-761573032 GCA_034641835.2 Pinus albicaulis | reverse complement strand
AGGCAGAGAGGTTTCAGTGGGACCCAGGCACATTTTGCAGTATCGGCAAGGAGCATCAGCTAGAGAGTAGGCTTGTTCCAGCGTTGCTTGAGAACAAGACAGTTTTGCCGGATGAGGATGCCACGGGGGAGAGCGAGCAGACTTTACAAAGATCCATCACCTCACTGCTGGAGGAGCAACGTTTGCTCTGGGAGATCTAACATCCCCAATTAGCCTTGCTAATTGGAATATTTCATTTTTGCTTTATTTTGCAAATACCTAGACATAAACGATGATCGTTGTAACTTAAAGAGGGGGCCTTGGGGGTCCACGTGATTATGATGGGGGGAGGCATCAGTCTGACCCAAGGTAAACTGCGCAGGTCAGAGAAGAGTAAGGGAGCAGTTAAATTTTGGAGGGAATTTGGCATTATAAAAGGAGAGGTTCTCACCTCATTTTGATCATTCATGATTTGATATTCTTATTGATAGCTGGACTCTTGTCTGCTTCAGCACGCCGGTTGTTTAGTCGGTCTGCAGCACTGCTTAGTGCACGAGTGTCTCCGGTCGGAGATCTCACCCTTAGCCTCGGGGGACTTCGAGTGCCTGCCCTGGTAAGGTTTTTCTGGTTTCACCCTTAGCTTCGGGGGACTTCGAGTGCCCGCCCTAGTAAGGTTTGTCCTGAGTATACTTTTCAGTTCCAGTAGCAGCAGCAGTAGTTTCTGAAGCATATCTGAGGAGGAGGAAAGCCCTCTTGTGGCTGCGCAGAGCAAGAGAAGGAAGGACGCTGATTCTTGAAGGAGAAGGACGCTGTCTCATCTGGAGAGAGGACGCTGATCCTTGCAGGAGAGGAAGGACGCTGTCCAAGGAGGACGCAGTTCAGGATTGGCAGAGAAAACGCCATTTTGGGAGGCAGAAGGACGCTGTCTAGCCCTAGAGTGAGGACGCTGTCCATTTCTGAAGGTAAGGGTTACAGATCTGAAGGCTTATTGTTAGATCCAGCTTTGGGAAGGATAGATCTTGCAGATCTAGTCCTGTATGTGGCAGATCTAGTTTTGTATGTTGCAGATCTGGGGGTTTTGCACTAGATCCAGCTTGAAGAGTTGCAGATCTGAAGAAATATTGGCAGATCTAGTTCAGATCTGAAGGGTTAACAGCAGATCCAGCCCTAGAGGCTGTAGATCTGAAGAGATATTGTCAGATCCAGTATAGATCTGAAGGTTTGGTGGCAGATCTGATAGGGGAGGACGCAGATCAGGGAGAGAAGGACGCAGATCTGGTTTGGAGGCTTCAGATCTGTCAGATCTGAGTGTTCTGGAGCAGATCCACTTGGTAGGACGCTGATTTGAGAAGCAGACTTGGGAGAGGCAGGCTCAACAGCGTTTTCTAGCCTTCAGTGGCTGATCTATTGTCTGGAGGGTTTCCTGCGCTGTCACTAGCAGAGACAACGTTTTCTATTGTGGAGGGTTTGCAGTCTTCAGCCCCAGCACCAGCGCAGTTCATCTTCAGCTTGCAGAGCAGCTAGGACGTTGTCCTTGTTGCAGCCATTTGTCTGTTGAGAGGGTCTCCACTTGCCTAGGGCAAGGATAGGTGCACTTGCTCTGATTTATTGTACTCCTCTCTATGTACTTTCTGATTAATAAAATGGCTCAGTTTCTGGTATTCCATGTGCTATGATTCAGTGATCTGGTTCAGTATTATATTTTCTATATCTGTATTGGTGTATTTCTGTTTATTACTGGTTATTCCCTTTTGGGGATATTACATTCATTCACTGAGATATCACTGAAACATAGTTACTGTAATCACTGTAATAACACCGAACTGTGGTCACTATGGTCACTGAAACAATACCAAACTGAGGTTACTGTGTTCCCTGAAATCCCTTGTGTGGTAGCACCGAAATATTCCATTGAAAAGGCACTGAACCATACATGTGATAGCACTGAAATGTAGCATCAAACTTGGTCACTTCGGTCACTGTGGTAACACCGAGCCTGTGATAGCGCTGAGTTTTGCTTACTGTGATAGCACCGAAGTTGAGATCACCTATCTGAGCTCCTTCACGGAAATACTTGTCTCTGCAATCGTCATCCGAACTTGTCTTTGTTAATTTGCCTGAGTTTCTGTGGTAAAGTAATGCGAAGACCTCACACACACACACACACACACATATATATAGTGGTTTGTCCATAGAAATGAACCAACATGTGTCCATGAACAGGTGTGTCTCCATTTAGGCTGACATGAATTCACCTTATGGAAGCCGACTTGATTGAATATTCTTTTATAGGCCGACATCAAGGAGACTTTGATGGAGGAGGAGTTCAACATTACAAGAAAGACTTTGACTCAATCCTAAAGCCTACAATGGAGTCTTTACATATGACAATTGACCCAAGCATGAAACCCATGCTTTGACAAGTCAATTAAAATAATAATAAATTCTTTTTGACAAATATATTATATTTTGATTCAAGTACAATTTACGAAGACCAACCCTAGTTACATTCTTCAACACTCCCTCTTAACTAGGGAGATATTCATATTTATATATCATCTAAGAGGTACATGGAAGATCTCAAAACACATCATCTACGAAGAAGTTTAGGCACTGCAATGCCTTGGACTAGGTTTCGACCAGGGAAATCTATCCAATGGTCTCTCAACAGTTTAGACACCACGATACCATGGACTAGATTGTTGACCAAGGAAATCTATCTGAGTGGAACTAAGGTGGACTAATTAGCCTATCTAGGTACCATCGGGCTTACTTACTAACCACCAACCCAGGGATCCAATTGCGCATCCAACCATACCACCCTCCCTACCAGACATCGATACAAAGTGCCGACTTGATGTCCTCCCAGGCAATGCTTCACTCGCAAAGGCACAACAAATCTCTTCGTTCACACTGATCGGTAACCCACATGCTTATCAAACCTTCGAGAGATTTACCTGTACAAACAAAACCCCAATCAATAGTACACTTTCAAAACTACGTAACCAAATACAAACCTTCGGGGTCTTTGATGTTTCTTCTCAACTTATCTCAGTAAGACTATCAACCGAACCTTTTGACAGAAGATTCCTTTTTCATGTAGCAACATATCCTTCATTTTCCAATCCAAACTATGTTATGCCCTCCCTCTTAACCAAGGAGATTTTTTAATTCTATCCAGGCTCCCTCTTAACCTAGGGAAATCAACTTCTTCTTTCAGTATTGGAGATTCTTTCATGGCTTCCATCCTTCTCATCATGCTTATCATATCAACTTCTCTTACAAACATCTTATCAACTTGAAGATGATGTACCTGCACAACTTAGATAGCAAGTACAACCAGATCTATAGAAGCATGAAGTTAGTCATAACAAAATCTTATAGTAGCAGAAGCAAGAGACTATACTTCAATACTTCAACTTCTAGCCCAGGTTTGTTACAAACCCTAAATCACTTCAATAGCTCAATCAAAATATCAGTCCCATTATATCTACGTTATTAACATTTTTCTTGATAAGTTCTTTTATATAACAAACCCTAGAAACAATCCGAACAAGTAATGCATCTAACAACTTTTAGAATTCATATGTTAGACTTCCTACTAGGATTTCATGTAAATCCAAGATTTCATACATGAACTCCAATAATCAAAACTAATCACAACTTATTCAATGTGAGTGGCTTCTGCTAGGGTTTGACGTTTACCCTAGATTTCAAACAACATCATCCTAGAACTTCAAATTTTGACTAGGGCTTGTTTCCAAACCCTAGGACTTATGACCATTAGTAATTAGGTCAACACATATATCTAGGAATTCATCATCAAACAAAAGCATAACATATGTCACGAAATATTATTATATTGGATATATACCAACCTAGACCAAGCTAGGGTTTCAGCCAAATGAACATATACCTAGGGTTTCATTCCTAGGAATTTAAATACATAACAAAGGATTTTCTTATAGACCCACCGAACCTGAAGAATCTAGAGTTTCAATTCATAGCAAACCGTACTTTACAAAAAACTTCAAGGGTTCGAGATTTTAGATAACACCATTTTAACCCTAACAAGTTAGGGTTTTCATTATCATACCAAAACCCCAAACTTGACATCATCAATATATCAAACTTAATAGCAATTTCCCAATAACCCTAAGCAGGCTAGGGTTTCACATATTGTCAACATACCCTTAGGTTAGGGTTTTCCAGATAACATGTATAAGGTTCTATAAGAACAATCAAGGATGTAAGGAGGGTAGATTTATTAGATGATGAATCATCCCAAACAAGAATCTTTATGATTCTAGATAGCTAGACATAACGATGTTAGTAACACAAATTTCAAAAATAAGATGAATGTACTTACGAGAATTTTATAAGATGTATAGTCTAAGACATACCTGGAGATGTCCAAATCTTGTAGGAAGTGTAAGTCATGATCTTTTATACCTGTAATGCATACTTGCAAGCAAAACATGTGATGCCAAGAACATGATTTAATTTCTTAAGTTAGATCTCATGGAGGATGGAATCTTATAAAAGGTTATTTCTTCTTTCAATCAAGGACTTTTGCTTGAAGATTACTTGTAAACTCTAGAAAATAAGAAAGCATGCTATCTAGGGATTATAGTCTAGCTATAAACAAGGATCTTTTAAGATTAGATATACTAAAAATCTAAAAGCTTATACCTACCTTGTGATTACATACCTTTAATTTGATAACTCATTAGACTTGCATGTGCATCTAGACAATACTTACTTGAATAAGACTTGAATTAGAACAAACTTTGGATTCTTCGGTTATGTGGAGATGGGCTTATTCTTGGTCACAGGTAACTGTATCAAGTTCCTTTCCTTCAACGAGATGTAGATTGTCCTTCTTTATCAAACTTGTAGTACTTCAACCCATAGCCATGTCACTGCCTTGACCTTATCTTCAGCACTTAGTGCTTCAACATATTACTAAGCCGAAATCCTTCTTCTGAAATCTATATAACTGTGACTTCAATGTCATGTTCACTGAGATATACATCGAACTTCATCACTGCAATGTTACCGAGCACTGAACTTCTTCCTTGCAAAAGCACCGAACTATACTGAAGATGTTTCGAATTTACTCTCAGTAATTTGCATCGAGATTAGTCTGAGATATTCGCACTTGCTTCAAAGGTCTCACGAAAATCTTTCTGAACTCAATCTGAGCGTGTTGACAGTGCCTTCTCTGAAGATTTGAACTTGTTCACACTTGTAGAGCACCGAAACTTCACACTCTGAATTAGATCCGAACTTGTCACCTTGAGGTATAACAAAATCCTCATTCTTCTTCAAGGTGTCTTTAATATGGTGAATGGACTAGCTCTTTGTGACCTTCGTTGTATTAGCCTAGAATTGTCCATCTTGATCTTGACATGTAGAACCATTTACTGAGAATACTTCAAGGATGTATAAGTAATCTTCAAACTGCCTTTGATCATGACCTTAGCTCTGATACCATGTTTACAAATCCAAGGAGGTGGCAATTAAACAATTTTTCTTATTATGACAGTATCTTGTGATGTTTTTGTTATTATTATTTGTTCTTTAGATTTATCTTTTCTTATCATCAAGGCTAATGCCAATCAACAAATAGAAGAGGACACAAGATGTAGGCACACAGCCAGGGAAAAGCCCCACTCTTGGGGAAAACCCGATCAAGATTTCTTCCTTCAGTAGATTCAAAACAAGATGAGACGACCAAGACCCTTACAACTTAAACTCAAGACTACCTCCATCCATCAAGTCAACCTTGTCATGTCATTCTTCAGTTCTATCATTTTTTGCTCCTGTAGCAGTCATCCTTCTTCTTGCAATGACACCGAACTTGTATCTTGAGATAGCACCGAGCATCGAACCATCTTTGCTGTGATGTCACCGAATTTATTCACTGAGATATCACTGAAACGTAGTTACTGTAGTCATTGTAATAACGCCGAACTGTGGTCACTGTAATAACGCCGAACTGTGGTCACTGAAACAATACCAAACCGAGGTTACTGTGGTCGCTGAAACAATACCGAACTAGTGTTACTGTGGTCATTGAAATCCCTTGTGTGATGGCACTGAAATATTTCTTTGAAAGAGCACCGAACCATACATGTGATTGCACTGAAATGTAGCATCAAAATTGTGGTCACTTTGGTCACTATGGTAACACTGAGCCAGTGATAGCACTTTTCCAGTGATAGCACTGAAGTTTGCTTACTGTGATAGCACTGAAGTTGAGATCACCTATCCGAGCTCCTTCACCGAAATACTTGTCTCTGCAATTGTCATCCAAACTTGTATCTGTAATTTTGTCCGAGTTTTTGTGGTGACGTAATGCGAAGACCTCACACTTATATATATAGTGGTTTGCCCATAGAAATGAGTCGACATGTGTTCACGAACATGTGTGTCTCCATTTAGGCCGACATGAGTTCACCTTATGGAAGTCGACTTGATTGGAGATTCTTTTATAGGCCGACATCAAGGAGACTTTGATGGAGGAGTGGTTCAACATGACAAGAAAGACTTTGACTCAATCCTAAAGCCTACAATGGAGGTTTGACCTATGAAAATTGACCCAAGCATGAAACCAATGCTTTAACAAGTCAATTAAAATAATAATAAATTCTTCTTGACAAACATATTACATTTTGACTCAAGTACAATTTAGGAAGACCAAACCTAGTTACATTCTTCAACACCTCCCTTTATTCTTTTAACTTTCATTTCGATTGTTGGTTCATCATTCATCTTGTGCAGACTTTCAGGAAAGCATGAAAGTCACTATTTTACTCAAATAATCTCAACCGATTACTTCTAATAGGCATTCTTGGAATAAGGAACAAATATCACTTATCTTTTCAATAATTCCTCCTACATGGAAAAATGACAAGTAAAAACACATGATCTGTATATCATAACTACTCAAGTAGATTGGATCACCATTATATATTGATGGTTGTTAAGTAGTTGGAATCCTTAGTTGAATTTGTATAAGAGACAACAATAAATTTTGTGGGTTTGAAATTCACCACTTGTTTGGCTTGTAATCTCTCCCAGCATGTGGGAATTTGACAACAACAAAGGAGGTACATTGATTTTAAGTTTTTTGGTTTTGTCCATCAAGTGCAGTGACTTCCAATTTTGTGAGTCCTCAATTCATAATCTTGACTACCAATCATTTGTATCCCATTATGATTAAAATTTTCATTTGTTTACAAACCTATCAGCTTTAAATTCTATTATTTATGGCCAATCCAATTGGGGCCCTACAAAGAATTTTGAATTAATGTGGAATATAAAGTAGCAAAATGAACATTTAATATGTCATAAAGCAACCTCATTGAAGAGATCTAATCTCAGCCGTTGATGTCTCAATGAGAAGATTATAAAGGAAGGCTTGAGGGCCATTTGGAAAGACACACTGAATTGATCTAAGAGTTTGAAATTTCTGGGGCGTGGTTTGCTGAGAAATTCGAGCTACAGATCTGAGCAGTGAGGGGCAGAGATAGCATTTGGAGAGAGATTCTCTCAGCCAGTGGAGCATCAGTCAAAGAGAGGCGAAGGTGATCTAACCAAGCCAACGCTGAAGGAAAGGGGCTGATGCAGTGATTGCGCAGGATTCACGCACAATCAGCGCAAAGGCAGAGTAGGGTTTTTGGAAATTTTTCTTGTGGATCAGTTGGAGGCCGGGATTTGGAAAGTGACACCTGGAGGTTGTTCCTCAGGGTCCATAGAGGCAAAACAACTTAGCTAGGGTTGAACGCTGAGCCTGGAAGGGGTTGATGCAGAGGCTGGAAGGTACAACGCTGGGGCTACGCAATGCCTCCACGTGATAGTTTTCTCTTCATCCGGATCAGCCGGGAACTTAGTGATTGAGTGAGGTAAATTCTCACAAATTATTTAGCCAATAGTCCTCTCTATAACTGAATTACCCTTTAGAGATGTATTCATACATTGCTATTGCTTAATAATAAAACCCTCAGATCTGCTGCGCCGGTTTTCCCGCATTGGGTTTTTTCGGGGACTTAGTCCAAAATAAAGGTGTCATATGTGTGAATGATTTTACTTGTTCAGTTTCCTTGTTTCAGAATCATGAGTATTATAGTGTAGGCTTCTTCAATGATTGGTTTAGTATTTCATGTATTATTCATAAATAATTGTGTAAAGTAAATTACATAATAAGAGAAGTAATCTAGTTGGTTGCAGTAGGATTCCTTAGATTGCTTGAGATCTAGGAATTTTCGCAATCACACCCTGAATTACTTTGATAAGAGTGTGGCCTTTTGCGATTCACCATGTGTCAAGATGTTGACCCAAATGATGGTGATCTAAGACTCGTACATATGTCATCTGTCAAGTACTGTTAATTTTGGGCAACTATGTCCAAACTCCATGTTGTGATGCTCAGATGGCGATGCCAATATTTTTTTTGGATTCCTCTTTCGGAGAGGTGCAAGATCGATCTAAAGATCATCTTGATCCGATGAACAGAACATTTATTTTGAATTAATTCCACTTACGTGCAAGGTTGGCCAGAATTGTAATGTAGGCTTGGAGCCCCAACAGATGTGTCACACACCCTCACTGATGGATATATATAGGTCAACATTGGAGGTCATTTTCATTCATCACTAATCACACATTCTCTCTTTGCATCTGATTGGTTCAATCATCATCTTGGAGGCTTCTCTTCACTCACACGTGGGAAAAAGCAACAGCTAGGGTTTCAGACTATTCTAGGGTTTCCAGCGTAAAATTGACCAGTGTTGACTTTGGTCAATGGTTGGTTAGATTGACCCGAAACTCTCCCAAAACTTCGATCTCCTCAATCCGCATTTTTTGGCACAAAAACTGAGGTTGGATGTTGACTTTGACTTGGCTGCGTTGACTTTCTGCTACTACTGTTTTGCGTTGATCGTTGACTGGACAACGTTGACTTTTGTTGACTTTGGGTTGACTATTGTAGAAGCTGTCTGAGAGGGTTGTGTGACACATTCTGGGTGGCTGACCGTGAAGAGACTTTGCTGGTTGAAGCATCTTGTTGACCGCCGTAACACACCACAACACATATATTTTGCTGATCAAGTTAAGTGTATTTTTGGCTTGTCTTCCGTTGGTCTATTGGTATGTTCTATCAACATTTTACTTTCATGTTTATGTGATTACTATTTGATATCGGGTATAAAGTAAAAGTTGCATCAAGCATAGAACATCTACGAAAATTTACATGGTATCAGAGCTAAGGTGAAGACAAAGCCCAAGTTTGTATCGAGAACAATCACCAAAGAAGTAGCATTTGTCAAGGACCCATGTGCACCTCAAATTATAATGGCTTCAAAGCTGATGACAAGTTGACTGGCAAGGCTGACTTTAATGCCTGGAAGATGACTTTGGATTTAATGTTGGAAGACTAAGATGTCATGGACTATGTGCAGGGTAAAACCCAAGAGCCTGCATCATTTGCACCTACTGCCACGAAGTCAAAGTATAAGAAATGAGAAATCAAAGCAAAGTTGATCACCCAAGATTCTATTCATAAGAGTCTGGTTGCCTACATCTCTGAGCTGGGCACATGTAAGGAGATGTATGATAAGTTGGTCAATATGTTCAGGGCCAACAATGCAAATTAAGTCCTTTTCTTTAAGAACCAATTGAAGATTCTTAAGAAAGACAAGGATGAATCCATTCATTCTTATTTTCTGAAGTGGACTGAGATCATGAATAATCTTCTTGCCATTGGGGAGACAATAGATGATCGAGAAATGGTTCTCACTGCACTTGAAGGTCTCTCCTCTGAATGGCATGTATTCATTACTACCATTCTCAATGTAATATTCCCAATTAGCGATAGTTAATTGGAAATATTAATTTTGATTAATTTTGCCTTATATAGTTAAAATATAAATAAAATGGGTAAAAGGAGAATGTGAGTCACTTAGGATAAAACGCACTCCCTAAAGTCACCTAGGAGACATAACGTTGTGGTCAAGGTGGGGCCAAGGGGGCCAAGTGACAACGAAGGGGGTGACACACTTAGACAGCGTGGGCCCAGCCAACACAGATGAGTTGGTAGCGTGGGCCAAAGAGAGGCAGCGTAAGCATGGTGGGGCCAAGGAGAGAGAGAGGCTCACCAAAGATAAATAGAGGGGAGGCTACCTCATTTCCCTCATTGATGATTATGCATTTTGGAGATTGTCTCTAGACATTGAGCACGTTTGCTGTTTAGGTAGTCTGCACATACTGTTCAGTACACTGGGTGTCTCCGTGCTGAGATCCCAACCTCAGCCCCGGGAGACTTCGAGTGCTTGGTCGGGTGAGGAGTCCTACCATATTTTGCAGGGGGAGATCAAAGCTTCAGTCATTGAGGAGCATTCCTTGGAGGGACAGCGCAGTCTTGCAGAGGGAGGACAGAGTTCTAGTTGGGGGAGGTTCCAGATTGAGGTTATTTGGGTGGATTCAGACTGGAGGATTAGGGCAGGGATCAACCCTTACCTATTGGAGACATTTTGCAGAGGGAGAGGCCATATTTTGCAGTGTTGCCTTCAGGGTTAGCGTTTTCCCTTGAGGGATAACGTAGTGCCTCAAAGGAGGTATTTTCCGGGGTCAGCCATTCTTGAAAATCTCTCTGGGCTTTTCTGGGTATTGGGAGAGGAGGCCATTCCCAGAGTTTCAGCATTTTCCGAGTTGGGGAGTAGCCCCAAAGACTCATTTCATTCTAGCAGTTGCAGCAGCATGGCGGCATTTTCCAGTAGCTTGGAGATTACACAGTTGATAGAGGGACCAGCCATTCCACACATTGTTCTGAGAGTATTTCTACACTTGCCTTGAGCAAGTCGAGGTGCCATCATTCTGATCACCTTTGTGCTTTTCTTATTTCTCAGTATTAATAAAATGGCTCAGCGTTCTCCATATTGTGTATTTTGTCTCGTGGTTTGTCTCTAGTTGTTGTGTACCTTGTTTGTGTGCTTTATATTACTGTTTATTTCCCTTTGGGATATTATAATGGTATCAAAGCTCATAGACCTGGCTCAGCGTGTGGAGCAAGTCGTCTATGACACCGAACGAGAAGCCGTACATTTGCTACAGGGGTAGGAAGTACCGTGACCGAGAGCGTAGGTTGCAAATCACCTACAGAGAGGGTGACTGCGCTCCAATAGTGGACGCAAAGCAGGAGGAACCGATGGCAGATGATAGAGATGATGTGAAGGAGTTTGGGGAAATGCTCCTCAAGTCAGTATAGGATCTGTCAAGGCGGATAGAGGAGATGGGGCAGAGATTCACGGCAGCAGAGCCCAGACAGCATGAAACCCCGAGGGGTTTCCATATTGGAGAGGGATCGGGTACGTCCCATCATTTGCAGGGGCACTTCGCAGCATAGCAGGTGGCATCCCATACACCCCCACGCTCAACGATGCCCACTTTCCTGGCAGCAGATACAGGGGTGGGAGCACAGCAGGAGCAGGAGCCAACCCACATGGGTGACTACTTTGCCGAGTACCAGGCCTATGGACAGGAGTTCAGAGATGCACTCACATTTCACAATTTTGTCTTGCTCAAGCAGGACAATAGACCCCGCCATCATCACAAGGGAAATAGACATTCTCAGGACGGAGATATGCATCGTACTATGGGCAGGTTTCATTTGCCAAATTTTGACGGTTCGTCAAGCAGTTTGGCAAAGGCATGGTTAGAGAAGCTGGATATATATTTCCGGCTCAACCAAATGGCGGAGACGAAGGCCATCAAGGTGGCAGCGCTGCATCTAGATGGCGAGGCCCAAGATTGGTGGTTCCACGAGATGGTTATACTCGGGCACTCGACAGTGACAGCTTATGCCGAGTTTACCCGGAGGTTGATAGAGAGGTTTGATCAGAGGGATCCAGAGGAGCACTTTGTTGAGCTGACGAAGCTCAACCAGACCGAGAGTCCGGACACATACATCTCAGATTTCCTGAGACTCTCAATGATGGTGCTAGATTTATCGGCAGCACGGATGATCTACATGTTTATTGACGGGTTAGCAGAGCCTCTTCAGGGATTAGTCCGGTCCACTAGGCCAACCACACTTCATGATGCAGTTGGCAGGACTAGAGATTTACAGGATGCTTTACCCCGGACCAGAGCACCTTACCCTCAGAGGACGACGTTCCAGCCCAAGGGGAGGGACTTGAGGGTTTCGCCTCCAAAGGAGAACCAGAGCAGAGGACCGATAGATGATGAGACCAGGAGGGATCTGAGGAGGAAGAGACTGTTTCACCTACCAGGAACCATGGGCACCAGGACACCATTGTGCCGCAGGCAAGGCACACTATATTGAGGTCTTCTCCGAGAGCAGTGGAGAAGAGGATGAGTACGCCGACATAGGTGCAGGGGGGAGCCGTGCAGCGCAGAGGGAGGATCATCTGCCGCCCCCACCACCAGGAGCAGGGGGTGCATCTTTCGCACCTACCGGAGGAGCCCTTGCAGCCTTGCGAGGAGTTCCCAAGTATTTGACACTACGCGTCTGAGGTACGGTGCGAGGGCAGCGAGTGTCAGTACTAGTAGACAGTGGGGCAACCCACAACTTCATTGATGCACAGTTGGTAGAGCGGAGGGGGCATTCTGACAGAGAGTTTTGACGGGTTTTCAGTGTTGGTTCCAGGGGACCAGACCATGTAGTGTGCCAGATACGTCCCAGTGTTGGCAGTGACGATGGCACTTACACACTGACCGACCACTTCTTCGTGGTGAACATTCCGGACACCAACGTGATATTGGGAGTGCAGTGGCTGCTCACTTTAGGCAAGGTCACCACGGATTGGGAGGCCTTGGAGATGGAGTGGGATGATAAGAAGACAGGGAAGCACGAGAAGATATGGGGCATGCATACGTACCCACCTCAGACAGTCTCAGCTCACCGGATGGAGGCAGATTTCCGGAAGGGAGATATAGAGTGGGCAATAGAGCTGCGTGCTTCAAAGGCAGGATCTACAGGGCAGGCCATACACCTAGAGGTGCAGACCCTCCTTGACAGGTATGCTATGGTATTTGGGGAGATACTGCCAGGACAGCCACCGGATCAGGGATTTGAGCACACGATCGAGTTGGAGCAGGGCATACAGGTCCTCATCACTACACCTTATAGGCACCCCAAGGCCTATCGGGATGAGATTGAGCGGGCTATCCATGAGTTGCTGGCTCTTGGACACATTCGGCCCAACACTAGTCCTTTCGCTTCTTCAGTAGTACTAGTGAAGAAGAAGGACGACACATTGAGGATGTGCATTGATTACAGGGCCCTGAACAAGAAAACGATGAAGAACAGGTACCCTATCCCATGGATTGACGAGCTGATGGATGAGTTGAGAGGGACACAGTTCTTCTCGAAGATTGACTTGAGATCCGGGTACCACCAGATTCGCGTGAGGGAGCAGGACATTCCCAAGACCGCTTTCAGATGTCACTATGGCCATTTCGAGTTTCTGGTGATGCCCTTCGGGCTAACCAATGCACCCGCCACCTTCTAGTCATGTATGAACCACATCTTCCGCAGTCATCTGAGGAAGTGTGTACTGGTATTCTTTGACGACATAATGATATACAGCAGGACATGGGAGGAGCATCTCCAGCACATAGAGGCGGTATTGCGTATTCTGGAGGAGCAGCAGTTCTATGCTAAGCTCTCCAAGTGCGAGTTCAGGTTGTCAGAGATGCTGTATTTGGGGTACATCATCGGGGTGGACGGAGTGAGGGTCCACGAGGAGAAGATCAGGGCCATCAGGGATTGGTCAGAGCCGAAGAACGTGACGGAACTTCGAGGATTTGTAGGCATCTGCACCTACTACAGGAAGTTCGTCAAGGGATTTTCCCAACTTGCTGCACCCTTTACAGATCTGACCAAAAAGGGGGCATTTGGTTGGACGGATACAGCGCAGAGGGCTTTTGACAGGCTCAAGGAGGTGATGAGCAACTGTCCAGTGTTAGCATTGCTAGACTTCATGCAGCCCTTTTTTTTGGAGTGTGATGCGTCGAGAGAGGGGATAGGCACGGTTTTGATGCAGGGAGGCCACCCCATAGCTTTTGAGAGCCGGAAGCTCCTACCCCATGAGCAGTTGTATGCCATATACGACAAGGAGATGTTGGCCATCATGCATGCATTGGCCAAATTCCGGCAGTACTTGGTGGGCAGCAGGTTCAGAGTGAGGACTGACCACAACAACCTTAGATTTTTCTTAGCGCAGAAGCAGTTGCAAGAGAGACAACAAAAGTGGGTTAGTAAGATCTAGGCTTACGATTTTGACATCGAGTATGTCAAAGGGAAGAACAACGTGGTAGCTGATGCGCTCTCACGCAGACCAGCAGCGTTGTCCCTGATGAGCTTAGACACGGATTGAAGGGCTCGATTGTTGGTGGAGTACTCCAAGGACCGTTTTGCCTGTGAGATTTTGGATGGGCAGGTGACGGATGACAGGTATAGGGTGATGGATGAGATCATCTATTACAGGGACAGGATCTTCTTGACTGAGGGCTCTCAGCTCAAGAAGAAGATATTGCAGGCTTCTCACGATTCACCACTATCAGCCCATCAGGGGTTTACCAAAACCTATAGGGCCATCAGGGAGAGGTTCTCTTGGAAGGGTCTCAAGGAGGACGTACTCCAGCATGTCAGGGAGTGCGAGGTTTGCCAGCGCAACAAAGGGGAGATGAGCCATCCGGCAGGTCTATTGCAGCCCCTTCCCATACCATAGGGGAAATGGGAGAGCATTTCGATGGACTTCATCACAGGGTTGCCCACGGTGTAGGGCAAGGACTGCATATTTGTAGTCGTTGATCGACTGACAAAGTATGCTCACTTCTTTGCTATATCTGCACATTACACAGCAGCACAAGTGGCGGAGCTATTCTTTTGGGACATTTTCAAGTTGCATGGTCTTCCAAAGACCATCGTCAGTGACAAGGACAACCGCTTCATGGGCGGATTTTGGCAGGTGCTTTTCCGTTTGGTGGGCACAGAGTTGACACCGAGCACTGGCTACCATCCTCAGACAGACGGACAGACCGAGATAGTGAACAAGTGGCTGGAGGGATACTTGCGCAACTATGTTAGTGGGCAGCAGTAGGCTTGGTTGAAGTGGCTGCACTTAGGGGAGTACTGTTACAACAACACTCATCACATGTCCATCGGTATGTCTCCATTTTATGCATTGTATGGATATCTATGCTTTATCTTTTGTTGACATGATGTTTGGTGCTAGCAAGGCTCCTAGAGCCAAGGATTGGATCCAAGAGAGTCAAGACATCCTCCGAGCTCTCAAGGACAACATGGCTACAACACAGAACCAATAGAATCTGTATGCAGATAGGGGTTGGGTAGAGAGGCATTTTGAGGTAGGGGATTTGGTCTACCTTAGCTTACAACCGTACCGATAGTCCACGCTGAAGCAGAAGGGGGCTGAGAAGCTCAAGCCACACTTCTACGGTCCATACAGGGTGATACACAGAGTAGGACAGGTTGCTTGTGAGTTGGAGCTACCCCAGGGCAGCAAGCTTCATAATATTTTTCACGTATCATGCCTGAAGAAGGTACTGGGACAGCAGGTGACGGTGACAGAGGAGCTTCCACCTACAGATGATGAGGGGCACTTGGTGTTACAACCGGAGGCCATTATTGACACCAAGGAGAGACAACTGCAGAGTAGGACCGTTTGGGAGTTTCTAGTGAGGTGGAGGAATTTGCCGGATGAGGATGCCACTTGGGAGAGTGAGCAGATCTTACAGCATCCATCGTTACAGTTGCTTGAGGACAAGCAACATTTTGCCGAGGGAGAGTGTAATATTCCCATTTAGCGATAGCTAATTGGAAATATTAATTTTGATTAATTTTGCCTTATATAGTTAAAATATAAATAAAATGGGTAAAAGGAGAATGTGACTCACTTAGGATAAAACACACTCCTTAAAGTCACCTAGGAGACATAACGTTGTGGTCAAGGTGGGGCCAAGGGGGCCAAGTGACAACGAAGGGGGTGACACACTTAGACAACGTGGGCCCAGCCAACGTAGTTGAGTTGGCAGCGTGGGCCAAAGAGAGGTAGCGTAAGCATGGTGGGGCCAAGGAGAGAGGGAGGCTCACCAAAGATAAATAGAGGGGAGGCTACCTCATTTCCCTCATTGATGATTATGCATTTTGGAGATTGTCTCTAGACATTGAGCACGCTTGCTATTTAGGTAGTCTGCATGTACTGTTCAGTACACTGGTTGTCTCCGTGCGGAGATCCCAACCTCAGCCCCAGAAGACTTCGAGTGCTTGGTCGGGTGAGGAGTCCTACCATATTTTGCAGGGGGAGATCAGAGCTTTAGTCATTGAGGAGCATTCCTTGGAGGGACAGCGCAGTCTTGTAGAGGGAGGACGCAGTTCCAGTTGGGGAGGTTCCAGATTGAGGTTATTTGGGTGGATTCCGACCAGAGGATTAGGGCAGGGATTAGCCCTTACCTATTGGAGACATTTTGCAAAGGGAGAGGCCATATTTTGCAGTGTTGCCTTCAGGGTCAGCATTTTCCCTTAAGGGATAGCGTAGTGCCTCAAAGGAGGTATTTTTCGGGGTCAACCATTCTTGAAAAGCTCTCTGGGCTTTTCTGGGTATTGGGAGAAGAGGCCATTCCCAGAGTTTCAACATTTTCCGAGTTGGGGAGCAGCCCCAAAGACTCATTTCATTCTAGTAGTTGCAGCAGCCTGGCAACATTTTCCAGAAGCTTGGAGATTACGCAGTTGATAGAGGGACTAGCCATTCCACACATTGTTCTGAGAGTATTTCTACACTTGCCTTGAGCAAGTCGAGGTGCCATCATTCTGATCACCTTTGTGTTTTTCTTGTTTCTCAGTATTAATAAAATGGCTTAGCGTTCTCCATATTGTGTATTTTGTCTCGTGGTTTGTCTCTAGTTGCTGTGTACCTTGTTTGTGTGCTTTATATTACTGTTTATTTCCCTTTGGGATATTACAGTCAATAACAATGTGATTCCTGATTTTGACGAAGTGTTGTCGAGATGCACTCAAGATGTAATATTCCTAATTAGCACCGCTAATTGGAATATTTCATTTTTGTATAGTTTTGCCGCCTATAGTTAAATTAATAAATAAAGTGAGAAAGAGGGGGTCAACTCACTTTAATAAAATAAAGTGCTTCCTAGTAGATGAACGTTGTAACTTAAAGGGGAAGGCCTTGGGGGTCCACACACACATGAGGGAGGCCTCACGTAGGCTCCTAAGGTAACTGCGCAGGTCAAGGAGGAGGTCAAGGACGCAGTTAGGGTTTTTGAGGGAGCTAGCACTATAAAAGGTGGGGGTTTCACTCCATTTGGTATTATTGATATGTTGATGATATTGAGAGCTAGACTTCTGTCTATTTCAGCACGCCGGTTGTTTAGTCGGTCTACAACACTGTTTAGTGTGAACTGAGTGTCTCCGGTCGGAGATCTCGCCCTTGGCCCCGGGGGACTTCGAGTGCCTGCTCGGGCAAGGTATTTCCTTCAGTTTCAGTAGGTGATTTGCAGTGGATTTTGGTGGACGTTTTGCAGAGGAGTTGGCCCCATAGAGTGACTGCGTAGTCCAGGAGAGAGGACGCAGTTCCAGCAGGGAGGACGCAGTCAGTGTTTGTGCAGCGCTGTTGTGGGTGATTTTGTGGTGGCTTCAGCGTATTTCAGCCTTGGGGAGATTGTTGTTTCAGCCGGAGGGTTTGCAGGAGGATTTAGGCCCCTTTTCCAGCATATTTCTTGAGCTTCTGCGCTGTTCCTGGGAGAGACAACGTTTTCATTGAGGAGGGCTTTATTGGTGGATTTTCGGAGGTGGAGCATTTGCTTCACGGTTTCTGGGTTTTGTCTGGAGGGGTGAGTACAGACAGCCTTCCGATTTTCAGCTCATTCCGATGAGGGGATCAGCCCCTAGTTCCAGTACATTGCAGCAACAGCTTTCTACGGCAGTTTTCTCCAGCAGCTAGGACGCAGTCTTTGTTGTAGCCATTTCTTATTCTGAGAGGGTCTTCACTTGCCTAGAGCAAGGATAGGTGCACTCATTCTGATTATCTCTTGTACCCATATATGTATTCTCAGATTAATAAAATGGCTTAGCATTCTGGTATTTTATGTGTACTTGTTCCATATTCTAGTTCCGGCATTTTGTTCTATATAGCTTCTTGTTTGTTTTGCTGTGTATTACTGTTTATTTCCCGTTGGGGATATTACACAAGAGGAAACAAGAATGATGGAATATGAAAATGAAGGTAATGTTGCCTTCATTGCTTGTGCTAAGAAGAAGAACAATGGTGGTCCGAGGAACTGTGGAAGAGCAGGGGCCCGAGGAAAGAAAGGAAGATGTTACACATGTAACAAGATCGACCACTATGCTAGAGAATGCCCTAATAGAAGGGATTCTCCCAGGGATGATGATAACAAGAAGAAGAAGAAGAATGGAAATCAAAGGAACAACAGGTTCAAAGGAAAGAGGAGGGCTCCCTCTAGTCGCAATGGAAATGGGCAACCTTTCAAAAGGTCAAGAAATTCTAGGTATGAGGAATCTAATGTTGTTGATGATAAGAAAAATGAATTCCTTCTTGTATCTGCCCTCTCTGCTGCATCTCCACTTGACACTATTGATGTCTGGTTGATTGATAGTGGTGCTTCAAGGCACCTCATTGGGTTTAAGGAAGCACTTTTTGATTTGGTTGAGAAGGATACTAATATGAAAATTATCCTTGGAGATAATGCCACCTATGGAGTGTAAAAACTCTGGTAAACTGATAAATATATATTATTAATGATGAAAAGATGAGATGATTACAATGAGGGATCGCCTAGGCTTTAAATAGCCTCAAGGTGTCCCTTGGCGAAGAGGCATGATCTTTGACCATGCCCTTTCAGTTAATAAAACCTAATATAACTATATCTAACTAATAATTAATAAAATATTCATAACATTGCCCCTCTCTTAAAGATGCTTTGTCCTCAAAGCATATGTAATCGATGGACAACGTTGACGAATGTCTGGTTTCCGCGAGCGGCGAGCTCGTGCTTCCCATATTTTAAAAAGGTTATGGAGCATATTCTCGAGTTCAGTCTGTTGTTGATCTGGATAGTGAAAATATCTGATATCGACAGGGTCGGATCCTGTCTTGATTTCTGGAGACTCTTCATGGCTCCCTTTTGAAGATAACATTTCTAACTGCTGACATTGTACTGTAGATACGACTTGATTTCCTAGGGCTTGGAATCCATACAACTTGTATTTCTGCCCTTTCCACTTAAAACTTATAAACTGCTTCTGATGGTTGGCAGAATAAGTACCTAGAGTTCGTAGCCATTGAATTCCTAAGACCACATCTACTCCTCGTAATGGAACGGTGTAGAACGGAGATTCTAAATGAAAGTCTTTAATCTGCAATTTGACTTTATGGCATTTTCCTACTTGTTCAATCTTCTTACCGTCGGCCACCATTACCTTCATATTAGGCATGGGAAAAGCAAAGAGGTTGAGTCTTTTGGCCATGGTGGAATCTAGAAAATTGTGCGTGCTGCCTGTGTCTATTAAAACCATTACATTGTTGTTCTTAATATGTCCTCTTAACCTTAGGGTTTGAGGTTGTAATATGCCTGTCATAGCCGATAAGGACACTTGCGGAATAGTTTCGCCCTCCACTTCTGGAGAGAACTCTAAATTGTCTTCTAATCCTTCTATACATGAATCAATACTGTTAGTGTCGTTAGTTGCTTCACAACTGTATAGATTTTTTGCTTTTCCATTAGCACATCTGTGCTTAGGGTCCCAGTTTTCACCGCAACGTTTGCACTTGCCCTCTCGTATTCTTTGTTTTTCTAGACTAGATTTTTCGTCTTCACGAGGATGGACAGGGACATATGTTGTGTCAACTACATTTTCAGATTGAGGAAATCGTCGTCTCTAATATACTTTTTCTGGTTTTGATAATCTTTCCAATTTCTTTTCAGCAGCTTTTGCTTTTTTCCTTGCTACTTCTACATACATGATTTCATGTAGTTCTAGCTCTTCTTGTATGTGGACTTTAAGTCCCGAGATGTAAGACTGGATTAGACGAGATTCCGACAATTCGGGTACTCGTGTTGCCAAAGTCTCCCATTCTCGTGTGTACTCATCCACATCTCCTTTTTGGCGTAATTTGATAAACGTTGAAAAGAACTTTTCTTCTTTTATGCCTTGAAACCTTTCGAAGAACGCATCCTTAAATTTCCTCCAATTGATAGCGAGCGTCGTCTTTTTCCACCACATATACCAATTATATGCTTCTCCTTCCATTTTCATGGAAGCATGTTTAATTTTTTCATCATCACTAGTAATGTCATAAATCTCAAAATATTCTTCCGCTTTATTAAGCCATGCGACGCTATTCTTTTCATTACCATCAAATTTGGGTAGGTCGATCTTGGCTTTGCGCTGATATGCTAATGGTGGAACAAGAAGGGGATATTGATTAGCGAATGCATTCCAGAGTTGCTTATTTTGAAAATCTGCATTATTGTCTTCTTGATGATGTGGGGAGTCGGTTTTTTCCTGATGCTCCTCGGAGTTCCCTGAATCTGCGGAATTGTTTTGTTGATTTTGTTCCCTGTTAGGAGATATTGGGGATTGTGTCTGACTTAACTTATCTATCTTATCATTTAGCTTACTGAAGAGTTCTGTCATATTGTTCATTGCTTCGCCATGCTCTGTCATCTTGTTCATTGCTTCGTTCAGCTTTTCTGTGGCCTCGTGATGATTTAGCCACATTTGTCTTTCTATTCGATTTGTTGTATCATGAACCCTTTTGATGTCGTTGGAATGCCCTGCAACTGTACCTTCCAGATCGACTAATCGCCTTCCAAATTCTTCGGAGTTATTATTAATTTGTTTCTCAATTTCTCCCAATTTCTTCTAGAATTCCGCCATCGACATTGACGAAGACATCGAACGCGTATGAGGTGGAGAGTATTTTTCTGCCAGTTTCTCTCCTCCTTTTTCTTTTAAAATTAATTAATTAATATTTAATTAATTAATTTTTTTTTTTTGAATTAATTAATTAATTAATTAATAATAATAATATTTTTTTTCTTTCTAAAACTATATAATTATTATATATATATAATTTTAAAAATTATATAATATATATAATTTAATTATATAATTGTTATATATATATATATAATTATTAAATGAAAATTATATATATATATATAAATTATATAAATATAATATATATGTATATAATTATCAATCAACTATATGTTATATATTTTATATAGTTAAAAAAATTGCTCCGTCACAAATGTTACCCGTCACAATTGCTCCGTTCAGAATTTTACCACGTTACCCGTCCAGATTTAACAAATGTTACCCGTCACAAATTGCTCCGTTCAGAATTATACCACGTTACCCGTCCAGATTTAAAACGAGACCTTTCAGTTTTAATAAACCACGATTTGCTTAAAACAAATTCGTGCTCCTTCCGTTGAAAAAGGTACGCCGTTTCACAGCTCAGAAATTTTATTTTAAACCAATCGATCTTTTTAACGCTGTATGTTTAGTTACAAAGCCGTCCGATTTTTTAAACGCTGTGTATGGAGTGTATTTTATCTGCCGGCCGAACAGAATTGTAGGGCGGACGTGTTGACGTGGGAAGTGGGGGCACGTCAATCAATCGATCTTTTTATGTATGGAGTGTCACGTCAATCAATCGATCTTTTTATGTATGGAGTGTATTTTAAACCAATCGATCTTTTTAACGCTGTTTGTATCGATTCACAAAATTGTAGGCGGAAGGGTGAATCGATACAAACTGGCAGCGGATAAGTTCTTTAGCAATTAGAACACGCAGATAATATCCCAACGTGTGTAATAAACTGTGCAGAGAATATCCTTCAAGATCTGGCAATATATAGCTCGGATTGAATGCTGAACACCTTCGGCTTGTTTTTAAAAAAATTTCTGAATTTTCCTTCGAATTTTTTTAACTTGATGATCACACAGATCCAAAGAGCGATGGCTCCGATACCAATGGAGTGTAAAAACTCTGGTAAAACTGATAAATATATATTATTAATGATGAAAAGATGAGATGATTACAATGAGGGATCGCCTAGGCTTTAAATATAGCCTCAAGGTGTCCCTTGGCGAAGAGGCATGATCTTTGATCATGCCCTTTCAGTTAATAAAACCTAATATAACTATATCTAACTAATAATTAATAAAATATTCATAACAACCTATCCCGTGAAAGGGACTGGGACTGTGACCCTCCACTTATCTCAAGGTCAAGTCCTCCGCTTGCAAGATGTACTATATGTACCTGATTTGAAGAAGAACCTTGTGTCTATTTTGGCCATGGAAGACAAAGGTTTCAAGGTGGCATTTGTCGATGGGAAGGTATGCATCTGGAAGAAGAGTTTCAAGGAAGCTCTCACGATTGGGTTTAGAGTTGATACACTCTACCAGGTTGGAGGAAGTCCATTGGGGGCTATGACATGTGATACTATTCGTCAAACCGAACTATGGCATCGGAGGTTTGGACACCTTCATTACAAAGCCCTTCTCGAAGCAAGGAATGTGGTGACAGGGATGCCCGAATTCAAAAGTGATCATGAAGGTGTATGTCAGGGTTGTGTCGAAGGAAAGCATACAAGGGGACCTTTCCCCTCAAGTGTCATAAAGACATATGATGTCTTGCAATTGATACATTCTGATTTGTCTGGTATGCTGCCTGTGACATCCTTGGGAGGATGTTCTTTTTATATGACGTTTATAGATGACTTCTCTCGCAAGACCTGGATATACTTCTTGAAGAAGAGGGATGAGGCTTTCATGTGGTTTTGTACTTTCAAAGCCTTGGTGGAAAATCAAACAGGGAAGAAGATAAAGATTTTGAGGACCGATAATGGCACTGAATATGAGACGAACAAGTTCAATAAATTTTGCAGAGAATCTGGCATCAAGAGGGAGACCACAATCGTATATACTTCTGAGCAAAATGGTGTTGCTGAAAGAAAGAACAGGACCATTGTGGAAGCTGCTCGTGCCATGGTATGTGACCAAGGTCTTCCGAAGTTTTTGTGGGGAGAAGATGCGAACACTGCTGTGTACATGCAAAATCGATACCCGCATTCCGCTCTGGACTCCAAAACTCCCGAAGAGGTTTTCTCTGGTAAGAAACTTGACGTTTCTCATTTTAGAGTTTTTGGTTGTCCCGTTTATTTTCATGTGCCGAAAGAGAAGAAGAGGAAGTTGGATGCTTTTGGGAGAAAGGGAATATTTGTGGGCTACAGTGAAACTTCAAAGATGTGCCTGGTCAAAGAGAACTGAAGATTTTCCACGATGTTACCTTTGATGAAGATGCTTCCCTCAGGAAAGTGATAAAGCTTCCAAGCTCTGAGGAAGATCATGAAGTAAGGTCTAGGAATTAGGAAGAACCGAAGGATGATATGATGTCGATGTTGAAGGACCGATGTACCCCATTGATCCACCTCCTTCAATGAAGAGAAGACTCGAATGGCTCCAGGATACTCTCGAAGATGCTGAGAGACATATGGCACCAAGGGGGACATTCCGTGAAAGCAAGAAGCCGAATAGATACCAAGGGTATCTAGCAGCCATGAGTACAATCATACAATCTGAGCCTGGATCTTTTGAAGAAGCCGTAAAGCATCAAGTTTGGAAGGATGCTATGCATGAAGAGTACGAGTCCATTATGAAGAATGATGTCTGGGATGTGGTTCCGAGACTGGAGGACAAAGCTGTTGTCACCTCGAAATGGTTCTATAAGATCAAACATGGATCTGATGGTAGTGTTGAAAAGTTCAAGGCAAGATTTGTTGCTTGAGGCTTCTCTCAAAGGGAAGGCGTAGACTATGATGACATATTTGCACCTGTGGCCCGATATACCACCATCCGATCTATCATAGCCCTTGTTGCTACGCAAGGATGGAATTTTCATCGGATGGATGTGAAGACCGCCTTTCTACATGGTTTGATAAAGGAAGAGGTGTATGTGGAGCAACCTATGGGGTTCGAAGTCTAGGATAGAGACACCCATGTATGCAGGTTGAAGAAAGCCGTCTATGGGTTGAAGCAAGCCCCTAGGGCTTGGTACGAGAGGATAGATAGCTACCTGATGAAGCTGGGATTCACTCGTAGTAATGCTGATCCAAACCTTTACTTCAAGGTTGATAGAGAAAAGCCTCTCATTTTGGTTCTCTATGTGGACGATCTCTTCCTGACAGGTGCTGACCCTCTCATTCATCAATGTAAGAGGGAGCTCGCTTCTGATTTCGAGATGAAGGACCTAGGACTGATGCATTACTTCCTAGGCCTGGAGGTCTGATAGAGACCTGTTGAGATTTTCCTCTCTCAAGGAAAATATATTGTGAAGCTGCTGGAAAGATTTGGAATGGTGGACTGTAAGTCCATGTCGACACCTATGGAGCTCAACCTTAAGAACTTGAGTGGAAGCGCTGATGGGCCCGTGCTAGCAAATCCTACCGAGTATCGTCAACTCGTAGGGGCCTTGATGTTCTTAGTGAACACCCATCCGGACGTATGCTTTGCAGTGAACACTTTGAGTCAACACATGGTTGATCCTCATCACATTCACTGGGTTGGTGCCAACAATACATTGAGATATCTTCGGGGCACGATAAAGCACGGGCTGAGATACACTGCCGGGAGTTTGAGGCTCCATGGATATATTGATGCCAATTGGGCTGGCAGTGTGGTGGATCACAAGAGCACATCTGGATGCTGCTTCACACTTGGGCCTGCTTCGATATCTTAGATGAGCAGGAAGCAGAAGTCGATGGCTTTGAGCACTGCTGAGGCCGAATACATTGCAGCGAGTATGGCCTGTTGTGAAGCAGTTTGGTTGCGAAAGCTCTTCAGTGAGCTATTCAGGCATGTGCTAGATACCACCATTATCCTTTGTGATAACCAAAATGGGATTCGTTTGTCAGAGAATCGCGTGTTCCACGATCGATCCAAGAATATTGATATCAGGTATCACTTTATCCGGGATATGGTACAACGAGGCGCCGTAAGGCTCGATCATAGAGGAACTAATGAGCAGGTCGCAGATATTCTCACAAAGCCCTTGGGGAAGGTCAAGTTCCTAACCTTCTGTGAGAATCTTGGAATCGTTGAATGACCCTATTCTAAGGGTCCTGTTGGACAATGAGCTCTGGGAGCTCCAGGGGGCTTTGGGGATAGCTTATTGGAGCTATAAGCAACCGCAGGGCTAGGCTTGACGAACCTTGTTGGTGCGCTTCTGCCCCACCGTTATGATGTTGAGTTGGTTCACCCATCTTTCATCTGTGTCCTATATGCATCCTACCCATGGAGTCTTGGACTCATGGGAAGTACCTCTCATCTTGGCCAATGAGGTGGGAAAAGCTAGAGACCGGTAGCAAGACCGATGGACGCATTAGAGATTGCCATACTCTCTACGTCTAGGATGGCACGTGTCCAACCACTTGATTTGGGATCAAGTCTAGTAAGGTTTCGGACCTCCAACTGACTTTGAGTTAGTTAAACCAACTTCGGGTTGGTATGTGACTCCTTTGAGTCTTATAGAGGTTTCGGACCTCTGAGCTGATTTTGTTAGCGAGAGTGATGTCTTTGTGACTCACCTTTTTGTTATGAAATAAAAAACCCAGCAAAGCAAGTTACGGTGGGATGACGCACAATGTTTGGATGGCACAGGTGGATGGAGTTCTCCCTAGTTGAGAGGAAGTGTTAATTTTGGGCAACTAGGTCCAAACTCCATGTTGTGATGCTCAGATGATAATGCCAATATTTTTATTGGATTCCTCTTTCAGAGAGGTGCAAGATTGATCTAAAGATCATCTTGATCCGATGAGCAGAACATTTATTTTGAATTAGTTTCACTTATGTGTAAGGTCGGCCAGAATTGTAATGTAGTCTTGGAGCCCCAACAAATGTGTCACACACCCTCACTGATGGATATATTTTCATCCATCACTCATCACACATTCTCTCTCTGCATCTGATTAGTTTGATCATCATCTTGGAGGCTTCTCTTCACTCACACGTGGGAAAAAGCAACAGCTAGGGTTTCAGAGTGTTCTAGGGTTTCCAATGTAGAATTGACCAGCCTTGACTTTGGTCAACGCTTGGTCAAATTGACCCAAAACTCTCCCAAAAATTCGATCTCCTCAATCCACATTTTTTGGCACAAAAATCGAGGCTAGACGTTGACTTTGACTTGGCTGCATTGACTTTCTGCTGTTGTTGTTTTGCGTTGATCGTTGATTGGACAATGTTGACTTTTGTTGGCTTTGGGTTGACTGTTGTAGAAGCTGTCTGAGAGGGTTGTGTGACACATTCTGGCTGGCTGACCGTGAAGAGACTTTGCTGGTTGAAGCATCTTGTTGACTGCCGTAATGCACCATAACACATATATTTTGCTGATCAAGTTAAGTGTATTTTTGGCTTGTCTTTCGGTGATCTATTGGTATGTTCTATCAACATTTTACTTTCATGTTTATGTGATTGCTATTTGATATCGGGTATAAAGTAAAAGTTGCATCAAGCATAGAACATCTATGAAAATTTACAAGTACTAACCCAAATTATGGTGACTAGTTGATGCTCAATGATACACCATGTGTCTTAAGTACTGACCCGAATTATGGTGTGGATGTACCATGTGTCTCAAGTACCGACCCGAATTATGGTATGAATATACCATAGGTTTGAGGTACTAACCCGAATAATGGTACCATGTTGATGCTATTGATTTACCATGTGTCAAACATGTTTGGTCGAATTATGGTATTTTGGTTGATGCTATCGATGTACCATGTGTCACAATTGTTGACCTGATTATGGTAACTTGTTTTACCATGTGTCACAAGTCACAAGCGTTGACCCAATTATGGTACTTGGATTTGTTTTAACTTTTTCTTAGAGAAATCTGTCCACATGAGAACATCTGGGTTGTCATTATGAATACCTCCCTAGCTAAGGAGTGTTGAGTTTTGTAGCTATGGTTGGTCTTCATAATTATTATTTTAGTCGTTGATGTATTTGTGAAGCATGTTCTTCATGCTATTGTCAAAAGAGAAAAATATTTGACATGTTCTTCAAGTTAGTTTTTATAAGAAGAAAATTTAAATTTTGAAAATGTAATTTTTGGCTCTAAGAAGCCAGGTAAGACGTCCTCCTAGTGAAGTTGGCCCTAGTATAGATGCACCCATTCAGAGAAGCCAGTCTACTATGAATATGTGCCATTTGACCTCCCTCCAAGTAACAAATTTGGATCTTTCTGAGGCAAGCAAAGGTCTGTTTTGAGGTAAGCGAAGGTCAGTTCTGAGGGAGGCTAAGCGTTAATTTTCCACAAAATTGTACAACTACTAAGTGAATAACTAGAAACTAATGCAACTTCAAAATTTCTTTCACAAAGATACATAATTTCTTAACTGATAAGCATCGAAATATGAACATAGAGATAAAACCATAGTCACACAAATCAACACAATTATTTATGGGGAAACCCAACTGGGAAAACACTCTTCTTTGTTGTAGTATTTATTGATAAACTTGAGCAATGGATTCTCTCACAAGGCAATCTGAGAACAAACTTGTTCTCTGCTATACTAGCTTAAAAACACCTTGCAAAACTTGCTTGACTCCTGCTCCTAAACTCTGCACACCAGCATCCCTATTTCCTAGTGCACTAGGGCCTATATCTGTGTGCACAAAAACTCCTATTTTGTAGCATATCAAACTCCTATTTCTGTGTGCACCAGGTCTCCTATTATATAGGGCGCAACTTCTAAACCTTTGTGCAAGTCTGTTCACGAAACCAATGCGTGCTTGCTCCTCAAGGCTATGCACACCTCTAGCAAAGAGATATCTCTAACTCGTGAGTTTGCTTTGTCTCACAATCTCGTGCACAAAACAATTGAATAACTTTGTTCCTTGCATCCTTCCTTTATAGATTCGGTCAATGCTATAATAGGCAAGTTACAAATTTGGAACGCGTGGTTGAAAAGTTAACTGAGTTCGAACTGATTCTCTCTCCAATCATAACTTGGATTTACAACTCGTGTGCCCTTCAATCAAGGATTGAAGCTCCACTCGTCCTATTTGAACTCTAACTTCCATCTATTCTGTAGTTAACTGAAGAAGACTCCTCTTTAACTGGATCTCCAACTCTACGCATGGATTCATGATGATTATTCCCATAAATTGGAAATTTACTCACCACAACTAAGTCTATCTCTTGAGGAAAATTCAAGGTCTTTCTGGCCAAGGCACGCACCAGAGAAGATCTTCTCTCGCTACACTTTTCAACACGAAAGTCTGTTTGAGGCAAGTGAAGGTTTGGTCTGAGGTAAGCAAGCGAAGAATTTGTTTGAGGCAAGAAAGAAAAGGTCTAGGGCAAGTCAACAAAGGAACCTAATATGAGACTAAATAAGAATTCTTCTCTGAGGCAAAGAAGAAGGTGATCTAAGGGTTGCAGGTCCAAGTTTATGGTGGTCGAAATTCTGCTCTAAAAGAGCAAGCTAGATCTAATTTCCTGGGTAGCCATATGACTTGACTAGGAGGCTGATGGATCAAGTTTGACCTAGCTATTTGATTGATGTATTTTTGTTGAACTTGATGCTTTCTCTAAGGAAATGGTTGTTGGGTTTTTCCCCATGTGGGTTTTCCTAGGGTAAAATATTGTGTTCTGTGTGGTTGCCTTTTCATGATCCTATTGTTATTATTATGTTGTTGATGTCTTCTATGTAATTGCTTGATGATGGAATAATGAGTGAGAATGCAAATAAAATCTAAATCATCTCAAGTAATTATCAGTATAGAAGACCTTATATATAAAATCCAACAAAATACTCCTATTGTCTTCCTCCTCTGTGCTTCATTCTATTGAGCCATTCGCACTAGAGAAAATGACTTTCTCTTGTTGCATCTCCTCTCTTGTGTATTCACCTCTTCCTTAGGCTTCTTTTTATAATCTTCATTAAGTCCGAATCCCTAACATTAATCTCCCTTCTAGAAGATCTTGGAGATCAATGGTTGAGAGCATTTCTATGTCACTTAAATAATTAAATTATCTATCCTTAGAAATTGACTTAATAGTCCACAATAATTAATTGAATTTAATTATTGTATTTTTCGTAAGTTAGAGTTAGGAAAAATACAAAAATCACTTACTGCACCAAGCAAGCACCTGAAGAGGGAATAAAATCTTTTGCATGCTAAGACACCAAGCCTATGCAGAAGAAATTCCGAAGCTATCATAAAATTCAACACTGAAAACATTGCCCTGGATGTTAATGCAACTACAAGAAAGATAAAAGCATAAGATTTCCATAACAAAAGAAAAAAGAAAAGTTAAAATGTAAAAGATGGTGAGGACATAATTAGCGCATGGGCAACTAGCACGAGCTCTACCCCTTCATTAGCCATCACCCATTTCTTTAGCACTAGATGCTCCATCATCTTTAATGGGTAAATAAATGCTATATCATAAAAATTAAACTTGGACACCTGAGCTACGCTCCATATCAAAGCATTATAAAAAAGAAGTAAAAGGTGAACCATAGTGATGGAAAATGCAGGCCAAGGAAAGTGGTAACTCATGCCTCCACGACTGCTCCCTCCATACTATTATACCTAGGTTGTGGCCCCCCACCAATTGGTCCCATGGCCGTGGCTCTTAGCCATGTAGCCTTTCCCCCCTTCGTTGCCATTATTATCACTAATGCCTATGAATTGAAGGGTTGACCTTAGACATGTCACCTTCCCTTAGGTGCATGAAGCACCTAATATGGTTGACTAGCTTGCAACCTCTAACAAGATAGGGAGCATTTTTACGGGACTTGGTCTTGTTAGATGTTTGAGGATGATCCCAGTTTGAAGTCTTACTATGCCCTTAACAATTAAGTGTGGTCTAGTATGTTGCATCTATGGTTATTGTCTCTAATGAGTGGTTGCTTTCAGTTGATTTAGAGATGGTTTTTCCTAGTGGTTCTTCAGAGAGCAATAGAGGTAGAGGCCATGCCTATTCCACATGATGCCTAGGCCATATTACACTTCTAGAGAGCAGTGATCACCTTGCAGATGCAACGTTACCCCTCTATATAGCAGAGAGTTGGGCACTTTGATGATCCCAACAGTTGATCGACACCTCTTAGCACTCCTAGATACTAAAACTTTGAGTTCACTTTGCTTAGTATTGGAGATTCTTGATGATGTACCCGACAAACCCAGCATGCCCCTAGGCTGTCCTTGACACTGCTTGATGGACATGTCTTGATTTGGAGTCCAAATGATGATGATCATCCTGTTAAAATTGGCAACTAGGGCCAAATTCCACTTTGGTCTCCTCAGTCAATGGAGATAATAAATCCATTATATTCCTCTTTTCGAGAGGACCAAAATCGATATAAAGATTGTCCAATTTGGATAAACAATAATATGTATTCATTCAAAAGAAATGCGACAAGTTTTAATTTGGTTTAGGCGGGAAAAATTGAAATTTGAATTGAATTTTGCCTCCAAAATTTCATGCCTAAAGTGTATATAAGGAAACTCTCCTCACTTCATTTTGACACATCGATCATCAAGGATGTCTCTGCGATTTGGTCAGCGAATTGGGTGCACCATCATTTGGATTCTTCTGAGGCAGCATGGGTGGAAGTGCATTGCCTGAGTTCTGGTTTCATCAGGTCCGAGTTCATGTACAAAACTGCGCTGTGGTTAGGGCTTGTTTATGGTGGCTTTATCTTGCAGCTAGAAGACCGCAGTGAGTGGTCTCCCTTACAGCTAAATCCGCAGGCCTAAAGGCCTTTATTTTGGTGCCCATCTGCTGTATCAAATCGTTGATATTATCTCCTAGACAATTGGTGATTATTAAAAGGTATTCGGATATCTTGAAGGACATAACTACAATGTACAGTTGGTTGCATTGAGAAAGACTACTTGTGGGCTAATGCTGCATGCCTCTGAGGTCTTGTATCAGCTAATAGAGCCTGCGAAGGAAAGTCTATGAGGGACGCAGTTGAAAGATTTGCTCTAAATCAGATCAGATCCATCAGTTATGTATAGGTGCCCTAACCAGAATATTGACCAAGTTCAAGAGCAGTGTTGTTATTGGCAAGTATTCTATTCCCATCAATGTACTCTCTTTGCTGAACACTTGATTTTTGATAATAAGATGAATTAATCAAGGGTTTTCCCGATCTTGGGGTTTTTCCCTGGCTTGTGCCATATCTTTGTGTTCTCGTGGCTTGGCTTGTCTTCTGCTCGTTCATTCAATGTTCTTTCATTAGTTACTGTCATATGATGATTAATGTGATTGCTTATGGTCTAATGGAATTAATTATGGGCTTATGAGGTAACTATCTTAAGAAAAGAACGTGTTAACTCAAAATTAACATGGTATCAGAGTCAGGAGAAGCCAAGCCCAAGAAAGAGTTTTGGATGACAGATTCTCTGAGGTTTGTATGCAATATGTTTGGGAATCCTGCTTAGCTTTCAGCATTAATCAACTCTCTTATACAATGTTGTCAATATGTCTCTTAAGTTGCATTGGTTTTGGCATGGCAATGATAGACAACAGGTAAGACACACTTGATTTGAGTTTGGAATGAAGCAGATGAAATAATCTCTTATTTAATGATGATTGAAACCAACAATCTCAGAAATTTCTTTGAAACACCTCAATTCACAGAACATGACTGCTGAAGATTTTTCCTAGCAGTGACAAATTTACGGAGGATGAAGATGATACACTATATATGACATCTTCGCTTAATTGGAGTTTATATTTGCATAATCACAGGATCTTACTTTCGCACAATGACACAGGTCTAGTTACCCTGCGTTTGTCTCTACATTTAGTAATTCGAATATAGATCTATATAGGAGAGTATTACAAACTATGGCATCTCTATGTCTCGTTTCATATCAGTGGATCTCTCATCAGTATTTCAGACCATCTAATATCAGTAGTGTGCTTTGTCATATCAAGGATGGCCTTTATTGGCATCATAATTATGACTTCACCATCATCTCAAACCTGTTTGGCAATATGGTGATATGGCATTACAACATGGAACGACATGTCTCTGTTTGAGATTTTCATCCATCTTATTCTACGAAAAGGCTCAGGGAATCACATCTCTTTTGGCACAAGCATACACATTTCTTATTGCCTCAGAACTCTCGTTGCTTAATGGATGGGGTCTTTTGATGATTGCATGTGCATCATTGTCATGCTCTCAGTCTTCAAATGTTGCTATCACTCCTTGTATATCTCACATCTCTGGGATAGTAAAAGGTCTCGTTTTAGAATCACTATGTATGTCATAGATTCCCATTTAATGGAAAGACACAGGCACAGTTCTCCGCTATATGCATCATTCCTTTTTTATGAGATCTAAAGGCTGTACACTAATCCAATTGTTGTCTCCATGGTTCAGTCAAATTATATGACATAATGTGTTATCACGTGGGTCTGTGGCTCGATGAACAATATCTTGCTCACCCTAAGCAGTTTGGTGACTGGTTTTAGTTCTTACTGCCTATTATGGTTTTATATACCCTTGAGCATCAACTTTCTAGAAGACCTGACATCTGATAGAAGCTTGTTCTCTATGACTTGTGGATAGGTACATGAGAATATGATCTCTGCTATGATTCTTGCTCCTGTGACAGAATTATCAACTCCAACATGTCAAAAGTGTTAACAGTGGTATACAGTATAAAGTCATAGCTTCAGATCAAGCAGATAGTTGTGCATCAATGACTTCTGGACAACTCTGTATTATAGCTCAGTGGTGATCTCAGTTGAAAGTAATTCTTCAGACTCTTTATACAACCTGGGAGGCAATTATTGAAAATATATAGCAAAGATGGTGGCTTAATCTGAAGATTTTTTCTTGATGAGGTGTAGCAGTCTCTTTCTTCTTAAAGGACAATGGCACCATGATTACCTTCTCTTGAAGTTAGGACTGTGTTCATACTTGATAAAGGATAATGATTTCTCTAGTGATGACAATGCGCCTGCATAGCTCATGAGGTCTATTGTCTTATGGTCAAGTGAATCAATGACCATCTTAATAAAGAAAGGGTCCAGTAAATTCTACTTGTAGTTTCAGTCTTACTATGATCTGTGAAAATTTCTGAATATGCTTAAACAAAAACCCTACCGTTAAATTATTGATTTACTTCTCCTACTTACACAAGTTATTAATCTGAAATCTTCAGCATTAACATCGAAGTAAACACATTAACAACCTACACATACAGATCTGAACTGAATAACATGCACAATGACAAAGCGACACACAAGGATTTTTTGGACAGCTGTCCCTGGAAAAACCCAATGCGGGAAAGCCGGTCTTCTAGCTCTGGAGGGTTTTTATTATTAAGCAGATTCTAAGTACAACAAATCTGGGCACCAAACTGGTTAACCTGACAAAGAAATAAAAAACTGCAGCTATACCTCTGTTTTGGAGACAAAAAATTGACTGATTCACACCCTCAAACAGGATTTACATAACTCAACCTTTTCCTGCCTCTAGAAACCCTAGTGCTGCTTTGAAGCTCTCTGCGTTAGCGCTGCTGGCTTGCGTCAGCCTCTACGCTACTCAGGAAGGGCCCGCGTCACCCTAGATTGGGTTACGCTGCCCTGGCTGGGGCTACGTCACCCCTCCTGGCCTCCTACTGCCTCTGCGCTGCCCTTTCTAGGCCTGTTTCAGCCCTGCGTAGCTCTTGATGCCTCTGCGCTGCCCTTGCTAGGCTCTCAGTTGAGTTGCGTAACTGCTGCCTTTGCGTTGCCTCGGTCTGCTGCTTCTCTGCCCTCGTTGTACTCTTGGCCTGGGACTAGACCATCCCCCTTGCCAATATTGCCCCTCTCCGCAACTGAAACATTTATGAAATTCTTAGCAAACGACGCCCTAGAATTCCAGCTTAGTTTCAATGCTCTGCCAGTGTGTGTGTCATCCAACTGACCCCAAGCGCTTTTCTTATACTTTTCTCGTTGAAACATCAACAACCGTGATCTAATTTTGAATCGACGACTAAGATTAGAAGATGCTTGATCCACGTCACTTAAGTCATTCTCATCACATGTTTAATTTAATTACCTTCAATCTTTTAATAGTTAGACTTAGGGTCCTTAATTAAAAAGATTAATAAATTAAATATCTCTTAAACAGGATGGAATTTCTTAAATCGCTTTCTGGGTCTTGGAGATCTTATGTACTCTAGTCCCTCCACAAAGTTTGGGAGCTTGAGCACATCCGATGCTACCCCAACACCCCAAAATTTCAACACTCCCTCATAGCGAGGAATGTGCTCTAGCAAAACTCTTCACCCCGAAGTTTTGCATTGATCTCTGATGTGGGTCTCTGCGCTGATGCTTGGCCTGTTGCCCTACATCACTGCGCTGTAGATGCTCTTCTGTACTGCTACCCATGACGCTGCCACTGCCACTGCTACATTCGTACTGCAGCTCCCTCTCAAATTGCTGCATCGTGCTGCACTGCAACTCAGTTGCTGAGAGTAAGCAACTGAAGGACTCCTGCCCAATCTTTGACAGACAAGTCAGTTGGGTTGCATCTTATCACTGAAGGTCCATAGGTTATTTCTCTGCGTTGTCCTTCGAAGTCTACTGCGCTGTTGCATGTCTGCACTGCGTAAGCAGACCTGCTCTGTGCTGCTTTCCTCTACGTTGCTGCTACGCTGTGCTGTCCTCCTGAAGCCTCTGCACCCACTGCACTGCGTACCCTATGCTACTGCTGTATATGCACTGTGCTGCTCCCTCGTCAGCATGTTAGCTCTGCCTTTGCTCCATCTGTGATCCTTTGCACCCATTGCTCCACTTGTCTCGCTACTGTCTTAAGGCTCTCGTAGCAGGGATGTGATGCAAGAGTTTGGCTACTCAAGGATCCCACCCTCACTCTATAGCTGCTCTACAGATCAAGATCGCCCCACTTTCGTTGTTCATGAGCGCTCATGGCTATGTCATCTTCGGAGCCATCATCTGCTACAATAGCCTTGGAACTAGAAGCTTCCTTGTCCTTCTTCTTCTGAGGACAATTGCTGGCGAAATGTCCAAGTTCGTCGCATTGGAAAGATTTGATCTTTGACAGATCACGCTTCTTTTTCTCTTGTTGCCTCTTTGATGCCAAGGTTGCATCTTCCTCTTCTTTTTTCTTCACCTTGCTCGAACCAGTGTTGTACTGTCTTTTGGTCATTCGGTGAATCTCCTCTTGTTGGAGGATAACCCACATGTTGTCCTAGTTGGGAAGGTCCGCTCTGCCCAAGAGACTTTGGACAAAAGTTTCTCAGTCCTCTGTGACTGCATTGAGAGCAGTCCTCACCATGACATCGTCATCTACCTTGACCCCCATGCCAGTCAGCTGATCCCGGATTGACTGTAGTCTAGATAGAAAAGGGTCGATCTCCTCTCCCTTGGCCATCATGAATAACCTCAGCTGGTTCTCCAGAAGCATCTTTCTATGGATGAACCTTCCTTCATACAATGTGGTTAGGGCTAACCACATCTCATGAGCCGTTGCCTTCTCGGCTATGTGTGGTACCACATGATCTTTGACCCCGTCCATAGTGAAGCACTTGGCATGTGTCGCTGCTTCATTGTGCTTCTCCAGGAGCTTCGCATTGGTCGGTGTAGCCAAGACTTTCTCTGCATGCTCCCTTATGCCATCTGCCTCAAGAACTACCAGCATTCTGGTCATCCAGATTGCAAAGTTGGACAGGCCGTCCAACCTTTCCTGATCACGCAGTCCGTGTGGTGCCATCTACTCAGAGAGTTTGTCGGAAGTGATCCTCCGCTCTCTGCTAGAGACTTAGATCTAGGGTCCTTGGCGAGAAAGGCACCCTTTTCTCCCTTTGACAACTGACTCCCTCCCTGGGAAGTCTACCAATCACAAAGAATCAACTTTCTTCGATCTTTTGATCGATCTACAGATCTCTTTGGCAGGAAATATTCTGAGAAGCTGTTCTCCTCCCGCTCTTTGTCAAGTTAGCTTAGGCTAAATTCTGTACTGACAGAATCTTCACCCCACTAGCAACTGCTGAAGTTCTACAGCTCAACTTCCGGTTCTCGGCACTCTGCACAACAACCAAATTCTGGACTGCGTCACCCTGGCTGGCCTCTGTGTGCGCAGACTGGCCCAGCGTAGCCTCTGCGCAGCGACTACACAACGCAGGCTGCTCTTGCGTCCCTCTAGAGGGCTCTGCGTTGTCTCTGCGTCACCCAGCTAGGACTGCGTAAGCCCCTGCGTAGCTCTAGTTGCCTCTGCGTCTTTCTGCTTCTGTGCTGCTGCTTTTTGCAACACAGATTCTTCAGCCTTCTTACTGGAGATTCAGCTAGATCTGCAATTGCTCTGATACCATGTGAAAATTTCTAAATATACTTAAACAAAAACCCTACTGTTAAATTATTGATTTACTTCTCCTACTTATACAAGTTATTAATCTGAAATATTTAGCATTAACATTGAAGTAAACACATTAACGGCCTATACATACTGATCTAAATTAAATAACATGCACAATGACAAAGTGACACACAAGGATTTTCTGGACAATTGTTCTCGGAAAAACCCAATGCGAGAAAACCGATCTTCTAGCATTGGAGGGTTTTTATTATTAAGCAGATTCTAAGTACAACAGATCTGGGCACCAAACTAATTAACCCGACATAGATATAAAAAACTGCAGCTATACCTCTGTTATGGAGACAAAAAACTGACTGATTCACACCCTCAAATGAGATTTACTAAACTGAGCCTTTTCCGGCCTCTAGAAACCCCAGTGCCCTCTGCGTTAGCCCTGCTGGCATGCATCAACCCTGCTGGCTTGCGTGTCTGTGCTGTTCAGGAAGGGCCTGCGTCAACCTAGACTAGGTTATGCTGCCCTTGTGCTGCCTTGGCTAGGCCTGCATCAACCCTCCTTCCCTCCTGCTGCCTCTGCGCTGCCCTTTCTGGGCCTGTGACGGCCCTGCTTAGCTCCTGATGCCTCTTTGTTGCCCCTGTTGGGCTCTCGGTTGAGCTGCGTAGCTGCTGCCTTTGCGCTGCGTCAGTCTGTTGCTTCTCTGCCCTCGTTGTACTCTTGGCTTGAGACTAGAACATCCCCCTCGCCAATACTGCCCCTCTCCGCAGCTAAAACACTTCTGAAATTCTTAGCAAACCACGCCCTAAAATTCCAGCTTAGCTTCAGTGCTCTGCCAGTGTGCGTGTCCTCCAACTGACCCCAAACCCTCTTCTTATACTTTTCTCGTTGAAACATCAACGACCGTGATCTAATCTTGAATCGACGGCTAAGATTAGAAGATGCTTGATCCATGTCACTTAAGTCATTCTCATCACATGTTTAATTTAATTACCTTTAATCTTTTAATTTTCCTAAGTTAGACTTAGGTTCCTTAATTAAAAAGATTAATTAATTAAATATCTCTTAAACAAGATGGAATTTCTTAAAACGTTTTCTGGGTCTTGGGGATCTTATGTACTCTAGTCCCTCCACAAATTTTGGAAGCTAGAGCACATCCGATGCTACCCCAACACCCCAAAATCTCAACATGATATATCTACTCTTATAACTTGGAGCGTGGTTGATATAACCATTCAAATTGCAAGAGGGAATGAAACGCAACAATTCAAGGTCAAACCATTATGAAATCATGGACCTATCATTCAAAGACAAATCCCTGTATATATGTCATCAACCCTTTCTATGTGTGATTTCATCTTATTTATATTCAACAATCTAGTGGCTATGGTGATATGATTGTAACCTTTGTAAATTGATAGTATTGTTCACAATTAAGGATGTGAACAAGACAGATGTAAAATCTGGTTTTCCCATCTTTTGAAAGGTTCTGCAACACTTTCTGTCTTTGTCAAAGGATGCTTCGCACCTGAAGTATATTAGATTCAACCAACCGGATTAAAGAAGAACCTTATCGATTCTTCAACTTCCTAGAAATCTGTTGCTGCCTCGTATAAAGTATCACTGTAAGCTAGATAATCACGTGACTCATGTCATTAAAAGGAGGTACACAATCCTCGATAGAATGATCTAATGAATCTATTAACAAAGGCT
Source organism: Pinus albicaulis (assembly GCA_034641835.2). NCBI lineage: Eukaryota > Viridiplantae > Streptophyta > Pinopsida > Pinales > Pinaceae > Pinus > Pinus albicaulis. The sequence goes on along the minus strand of CM076570.1, from coordinate 761,534,892 downwards.
CAAATATATCGTTGCTACTTGAAAGGATGCACGAAAGCTGCATGATCATAACCTTGATTATATTCTGGCAAGGTCACTTCTTTTATATATCCAGAAGGAGCTACTGTCAAGGCATATAATTGCAGCTATTGATGATATATAATGACCCTCTCATCTATCGAAGTAAGAGGGAGTTGACCCAACCATGTTGAAATGCACTTAAGACATGATGAAGAAGCTGCTGATCTGGTTACATATATATACTTGTATATATCTTGTGAGCTCCCTGATTTATCATCTATTATAAATATATAGACTCTGAGACAGTCTTTAGAGGAGCTTGAACTACTTGTTCCCTTATCTATGGTTTGTCATGGAGCATTCATTATTAACTGAGCTGGCTATAAGAAGATTGGAAGAGCATCTTCTGGGATCCACCATGAATGGATCATTGACTAAAGTCAGTTACTTTAAGAAACATAGTTTATTATGAAGACTCTCGTTTTGAAGAATCTTTTCAATGAGTCATTTGTGCTCAGTACTATTAAATATTGCAGCAGAAGTATTTCACATAATTCTGCATATGGTTCAGCAGAGGACACTCCTACTTTATGGCATGATTGAATGGATAGATCTCATGTTGAGCAGGTTTCTTGATGAGCACTTGGCTTAGACAAGCATAGGCTTGTGATCTCCCTGAGTTTGAGGGAGTAAGAGCAATTAAGCTTTTTTTCTTGATCTGGAGAAGTCCAAGGATTGCTAAGTGCTATCGGATTGTAAGTCAATATGTCCATTGAAGCTCATTAGTAAGCTATGTGCCTTCATATATACATCTATGTGCTGCTGGGTGGAGCAATGAGGCTCCTATTGACATCAATATAATCACCAAGAACTAGTCTTGGTTTTCAGAAAGCAGCCTGGCACTAATCCCTATATGAAGGGATTCTTGACTAATGATTGAGCTCTGGGAGCCCTTAGAAGGCTTGGGGTACTTATTGACCTATGAGGAACCATAGGGTGAGTGGTTCACCTTACCCTAGTGGTACGCTGAAAACAGGTTGAGTAGTTCAAACTTCACCTTCCCCTGTGATATCCCATGATGGTTGACATGTGTGTAGGGTGAGTGGTTCACCGTCCCCTACAAATGCAGACACGTGTGTGTAGGGTGAATGGTTCACCTTTCCTACGGGTGTTGAGATATGCATAGGATGATTGGTTCACCTTGTCCTATGGCATATGAGTAGGATGATTGGTTCACCTTCTCCTGCGGCTACCCAGTGAGAGATGCATAGAAGAATCTGATGACATGTCAGTGGGACGTGGTTCATCCTTTCCCCACATGTAGGATGCTCATTCCCTACAATTAATGGTTGACATGTCGGTTGGATGTGGTTCACCCTTTCCCCACATGTAGGATCCTTCCTACTATTGATGGTTTCTGCATGCATGTCGGATGTGGTTTGTCCTTTCCCTACATATGATTATGATGTGTTTTTGTAGGATGTGGTTTGTCCTTTCCCTACATATGATTATGAGCAAGATGTTCATTCCCTGGTGGTGTTTTTCCATCATCCTACCCATGCGGTCCGGGACACATGGAAGTACCTCTCATATGGCCAGTGAGTTGGGAAATGAGGATAGAGACCATAGGACTACTAATGGACGCATTGTGTACTGCCGTACTCTCTATGTCTAGGATGCATGGTGTTCAACAACTGGATTTGGGATCAAGTTTGGTTGAGGTTTTTACCTCTAGATTGACTTTGGGTCAGTGGAGAGTGGCAAGGTCATGTGACTCACTCTCGATCAATTCTTCTTTATTATTCACATCAGTGTTCAACATAGCAGAGCAGGGCAGAACAAAGCAGAACAGAGCAGAGATGACAGAGATGGTTCATGATGACAGGATGGCATAATGATCTAGGGCAGCAGATGGATTGGCAGGTGGAATTCTCTCTAGTTGAGAGGGAGTGTTAAAAGTGGCAACTAGGGCCAAATTCCACTTTGGTCTCCTCAGTTGATGGAGATGATAAATCCATTATATTCCTTTTTTCGAGAGGACCAAAATCGATATAAAGATTTTCCAATTTGGATAAAAGAAAACATTTATTCATTCAAAAGAAATGCTATAAGTTTTGATTTGGTTTAGGCGGGAAAATTGAAATTTGAATTTTAATTTTGCCTCCAAAATTTCATGTCTAAAGTGTATATAAGGAAACTCTCCTCACCTCATTTTGACACATCGATCATCAAGGATGTCTCTGCGATTTGGTTAGCGAATTGGGTGCACCATGGTTTGGATTCTTCTTAGGCAGAGTTGGTGGAAGTGCATTGTCTGAGTTCTGGTTTCATCAGGTCCGAGTTCATGTACAAAACCGCGCTGTGGTTAGGGCTTGTTTATGGTGGGTTTATCTTGCAGCTAGAAGACTGCAGTGAGGGCTCTCCCTTACAGCTAAATCCGTAGACCTAAAGACCTTTATTCTGGTGCCCAACTGCTGTATCAAATCGTTGATATTATCTCCTAGACAACTGGTGATTATTAAAAATAAAAAGTATTCGGATATCTTGAAGGACATAATTGCAATGTACAATTGGCCGCATTGAGAAAGACTATTTGTGGGCTAACGTTGCATGCCTCTGAGGTCATGGGTCAACTAATAGAGCTAGCGAAGTTAAGTCTATGAGGGACGCAGTTGAAAGATTTGCTCTAAATCAAATCCATCAGTTATGTACAGGTGCCCTAACCAGAAGATTGACTAAGTTCAAGAGAAGTGTTTTTATTGGCAAGTTATTCTGTTCCCATCAATGTACACTCTCTGCTGAACACTTGATTTTTGATAATAAGATGAATTGATCAAGGGTTTAACCCATCTTGGGGTTTTTCCCTGACTTGTGCCATATCTTTATGTTCCCTTGTCTTGGCTTATCTTCCGTTCGTTCATTCAATGTTCTTTCTTTAGTTACTGTCTTATGATGATTAATATGATTTCTTATGGTCTAATGGAATTAATTATGGGCTTATGAAGTAACTGTCTCAAGCAAAGAACATACCACCTCATGGAGCCCCAACATTGGAGAGAGATTGCACCATGTTGTCTTGATGACACCCATTTAGACGACGTAGGGCACCCAGAGCTGAATTTTGGATACATGGAGATGTTTTGAGGCTCGATTTGAGGGCTCATCCTCAATTCAAGATTGATTATGATGGTTATAGATGCATCTTTCCCCCATATTGTGTTTTTGGAGCTTTATTGGCTGTAAAAGGGCGTGACATCATGCTTGCGAGGAGTTTTGATTCACAGATAGGAAATTAGTGGCTTATTGTATGGTATTGAGCTATTGGATTGGCTAGTAAACCATTTACTTCATGTTTACTCAAAATGAAAGTTGCTATATGATGTTTAGGCAAATTAATGTAAGTGATTCACCTCATATAAATAGAGGTGTTATTATCGCCTAACCCACACCTTGAGTCACGTAGAGTAAATCTTCAATACAATGGGTGTGGCCTTGAGGCCGAGTCTCGTGTTGAGTTTATTGTAACTCTATCTCGATTCCTTCATCTAGGCTAACTCCTAGCAAAGCCATGTGGGGAAATCCCAAAAAAAATAACTAAAAAATAACTAAGACTGATTAAGCTATATTAAAACAAGAAATTATTCTAGGAGTTAACTCGATTACACAAAAGCACATTAACCAGTAACGTATGATTTATATGATTGACAAGTAGACAATCAAATGACAAATTTAAATAACAAGATAGACCAGTGCCAAAAGTAAATGCTTGTGTTGTTGAAAAAGGAACTCGGGCAAATGCAATTGTGGCCCAATGAAGTATGCTGTTGAATGTTTTGGAGAAATGCTCGACCATCCGTCTAGGTGATTGTGCAAGCGATGATGCAAAGAGGAGTGAGGACCGAATCCCTGGATTTAAGCCGGACGAAGACCTCTGGGCCCAAACTAGATCCGTTGGTGAATGAAGTGTGTGGGCTAAAGAATGGACGAATGAACAGATTGTTTGAAAATTTGGCATTACAGAGAAAGGACGGTTTGCATAGGTCCAGAGCTAAGTGCCTACGAGGCTTAAGCTATTGGTTCTGGCCTATGGTCATATGCTCCAAGGAACTGAAAAATAAAAAGCTACAATTGGCAAGTTGGTGGCGTCAGGTGCTAAATTTCTGTTAAATGCTGAAGTGATTAAAGTCCGCTAGGGGACAAATCAGAAGGTGCTACATCTATAGATAGAAGTATGAATGAAAAGCAAGAAATAAATGACACGAACCTGAAGCGACTCGAATTCTGATGTGGTGAAGGTGAAAAGACTAAAAGAGTTAGAAGAGAATTTGCATGGGTAAATACCATGGATCAACACCCATGGTAAAGTAGGTCGTAAATTATATATATAGAGTAAAATAACAAAGCAGCGGGGGTCTGTACATATGAAAATATTGTAAGACGAAGCTACTGAACCTATGCATATCTAAAGAATGAAAATGCAGAGATGATAGTAGAAACTTGTATCAGACCAAGAAAAGAGGAGGAAGCAAATAGATGCAGAGGAAACTTGAGCATATCAAGTAGCTGAGAGGAAGAGCCTGAGTGTGGTAGATGAGCATACCGATAAAAAGAAGAGACTAGCGCAGATTTGAAAGTAGATCTAAGTTGTAATTGCGGTAGATAACTTGAGAGCAAAAAGGAACATGGGCTCGAGGAAAGAGAAGCAGAGCAGAGATTGAATTCGTAGATGTGACTGAGTGAAATGTTGGTGGTTTGAGCATGTTTGAAATACAATTGACTATCTAGTTGAGTGAGAGTTGAAGAAGTGAGAGTGAAAGTTGGAGCAGAAATCAAATAAGTTTGAAGTTTAAAATAGAAGGAAAGCCTATGGGTTTGAGTTTGAAAATGGATTAAAAAGGGATTTTCTAGGCCGAGCCTATTGGAGTCTACACATCGGTGGATAGGAGTCTCCTTCAGGTTGGTGCCTGTAAAGTTTAGGGGGTTATTGCTTCCTTCAGGTCGACGCCTGTAAGGAAATGGGGTTGGTGCCTCTTGCAAGTGGGTGCTTGCAAATCAGGGGATGGGTGTCTCCTAGTTGGTGCCTCTGACATAAGGTTTGTGTTTTTCTCCCTTGATGGGTTTCCACATACATTTGGTGTTCCAATGTGTTTCTTATCTGATTATCTATTGAATGGTTTGAATTATTGAATGAATCAAATTGTGCAATTTGGAAGGTAAGAATGAAGTTTTATTATTGGCTCTTGGCTCGGATGTGTGGTTGTTTGTAGTAGATGGAAAGAAGAATAAATATAATACAAAAGCCAAGAAGGCTATCTCGAGCTGACTATCAATTCCAAACTTTGATAAAGTGAGACATTGCAAGATTGGAAAAGAAATTCTAAATAAGCTACAATGTATCTATGAGGGAGATGACTTGCACCCTGCTTATGAAGTAAAGATAGAAAATAATATCAGAAGGGAGAAGTACTCAAAGAATCAAAGAAGATCGACAACCATGACTGCTCAAGTGATGAACCAGATTATGAAATAGATCCCCTAGTTATGAATGCTCAAGTTGTTGATCATCAAAAGAACAATTCATATTCAGAGGATGAGGCAGAAGAAGAAGAAGTAGAGTCCAATCCATAGGTAACCTACTAGTCTATTATAATTGTAGAAGAATAGGTCATCTTTCTTTTAATTGTTTATATGCCAGTTCAGAAAATGATAGTAATAAAGGAGAACTTGAAGTTGAGAGAACACCCCATGAGCAAAATAAAAAGTCTTTATGGCTGCCCATTTGAAGGAGATTATGGATGTACTTCTATTGGTGATGAAGAAGGGATTCTACTCATGACTATGGAAGAAACAATAGATTTAGAGGAAAAAGAAGTTGAAAGGAAAAACAAATCATGAATATGATCTTGATAGTTTCCTCGATGCAATTAATAAACCTAGAAGAAAGAAAAAAAGGTAGAAGGATCTTGAATCAGATGAAACCGAAGAAATGAAATCCACATAAGAATAAAACCTTGATGAGGAGATATATTTTAGAAGAAAACTTATCTCTGCTCTAGAGGAGATTAAGAGGCTCATAGTAGTAAATCAGAGACAAAAGGAATTGCTTCATGAATATGAGGAAAGGGATCAAGATTTTGATGGATTAAGAAAAACAATTGTTTTCTTAAAGACTCAATAAGAAGAAGTTAAAAGAGTGAATGAAGTGGTTTTTATTTTTTGTAGCATCGGATGGTGTTCTAGTCTCAAACTTTGTGGATAGGCCAAAACACATGATTTTGCCCCCGAAAATGGTTAATTAATAGTAATTAATTGAGAAAGGTGAGAATTCTCTAGAAACTCACACGAAACGACTTGGAGATGATCTCAACCATTGATTAAGTTTTAATCGTGGCCGTTGAAGTCTCAACTGGAGATTATAAGAATAGGTTGATGGGTAGATGGATAATACACACAAAGCGAGAGCCAGTAGAGCGAGTTCCTTGTCAGGTCAAGCTATCCAGCTTCAGAGGTGGATTAGAGGAAGAGAGTTCGAGCCAGAACGAATGTAGAGGGCCAGAGACAGTGTCTGGAGGAAGTTTTCCACTTCCAGAGAGTCAGCTATAGGAGGGCCAAGTTTCCTAAGTGAGGCTGCGCAAGGCTTGTGCAGAAGTTTCAGAGGCAGAGTTTGATTTGGCCAGATAGAGGGTCAATTTGGTTGCTGGAGGCCAGTTGAATTTCCGAAAGAGTCAATGATTCATTCTCAGAGGCTGAGTTGGGCAGACGACTTGATCAGTTGCAGCTTCCAGGCAAAGTGTGAGAGGGTCTGCGCAACATTGGCACAGAGGCTTATGCAGGGGTTCGAGCAACCCATTTTGAGCTAGTTCAGGAGTTGGGATCAGTGTCGGGTGAGACAAAACTTGTCTCACTAATTTTGTGGCCAATTTATCTTGTAGAGGATTTCCAGTTTTGGGCATCCAGTCGTACTTAAAATTTCTCACTGCTGCATAATAATAAAACCCTCAGCTGCTGCACCGATTTGCCCACATTGGGTTTTTTCTGCAGACAATTGTCCAAAAATAATTGTGTCATTTTATGTGTGTGCTAGCATATTTCTCGATTTCCAACATTTTATTTTCCGCAGTATTTTTATGGTGAAAAATTGCAGTGTGATTTATTCGATATTTGCCATAGCAAATAAACTGCATAATTAAATTTATAGTTAGAAGAATAAATTTCCAGTTGCTGCAATTAGACATGTAAATTTTCATAGTGGTGACTAACTAGCTGAATGAATGAGGTCATTGTGAGAAACTAGAAGCTCAGATTGTTTCACTGAGAAATGATCTAGAAAAGGTCAATTATCAGCTAAATCAATATCTGAAGTTTGATTAGAGTACCAAAATCTTAGATGGTATCCTCAGCGGTCAAAGATCTACTCTCATCAAGAATGGTATGGGCTATAAAGGAGAATCAATCACCAAAAATATTGAAGACAAAGAACCAATCAATTATGTTGAAGCAATCAAAAGACCTAACAACAATGCAGCCAAAGGAAATGATAAAAATCAGCAAAATCCAAGAAGGGAAATTGACAACAATACAATTCAGCAGCAAAAAAAAAAGGTTATAACAACAATTCAAACAACCACAAAGATCAAGTGAAAAATCAACAACAACAAAGAAGGGAAAATGACAACAGTACCAACTCAACAACAACAAGGAGAGTTAATAATAGCAATTCGAACAACCACAAAGATCAAGTGATAAATCAACAAGGACCTCATGGCCCTCAGAGTCAAAGCCATGAAAGAATTATAAGCTTCCCTTTCTAAAGGAAAATTACTCCCAAGTATCAAATCTTTTTCTATAGCTATTGTTTTTCTTGCAATATTTTTGGACACAAGGCAATAGATTGTATATATTATGCAAGAAATCAAAATATGCTGAATAATAGTAGTAAGAGAGCATATAAGATCTCAAGGAATGAACTTGTGAGTAGCAACTTTAGAAGTTATGATAAGAATGGCATTAAAAATCACAATTCTTTTGCCTCCTTCTTAGATCTTGTCCAATGCTACATTTGTAACAATTTTGGGCATAAGGAAAAAGATTGTAGAACTGAGTTGTTACTAGTTAGAGCCTTTTAAACAAACCAAATACAAAAAACTCACTCAAATCAAGAAAAAGAAATCAAAAGCAAATGCTATTAACAAAAATCAGAATACAATGACATGGGAAAGAAAGCAAGAACAATAAGAGAAGTTCAACTTAGTTTTATGTGCTAAAGATACAAATGATTAGTGGTATATAGATAATGGATACTCTTATCATATGACAGGAGATAAAAGCATATCTCTCTCTAAAAGAGGTCAAGATAAAAGCATCTCTCTCTAAAAGAGGTCAAGGGTGGCAATGTTACTCTTGGAAATGCTAATTTTCCACTGTTCTATGCTGTTACAATCACTTTAGCCCAATTCTTTTCTTCAATTAGCAATCAGTTTAATATTCCAGTAATAAATAGCACTCATAGATAGAACAATAAATACAATGTACAATAGAAAATCAAGAGAAAGAGCAAGAGACACAAGATTTGGTCAAAGACCAAGGAAAAACCCCACAGGGGAAAAACCCTTTCAAATTCTTCTTATTAGATTGTCATAAAATGTTCAACAGAGAGATACAATGATTCCATTAATCAATAAAAGAGTCAAAGTCAATTCTTTGACTATTCAAGAGATCAACTAACCAATATCCAATAGATGAGCTTCAAAGTCAAATCTGGTCAAAAAGTCCAATCTGCAATATAGGTCAAAGTCAATGGAAGCAACAACAGTACCAAAAATTCAATGGTCAATGGTCAACTTGCATTCAAAGGAGCTTGGTCAACTCCCCAAAAATTCAGCTTTGAATGCTGGTCGAAATGCAGTCAAAGCAATCCCAAAATAGCCTTCCAAAATTGGTCAAAGTCAAAATATGTAGAAACCCTAGTTGCAGAATTGCAGTCATTCAAGGTCAAAGTGCCCAGAAAAATTCATCATCCCCGCCAAAGAATTTGGTATTCAGAAACAGATCTAAAACTGCAGTTAAACCAAGTCAAAAGTATGCCCAAACAACAAAAAAGTCAACGCTAGTCAAAGTCTTGTCAAAGACAGATTTTGGCCGTCCTGAAATTTTCTCTCCTACTCGCACGTGTCAAAGAAGACCTACAATTTTTAGACTTGTACGGACCTCCAAGAGAAGAAGAAGATGTGTGTGATATGTGTCCAAATGAGGTTGACTTGACTTGTATTTGTATGCTTCTTTGGAGACCCATTTTGTACTTTGGGCCGACTCGTACTTTTGTGCACATGTGGGTTTTCACATTAAAAATATATTTTTCCTTGACCAAATTAAATTCGTCCAATGGCAAAGAGGGTCTTCTCTGGATGAGGAAGGTTGTCCAAATGAGGGAATTTGTCCTTGAGCTGCCAAATTAACAGGAAATGTTACATCAGCCAAAGTAATGGAAAAAGAAGAGTTAGCCTTGATAATGAAAGGAGTAAAACTGATAATGTTCTACTTGTCAAAGATTTAAAGCAAAAAATCCTAAGCATAAATCAAATGGTTGATAAAGGACATGAAGTCACATTCAACTCTGGAGGATGTAGAATTAGGAAGGAAGACTTTTGAAAATTAGTGGCAAAAGGGATTAGGACTCTAGATAATGTATATGTATTGAAAGGAAGCAAAGATAACAATAAGAGATTGAAGGCGATCTCTCCTTCACATTGCCAATAAAAAGAGCAATAACCAGTTTAGTCCATCACACCATGTCTTATTCGCAAAGTGCTCTACAGAAGATAGAAAATTTGTCCACATTAGTATACATGCTTAAAAGAGGAGAATGAGCAAAAGCTAAGGAGTACTATCATGTAACTGTTCATAGATACTTCCAATCCACCAAAAGTGAAGGAGCACTATCATTGAACTGGTCATCATTTGGTTGATTGCACTGTAGAATGGCAGAAAGGGATGGTTGATGAAGCACTTGCCATTTTGGAAATTCTTGCAGGTCATCAAGAGAGAACAAGTATCAATGGTAGAGTTAATTAGAATTGGATTATCTCAAAATCGGAAAAGTGCACCCACTATCTTGCTCTCATTGCCACAAGTAATCAATAGGATTCTGTCGCATCCCGAGAACCTGGAGCTTATGAATTTGTTAGAATTGGCTCGAAATGGTAGAAATAACAAGAGTTTTGGTTGGTTCACTGATGCATTCCTTTTTGAAAGAAGTGCTACACAAATGCCAACTGTAAAGAAAAGAGGGTCAAAGTCAACGCCTTGAATTAAATTTGAACGACTTAATGGCATACTCTAGTGTTAAAAGTATGAATTCTATTTCTAAAAAGTGATTTTATTAAAATGATTGCTAAATGAAAAGTTGGCATCATGGGTGAAGTCTGTTTTAAAAAATGAGGAAGTGACAACCCATAATTTCAAAAGCGACAAAATGTTAAAAAAATGTCTTATTTCCTAGTGTAAAGGAAATGCATTGGTATATGAATGAGATTAATGTGGAGGTATGAAGTATTGATTTTTGGGTAGCATCGCATGTGCTCTAGCTCCGAAACTTTGTGGAGGGGCTAGGACACAGGAGATCTCCAAGACCTAGGAATCGTTGGGAGAAATTCCACCTGGAGCTTAAGTTACTCAAAAAAATAATTATTTTAATGGGGACCCTAAGTCTAACTCAAGGAAAATTAAATAGTTAAAGTGAATTAATTTAACATGTGGGTGAGAATGTTCTAAATGACGAAGATCAAGTCTTTTCTAATCTTAGCCGTTGATTAGAGATTAGATCACAGCTGTTGATTCGTCAATAGGAAAAGTATAAAGGAAAGGCTTGGGGTCAGTTGGAGAATACACATAGAGACTGAAATTAGAGATTGAGTTCTTATGACGGAGTAGTGCTCAGACGAAGATCAGATTTGAGTAATTCAGTGCAGTGAGGGGCAATTTGGCAGCGGGATTTTCATCGAAGGTCGAGAATACAATTGCAGAGAGGCAGATCAGCACTAGGAGGGACGTCGTAGCTTGGAGAGGGTGACGCAAAGCCAGCAGGGCTCACGCATGAGTGACGCAGAGAGGGTGATAGAGTCACTAGAGCAGTTGCGCTGGGGTTTCTGTGAGGTAGATCGGGCAACCATCCAACAGATCGATTTCTGAGCCGGGAAGGCTCACAGAGAGGGTGATGTAGCCACTAGGAGAGGTGACGCAGTCTTAGCGCAGATCTAGCTGCAGCCATTGCTGCGCAGCACAGGGGACTGCGCAGTCACCTGTGGGGTTTCTTCATTCTGCCGCTGGATCCACCAAAATATTTGTCTCTGGATAGAGGTACTTCTGCCGAGGATTTTCTCTATTGGGTGAGTCAGATTTTGCATCCTAGATTGTATTCAGAAATTTGCATAATAATATAAACCCTTAGAACTGCTACATCGGTTTTCCCAACATTTGTCTAAAAAATTTGTGTGAACTTTGTCTAATTGTTCTACTTATTTTTCAGTACTTGATCTGTATAATTGTGTAGGCTGCAATGTGTTTGCATTAGTATTTTTACTGAATATTCAGAAAAATAACTTGTAATTTAAATAAGGCAAGTAGTTAATGCAAATCATATTTACTGCAGTAGGATTTTTGGTGTAGATTCAGAAATTTTCACAAGGTATCAGAGTGTGTTGTAGATCAAGTAGAGATGAAGCCATCTGCGGAAGACGAAGGAAATTTGCTGCAGGAAGGCATCTGTCCTGGGTGACATCGTAGATCCAGAAAGAGGCAAGGAAGGGTGACGCAGTCACCAGAGGGGCTCACGCAGAGCTTGCGTCAGCCAGCTAGGGTGACGTTGTAGCTGCGCAGTGTTTGCTGGGCCAGCGCAGAGGTTTTGAGCCTCCATCTTTCCGGCTGTCATGGCTAGAAGAGCAGTTCGTTTTTCCATAGGAGTTGCTGGTGAGGCATTGTTTCTGTTGGTGCAGAATAATGTCTAGTGGGGCTATGGCAAAGTAGAGGGGAGCAGTTCCTCATAAGACTTCTTGCCAAGAAGTCTAGATCCAGTGCTGATCAGCGGCAAAGAGTGATCGGAGAGTACTGATTCGACATCAGTTGGCAGAAGGATTTTCGTGAGGAAATCGAGTTTCAGAGGGAGTTTGTTCCTTAGAGGGTTTCTAGTGCCAAAGAAACCCAGATTCGAGTTTTGGTGGGGCAGCAGCAAAAGAGGGAAAAGAGAACTAGTTCAACATTTTTGAGCAGAGATGGCTGCACATGGACTGTGGGATCATGACAGGTTGGATGGAGCATTCAACTTTGTCATCTGGAAGGCCAAGATCCTGTCAGTTTTGGATTACCATTGCATCAAGGATTATGTCTTGCATGCAGTTGTTGTTCCTGTTGATGTCGATCCACTCAAGAAGTACGAGGAGTCTCAAGTGAAGGAAAAACACTTGATCATGGATGGAGTCAAGGATCATGTGATCCCACATATTGCCGAGAAGAACACGGTAAGGGAAATGTGTACTTCCTTGACCTCGATGTACCAGGGAACCTCCGTCCAACGGAGGATGTTGCTTGAGAATCAGCTGAGACTGTTTCAGATGCAGAAGGGAGAAGAAATTGACCCCTTCCTTATCAGATTACGAGAGATCCGAGATCAATTGGTTTCCGTAGGGGCTACACTAGATGATGGACTTATGGCCAAGACTGCCCTGAATGCAATCACAGAAGACTGGGAAACCTTTGTCCAAGGTATTTTGGGTAGAGCAGCTCTTCCAAACTGGGAGGATATGTGGGTAGCTCTTCGACAAGAAGAGATCAGAAAGTTGACTAAGGCGGGAAGCAGCGGTACAAGGATCAAGATCAAGGAGGAAGAGGAAGATGTAGCTCTCACATCTAAGGGACAACAGAGAAGGAAGAAGAAGGACCTCTCGTAGGTCAGATGCTTCAAGTGTGGTGAATTGGGACATTTTGCCACACAATGCCCTAAGAAGAAGAAGGGCAAAGAAGATTTTGATTCGAAGGCTGCTGCAGCAAAGGACGATGATAGGGATGATGATGATGTTGCCATGAGTGCTCATGTGCCTCGAGAGTAGAGGTGGGGCGACATTGATCTTTAGTTCTTTTGAACTGCAGTGAGGGGCAGGATCCTTGAGGTGCCAAACTCTTCGATCACATACAACTACGGGAGCCCTTAATGACAGTAGCAGAATGACGGGAGTTGGTGCCAGAGATGGTGGAGCAACAATGGCAGGGCTAGGACGCTGAAGACTGAAGCAGCGCAGATCAGAGGCAGCAATAGCGCAGTGCAGTGTAGTAGCAACGTAGATCATCAGAGGGTCAATACAGAGTAGCAGCAGAAGGAGCTTCGCCATCGAGATGCATTCGGATTGACTTGTATGTCTGGTTTCTGGGATGGTTTTTCAGTTGCTTAACTCTCAACAACTGAGTTGCAGTGCAGTAGTTAGTAGTGGTAGTGCTATGTGCAACATGATGTAACATTTGAGAGGGAGCTACAATACAGATGAGGCAGTGACAACTAGCAGTGTCATGGGAAGCAGTACAGATAGCAACAACACAATGGATGAGGGGCAACAGCCAAGCATCAACAATGAAAAGGACCGATGCCATGGATTAGGGTGATCTTTTTGGTGAAGAAGTATTGCTAGAGCACATTCCTCGCTAACAGGGAGTGTTGATTTTTGGGTAGCATTGGATGTGCTCTAACTCTGAAACTTTGTGGAAGGGCTAGGACACATGAGATCTCCAAGACCCAGAAATCGTTTGGAGAATTTCCACTTGGAGCTTAAGTTAGTCAAAAAATTAATTATTTTAATGGAAACCCTAAGTCTAACTTAGAGAAATTAAATAATTAAAGTGAATTAATTTAACATTTGGGTGAGAATGTTCTAAGTGATGAAGATCAAGTCTTTTCTAATCTTAGCCATTGATTAGAGATTAGATCACGACCGTTGATTCATCAACAGGAAAAGTATAAAGGAATGGCTTGAGGTCAGTTGGAGAATACACATAGAGACTGAATTTAGAGATTGAATTCTTCTGACAAAGCAGTGCTTAGACGAAGATCATATCTGAGTAATTCAGTGCAGTGAGGGGCAGTTCGACAACGGGATTTTCATTGAAGGTCGAGAATACAATTGTAGAGAAGCAAATAGGCACTAGGAAGGACAACACAACTTAGAGAGGGTGACGCAGAGCCAGTAGGGCTCACGCAAGAGTGACGTGGAGCCAGAGAGGGTGACACAGTCACTAGAGTAGTTGTGCTAGGGTTTCTATGAGGCAGATTGGGCAGCCATCCAGTAGATCGATTTTTGAGCCGGGAAGGCTCACGGAGAGGGTGACCCAGCCACTAGGAGAGGTGACGTAATCTCAGCGTAGAGCTAGCTGTAGCCATTGCTGTGCAGCACTGGGGACTACGCAGTGACTTGTGGGCTTCATTCTGTCGCTGGATCCACGAAAATATCTATCTCCGGATAGAGGTACTTCTGCCGAGGGTTTTCTTTGTTGGGTGACCCGGATTTGGCACCCTAGATTGTATTCAGAAATCTACATAATAATATAAACCCTCAGAATTGCTGCATCGGTTTTCCCGCATTGGGTTTCTCCAAGGACATTTGTCTGAAAAATTTGAGTGTCCTTTGTCTGTTTGTTCTACTTATTTTTAAGTACTTGATCTGTATAATTATGTAGGCTGCAGTGTGTTTGCATTAGTATTTTTACTGAATATTTAGAAAAATAACTTGTAATTTAAATAAGGCAAGTAGGTAATGCAAATCAGATTTACTACAGCAGGATTTCTGGTGTAGATTAAGAAATTTTCACATGAAGAGTTATGTAAAAGTTCATGACAAGTAAAGAGGTTTGTTTTTGAATTCAAAGTGTTGGAGTCAAAATGAAGACAAAGAGTCAATTATGAGTTAAAATTAAGAGTAATGAAGTCTTGGTAGGAGTTTGAGCAAAAGACAAGTAGAAAGGGCATTGAATTTAGAAACAAGTTCAAGTCATTGAATGTGTTATAAGAGTGCATCATTTGTGGTACTGAGCACCCAAAGCTTAGATTTAACCTCAAGTCACTGCATAAGAGATGTTAATACAAGAATCATAGATTGAACCTAGATGAGATCAAAGGAGAAGCATGCAATTAGATGCAGTGCAATGAAAATTAGAGGGAGTGTTGCTCATTAAAGGATACATCAGCTCAGGGGGGGTAGAGTGCACTACAAGAACAATGAAATAGAAGGTTTGCATGTGTTATAAGTTTTTTTGCCTTCCTTCAATTGTTATCAATTGGTTTAGGTAGCAACAACCATTGTGATCAACAACAATTAAAACCAACAACCCGTTATATCCAATTAGAAGGAGCAACTAAATCCCTTTGCCATTGACGTCAAAGGGGGAGAAGGATCAAACATTGGAACCTCAAAGCAAAGAGCAGAATGAGAGGACATTGGCAACTCACAGCAAGAGGGAGAGTGAGCAAACAATGTAACTTTAGATTTAGTTAGTGGAAGTTTTAGTGACCCGACAGGGGGAGTCAAGGCTCCCAAAGACATCAATGACTAGCAATGTATGGTGGTGTTGTCATCAATGCCAAAGGGGGAGATTGCTGAGTGTGCTAGCAATTTTTTTTATTCAGGTCAAGTTTTGTCATTGATGTCGAGTTCAGGGGGAGCTTGTTAAGTATTCATTGTCATTATTGTCATTGTTATATGCATGAAGTTGTGTTCGATTCTAGAGAGTTGGAAGTCTAGCTTGTTTGCTAAGTGTTGGATGTGGAGCCTGGCTAGTCTATCTTTGAAGCCATTTTGCCTATAGGTACACAATGAAAATCAAAGGGAGTGTTTCTCATCAAAGGAAACATCAGCTTAGGGGGAGTGGAGTGCACTACAAGAACGATGAAATGGAAAGTTTGCATGTCTTTCAAGTTTTTTTTTTTTGTCTTCCTTAAATTGGTATCAATTGGTTTAGGTAGTAGCAACCATTGTGATCAGAAGAAACTAAAATCAACAGCCCATTATATCCAATCAGAGTGAGCAGCTAAAGCCCTTTGCCATTGATGTCAAAGGGGGAGAATGATCGTAAGCTGCTTGGAAGCAGGGAGTGGAAGCAGAAGTGGGAGTGGGGAACGACAATTTTCAGAAGCTTCTGAGTCGTTAGCGAATTAGGAGGAATCAATAGCGAATTTTATATTATATATATTTTTATATTATTTTGATGCTCATATGTCAACAAAAGCATGTAGAATGAATTAGTTATAAAAAGCATAAGAACATGGATTAAACCATATAACATCAATCATCTAGTAGACACGTCATCATTAACATGGGATCCCACTACATGGAATCATCAACATGAGCTACATAAACATCATTTGGCTCAAAGTCTGAGGACTCCGTAGACTCCTCTGCAACCTCAGTAGTAGTAGTAGCAACAAAACTAGACATCAAAACTACAAATCACTGATCAACATGATCACTCATGAAACTCACCATTGATTCAACACTACTAGAAATGGGATCATCAACAAGAACTACATAAACATCATCTAGCTCAAAGTCTTCAGACTTGGATTGCTCAACCTTATAATATGGTAGAAATTTAAAAAGTTTAACATGCCTAACCACTGATTTTGGTTTGAGTGAAGGGTTCGTTGTTGATATTTGTAGCCTTGGAGGTACTCCAAACCCTAGGTTAGTGGGTTTTGGAGGAATTGGCACACAAGAGTGACTTGTGGGCTACGAACCCAAGCTTATGGGCTTTGCACCCAAGCATGTGGGTGTGAAACCATGATGATATTTTGACATGTGAGTGACGGAGATGATAGAGGACTTCGAGAGCAACCAGAGGCAACGAAAATTATCGAAATCTGAGTTGTAGAAATGAAGATATTAATTTTTGAAGTTAGGTGTGGGATTGTAAAAGGAGAAGTCAAGTCGACCTAGCTGTTAGGAAGGCCTAATGACAGTTGGGCGAGCCCTAAAATGCAATTTGTTGGAGCCCTTGTATTGGATATAAATACAAGGTGAGTGTAAGTCATTTGAGCTCATCTAAGAAGCTTCAAAACATCAATAGATACCTCTGAAATTCCCAGTGGATTTGGGGCAACTAGTGAAGGTCTAGGAGCATGAGTTTGGATCTGTTTAGGAGTGCGGATGTCTGAGCTATAGCGATGCATATCTGAGGCATGGGAAGGATTCATTGAGGTCATGTCTTAGCTTGGTTGAGGCAGACCAAATTGCAGATCCTAAGACGCTGGTATAGATGTAAGTAATTGGGACTATTTTGTGTTTTTGTGTGTGGTTTTGGCACTGTTCTGGGCCACAAGTTTAGGCTGCTACAACAACACGTTGTGGAGGTCTATTGAGAGGGTTGAGAGGGCTAGAGAGACCATCTCTCCTAGTGGCAAACTTCTAGAGGAAGCCACAACCCAATCAGTGGTATCTTCTTGTGCTAGAGGACTTTTTTGTGTTGCTGTTCTCGGTAGATTACATGAAGGTGTCTTGTGAAGTTTTCCAAGACCAAGTACAATGCTTGAGGAGCCTTGAGTGGACAACATAGGTGGTAGCCCAGTTGGAGAAGGAGATACAATTGTTTGAGTGTTGATTTGTGGTAGCATCTGATGTGCTCTAAGTCTCAAATTTTGTGGAGAGGCTTAGACACATGCATTCCAGATAACCCAGAAATTGTTTTGGGAAATTCTACCCAGAAACAATTTTTTTTGATAAATTAATTATTTTTAATAAGGACCCTAAGTCTAACTTAGGAAATTAAAATAATTAATGGGTATTAATCTAAATTATGGGTGTAACTTCTAGAAAAAGAAGATAGAGTCAAAATGTAATCTTAGCTATTGATTGGAGATCTAATCTCGATCGTTCAAGTCTCAACGAGAAGACTATAATGGAAGGATTGAGGGTCATTTGGAAAACACACCGAAAGGATGAAGTGATCGAATTTTTTGAAGTGAGCAGTGCTCAAAGGAAAACCAAATCTAGAGATTCTTCACGTAGTTGAGGGGCAGAGGCAGTTTTGGCAAGAGGATCTTCTTTGCGGCCAAGGATCATCAATAGAGAGGCAGAGAAAGAAGAAGAGGAAGCAGTGCAGAGCCCAAAGAGGGTGATGCAGCACCCAGAAGGGGTGATGCAAGGCCACGCAGTTTCTGAGCAAATGTTCGAGTTTCAGTGGGGAAATCGAGATTCTGAGCTGGGAGGGCTGGGATCAAGTTTCATGAGGGTGGATAGATCACGGAGAAGGGGTGATGCAGTCCATCAGAGGTCCCCATGTAGGCCTACGCAACTAGTGCGCAAAGACAACACAGAGGGTGATGGGGTTTCGTCATTTCAGCTACTAGATTAGCTGAGACTTGCAGTGTGAGGTAATCTCACTATTTTTCTTTGTAACTGAGTTGTCTGGTGAGACATTCAAAGATGTATTCATAATAACTGCTGCTTAATAATAAAACCCTAAGATTTGCTA
The DNA here is from genome assembly GCA_034641835.2 of Pinus albicaulis. Classification (NCBI taxonomy): domain Eukaryota; kingdom Viridiplantae; phylum Streptophyta; class Pinopsida; order Pinales; family Pinaceae; genus Pinus; species Pinus albicaulis. The sequence goes on along the minus strand of CM076570.1, from coordinate 761,516,391 downwards.
CACCAGTTTCCCCGCATTGGGTTTTTCGGGGGACATTTGTCCGAAAACAACGGTGTCCTCTGTGTGTTATTTATTTTGCTCAGTTTCCTATTTCCACATATAAACTAATTAAGTGAAGGCTGCTTCAGTAATTGCTTCAATGTTTTCAGAAGTAATCTGCAAAATATCTTGTTTATTTTTAATAATAAGTAGGATAAGTTAATTTAGTTTGCTGTAGTAGGATTCCAGATCTAGAACTCGGAATTTTCACATTGAGCAAGGATTTAAGGTTGTTTGGTGTGCCCTAACCAGACTGCTGCATACACAGATCCCAAGGCAAGGTGGCAGCAACAGGGAGTTGCAGATGTCATCTTGATTGATGGTTGGATGCTAGAGGATGAGTGTCCTAGGAGAGGACAGATTGTAGAAATCTGTTAGCAGCTAAGAGGAAGGGTGATCATAGTGTTTGGATGCCTTAACTAGTGAGCAGATGCTACAACATGTATTGGACACTTGTGGTCTGTTGGAGGGTAGCGTGAAAGTGGACCTAGTGTGAGCCTAGATGAGGTAGAGTTGGAGCAGCCTAAAGAACAACTTGGGAGGATTATAGAGGCTTTCTTCAAGCCCCAAGAAACAAGTCCCTTGAAGGACTAAGGGATTGTTAGATGTGGCAGAAGAAGAGCTCAAGGGTTTGATCAACCAACAATAGTTTGAGTTTCCCTAGACTTGCTGTGTGGAGAACGACATCTACAACATAAGTTGGGCAGTCCTCCTAGCCTCGTGTTCATTGTGGGAGAAGGACATTTTGCAGTGATAGGTGGCAGCCTTTTGTGCCCTATGTTAGTCTTCATTAGAGCAGCACAGGAAGACTATAGTGGGTTGAAGTCCCTAAGTATAGCTGAGGAGCAATAATGGGCAATTGAGAGTTGTTCACTAACGGAGTTGTGAACAACTTGACAAGAGTCTTGATGTGTTGATGCGTTGAAGGACGAACGAATCGACAAAAGAGCAGATTGGAGCCGAGTACAGTGACCTAATGGAGTTGGTTCATTGATAGAGGCAGATTGTAGGTGCCGTAGATTGGGGCTGAAGGACGGGGCAGATGTGTACAATGTACGATTGAGAGGAGCGGAGAGGGAGCGCTACAACCAAATGGTCAGAGTATCTTGTTTAGAGTAGATTGGTGGTCATCACGACAGACACCAAGCCCTAGTTGTATTCTTGTACTAGTGGATATTTGGAGGCCATTATCCCTGGTCCGAGAGCCTTTTACTGCTGTATTATTCAGTTGGATTAATATAACGAAGTTGAGTTATTGTACATAATTTGTGTAGTATTTTGTGCACTAGTAGATTTATTTTTGTTTATATTTCGTTGTGCAAAGTAGACTCGTTTTGATACTTGGTTTGGTAGTGTTAGTGATTTAAGATTCTATCCTAGACACCAGTATCGTGGAAAAACAACATTCATCTCCTCAACCTCATAATATGGTAGAAAAGGCTTAGCATGCCTAACCAATTATTTTCCTTTGAGTGAAGGGCACATTTTAGTTAAGGCCATGGTAGAGGAGTTCAACAAGCAATACCACCAACATCAACTAAGTTCAACAGTCAATGACACTAACATCAAGGTACTTAAAGGGCTTGATTCTCTTGATCAAATTCCCATCTCATACCCTCACGCATGAAAAAATCAATTGGAATCATTGCAATCCCCTAAATCTTGAAAACCATTAAGTTTGATGGATTTTGAGTGATATTTAAAAATCTAGTTTCTTATTATGAAATCCAATGAGGTAGAAACCACGCTCAAACATCCTGAGCCTTTTCATGGTAATGTTAAAAATTTAAGTAAAAGGATGCAAATGAAAGATAAAGGAAATGTCGCTATTACTTTAAGAATTTAACATTACCATTGATTGCCAACATTCCTAGGGTTGAGAATCTTAACCACCTATGAAAGCACTAGGGAGGGAGTAATTTTTTTTTGTCGGGAGCGCGTTCTTGAAATTTTCTCCCGTTTGGGAGAAAATTGGGAGCACGCTCCTAGGGTAGCTCCCCTAGTGCTTCCGAACGGAGCGCGCTACGGGAGCAGATTTTTGGGGGGGGGGGGTTGCTCCCCGCAACCTTGGAATGATCAAACAGTAACACCTCAAAGCAAAGAGTAGAATGAGAAGACATTGGCAACTTAAAGCAACAAGAGAGTGAGCAGACAATGTAAATTCAGAGTTAGTGGGAGTTTTAGTGACCTGATAGGGGGAGTCAAGGCTCCCAAAACCATCAATGACCAACAATGTATGGAGGTGTTGCCATCAATTCCAAAGGGGGAGTTTGTCGAGTGTGTTGGTAGTTATTGTCATTCATCTCAAGTTCTATCATTGATGTCAAGTTTAGGGGGAGCTTGTTAAGTATTCACTGTCCTTAATGTCACTGTTATATGGATGAAGTTGTCTTCGATTCCATAGTGTTGGAAGTTTAGCTTGTTTGCTGAGTGTTGGATGTGGGTTATGGCTAGTTTATCTTTGAAGCCATTTTGCTTATAGGTACCTTGTTCAAAATGTTGAGTTTTCTTGAGTGATGGGGTAGCATCGGATGTGCTCTAGCTCCCAAAATTTGTGGAGGGACTAGAGTACATGAGATCTCCAATGCCCAAAAAGGGATTTGAGAAATTTCATCCAGTTTGGGAGATAATTAATTAATTAATAATTTTAATTAAGGACCCTAAGTCTAACTTAGGAAAATTAAATTATTAAAGGTAATTAATTAAAACATGTGATGAAATTATCTTAAGTCACACGGCTTAAGCTTTCTTTTGATCTTAGCCATTGATTCAAGATCTGATCATGGACGTTGGTTTCCCAATGAGAAAAGTATAAAGGAAAGGCTTGGGGTCATTTAGAGGAGACACATAGAGGCAAAGCATTGGGACTAAGTTGAAGTTCTAGGGCAGGGTTTGCTAAGAACTTTTAGATGTGTTCCAGCTGTAGAGAGGGGTGGTTTAGGCAAAGGGGATGGTCTGATCCCAGTGCCTAGAATCAAAAAGAGGCAGAGATCAGCTTCCAAAGGCAGCACAGAGAAGCAAAGGCAGCAGCAGCTGCACAACGCGAGGCAACATCAAGTACGTAGGTGCTACGCAGTCCCTCCTAGGGTAGCGTTGGGCAGCAGAAGACCCATTTGGGTTATGTAGAGACCCTCAGGGGCAGTGTAGGGTCTGTGTCACCCATTCTGGGGTTACACAACCCTCTCAAGGCCATCGCAGAGGCATGCAGGGGCTGAAGAGACTGACGCAGGGGCTTCAGGGGCAGCGTTAGGGTTTCTAGGGCCAGAATTTGGCTGAGGCTTGTAAATTCCGTTTGAGCGTGTGGACCAGTCAAGGTTTTGGCTTCAGAACAACTGCTTAGCTGTAGATGTATATTTTTCTCTGTCGGGTTAACCAATGTGGTACCCAAATTTGCTGTATTCAGAAAACTACTTAATAATAAACACCCTCCAGTAGCCAGAAGACTGGTTTTCCCGCATTGGATATTTTTGGGGATTATTGTCCAGAAAATCTTATGTCACTTTGTCTATGTGTGCATGTACTTTTTCTGTTTTAAATTTGAATCGGTAAAAGTTTGCTATGTGTTTACTTCGATGTTAATCTGAAGATTTCAACATTAATAAATTGCTTAAGTAGGACAAGTATAACTAGATCTAACAGTAGATTTCTGCATAAGTAACATTCAGAATTTTTCACATGGTATCAGAGTGATTGCAGATCTAGCAGGGTCACCGACAGAAGACTGAAGAATCTTGTTGCAGAAAGCAGCAGCAGCAGCAGCAAAAATCCAGATCTAAAGGGACAACGCAATTTCAGAGGGAGCAGAGCCACGCAGAGGTCAAGGTGACGCAGTCCTACGCTCTCTCCACGGAGGCCCACGTACTTACTGCGCAGAGTTAGCGCTAGGATTGTCTGCCCACGCAGAGGCCAGCTAGGGTGACGCAGATCTGAAGCTGTATGATTCATAAGTGCTGAAAGCAGAGCTGCAGAACTTCAGAAGGTGCAGGTGGGGTTAAATTTTTGAAGTTTCAGAATTTAGCCTAAGCACTAGTGATAAAGAGTGGGAGAAGATCAACTTCTCAGAGGGTTTCTAGCCAAAGAAATCTGCAGATCGATCAGTGGATCGAAGAGAGATGTTTCGTGTTGATTTGACGGATTTCCAAGACAAGAAATCAATTGTCAGAGGGAGCAGAGGGTGTATGTTTTGCCAAGGACCCTAGATCCAGATCTCGAGCGTAGAGAGGAGGAGCTCCGACAGATTTACTGAGCAGATGGTACCTCACGGACTACATGATTAGGATAGGTTGGACGGTTTGTCCAACTTTGCAGTCTAGAAGGCCAGAATCCTGGTAGTCTTGGAGGCGTACCGTCTAAGAGACCATGCAGAACAAGTCCTAGCCACGCAGACCGATGCAGATTTCCTGAAGAAGCATGAGGAAGATGCGAAGCATGCCAGGCAACTCATAATGGATGGGGTTAAGGACCATATTGTTCCACATATAGCAGAGAAGAAAAAAACTAATGAGATGTTGAAGGCCTTAACAACCCTATATGAGGGGAGTCCGTCCAGAGGAAGATGCTTTTGGAGAATCAATTGCGGTCATTCATGATGACCAAGGGGGGAAGAGATGGAGCATTTCCTCTTCAGATTACAGACGATCAGATATTAGTTGATTGCCACGGGAGAAAAGGTGGAGGATAATGTGATGGTAAGGACTGCACTCAATGCGGTCACAAAAGAGTGGGAAACCTTTGTCCAAAGTGTCTTGGGCAAAGCGGACCTTCCTGACTGGGACAACTTGTGGGCAATCTTATGTCAAGTAGAACTCCGCAGAATCAACAAGAAGCAGTACAACACGGGATCTAGTAAGGTGAAGAAGGAAGATGAAGATGATGCAGCCTTGGCATCAAAGAGGCGGCAAGGGAAGAAGAAGCGTGATCTTTCCAAGATCAAATGTTTCCAGTGCGACGAACTAGGACATTTCGCCAGCAATTGTCCATAGAAGAAGAAGGACAAGGAAGCTTCTACTTCCAAGGTTGCTGTGGTGGACGATGGGTCAAAAGACGATGCAACCATGAGCGCTCATGAACCACGAAAGTGGGGCGACATGAATCTGTAGAGCAGCTACAAAATGGGGGTGGGATCCTTGAGCAACTCATCTCTTGGGTCACATTCGAGCTACTGGAGCCTTAAGACAATAGTGGGACAAATGGAGGAGTTGGTGCAGAGAATCACAGATGAAGCAGAGGCAAAGCTAAAGGCTGATGGAAGCAGCAGCGTAGGAGTTGATGTGACTTCAACAGCGCAGAGCAAAGTTGCAGCAATGTAGAAGGCTTAAGGAGGACAACACAGCACAACAACAACGTGAGAGATTTCAGCGCAAGGGGCTGATGTGACTTCAGCAATGTAGAGGGAGTATGCTTAAGCAGTGCAGAGCTGTAGCTGTGCATCATCCTCTAGATCACAACATAGATCAACAACCGATGGAGCTTTAGTGATGAGGATGCAGCCCAACTGACTTGTCTGTCAAAGATTGGGCACGAGATTATGCAGTGCAACATATGGCAGCACAGATGCAACAGATTGTGAGGGAGCTGCAGTACAAATGTAGCAGTGGCGATGGCAGCAATACAGGATGGCAGCAACAGCACAGTGATGAAGGGCAGCAGGTCTAACATTAGTGCAGAGATACACACCAAAGATTAGTGCAAAACTTCAGGGTGAAGCAAAGTTTGTACTAGAGCACATTTCTCGCTAAGAGGGAGTGTTGAGTTTTCTTGAGTGATAGGGTAGCATCGGATGCGCTCTAGCTCCCAAAATTTGTGGAGGGACTAGAGTACATGAGATCTCTAATACTCAGAAAGGGATTTTGGAAATTTCATCTGGTTTGGGAGATAATTAATTAATTAATAATTTTAATTAAGGACCCTAAGTCTAACTTAGGAAAATTAAATTACTAAAGGTAATTAATTAAAACATGTGATGAAATTGTCTTAAGTCACACGGATTAAGCTTTCTTTTGAACTCGCCATTGATTCAAGATCTGATCATGGCCGCTGGTTTCCCAACGAGAAAGGTATAAAGGAAAGGCTTGGGGTCATTTGGAGGAGACAAATAGAGGCAGAGCACTGAGACTAAGCTGAAGTTCTGGGGCAGGGTTTGCTAAGAACTTTCAGATGTGTTTCAGTTGCAGAGAGGGGTAGTTTAGGCAAAGGGGATGGTCTGATCCTAGTGCCTAGAATCAGCAAGAGGCAGAGAGCAACTTCTAGAGGCAGCAGCGGCAAAGAGGGTAGCAGCTGCGTAGCGCAGAGGCAACTTCAACTACACAAGTGCTACGCAGTCCCTCCTAAGGGAGCGTTGGGCAACAAGAGACCCATCTGGGTTACGCAGAGACCCTCAGGGGCAGCGTAGGGTCTGCGTCACCCATTCTGGGGTTACGCAACTCTCTCCAGGCCAACGCTAAGGCACACAAAGGCTGAAGAGACTGACGAAGGGGCTTCAGGGGCAACACTAGGGTTTTTAGGGTCAAAATTTGGCTGAGTCTTGTAAATCCCGTTTGAGGGTGTGGATCAGTCAAGGTTTTGGCTTCAAAACAACAGGTTAGCTGCAGATCTATTATTTTCTTTGTCGGGTTAACCAAAGTGGTGCCTAGATTTGTTGTATTCAGAAAACTACTTAATAATAAACACCCTCCAGCAGCCAGAAGACTGGGTTTCCCGCATTGGGTTTTTTCTGGGGACTATTGTCCATAAAATATTGCCACTTTGTCTATGTGTGCATGTAATTTTTCTGTTTTAGATCTGAATCGTTGAAAGTCTGTTATGTGTTTACTTCAATGTTAATCTAAAGATTTCAGCATTAATAACTTGCTTAAATAGGAGAAGTATAACCAGATCTAACAATAGATTTCTGCGTAAGTAACATTCAGAAATTTTCACACAAAATGGGCATGAAAAGTGCTTGATTTGATAACCCTCCTATAGAGCTTTCCAATGGTATATGGCACTTAGTCTAACTCTCTAAGAAAGAAGAAAAACTTGAATTTGAACTGATGGAGCCCAGACATAGTTCCAAATGGTCATTGTTCCTATCGGTCAATGGATATCTGTTGGGTGAATGTTGTTTGAGTAGGCTGGATGGGAGGATGTTGGATCAATTCGAGCCTTATTGCTTATTCGAGTATCTGGGGTGCAGGAGTCACAGGAAATACATAGTGAAAGCCTGCTGGATACTGGATTTTCTAGTCCCAAATCGGAGGTGGACACTTGTATGATGTGGCAACACATGTGGTACAAGATGGCAGGGATAGGTGGCAGGATGATGATGTGGCACATTAAGGTGAGGACATGTGGCACTGTGATGACATGGCAAGGTGACGTGGTAGAGATAGGTTGCAGGATGATGATGTGGCATCTTGTGGTCATGACATGTGGTAGGTGGATTTGGCATTTTGGGTGGTCAAGTGGCCTTTTTTTGAGTAACACATTGCAATGACGTGGCATGACACATGGCAAAGAGTGACGTGGCATGATAGGTGGAAGAGAAACAATGTGGTAGATGACATGGCAAAGACATGGCAAATGATATGGCTTATCTCAAGATTCGTGCTAGAAAGCTAGTTTAGCAAAGCTTCACAGTGTTAACGAAATTTGGCATTTTTCATGTTTTTGGAGTTCAGAGGCAAAAAGGACATTCAACATTCAGAGGTCAGGCCGACCAAGAGTTTGGAGGGTTTAGAACAAGGTGTATCCCGAATCCTCAGATCCAAGACTCAATGCAAGGTGGAAAGGGCTATCCAACCATTTGGCCTCGCGATGATGTAGTCCAGAACAAGGGTAGGTAAGAATCAGATCCTAGATCACCAAATCCAAGAATTAGCGCAAGGTGGAAAGGGATATTTGGCCATCTAGTCTTGTAGTGTTGCAGTCTAGAATAAAGGCAAGGACTGGATCCCAGATCACCAGATCCATGACCTAGTGCAAGCATTATCCGAACATACAACCAGGTGGTTGTGCAAGCGACGATGCAAAGAGGAGTGGGGACTAGATCCCTGGATTCTCGGATTGAAGGTGAATGTGAAGATATACGATCCCAGACCATATTTATTGGTGAATGAAGAGTGTGGGCCGATGAAGGGACGAATGATTGAATTGTCGAAAAATTTGCTATAATGGAGAAAGGCCGGATTACACAGGTCTAGGGCTAAGTGCCTGCGGGGCTTAAGCCGTTGGTTCCGACCCGTGGTCATATGCTCCAAGGAACTGAAATATAAAAGGCCACAATTGGAAATTTGGTGGCATCAGGCGCCAAATTTTAGTGAAATTCTGAAGCAATTAAGGTCCACTGGGGGACAAATATGATTGTGCTGCGTCTATAAATAGAGTATGAATGAAAAATATGTAATATTCGAGAAATAAATTGACATGAACCTGAAGCAGCTTGAATTTTGTAGTGGTGAAGGTGAAAGACTGTAACAGTCAAGCGAGAATTTCCATGGGTGAATACCATGGATCAACGCCCATGGTAAAGTACGCTTTAAACTATAAATGTAGAGTAAAACAACAAAGCATTGAGGGTCTATATATATGAAAAGTTTGGAAGATGAAGATGTTGAACCTATGCTTATCTAAGAAGGAAAATGTAGAGAGAATAGTAGAAACCTGTAGCAGACCAAGAATGGAAAAGGAAGCAAATAGATGCAGAGGAAACCTGAGCAGATCATGTAGCAGAGAGAAAGAGCCTAAATGTGGTAAATGAGCATGCTGGTATAAAACAGGGACTAGAGCAGATATGAATGTGGATCTGAGTTGTAGTTGAGTTGCAAATAACCTGAGAGAAGAAAGGAGCATGGGCCTAAGGAAAGAGATGCATAAAAATGATAGAGTTTACATATGTGTTTGAGTGAAATGTTGGTGGTCTGAGCATGTCTGAATTACAATTGAATATCTAGCTGAGTGAGAGCTGAAGAAGTGAGAGTAGTGGATGATAATGTTGGAGCAGAAATTTCTTGTTGGTACAACCTCTTCCCACCAGGTAAAGTAGTCCATCACAGTAATTATATATAAATCCCCCAAATAGCGTGTAGGTGGATTGATTGGCTTGATAGCCTGCGGGGCTTATGTCGTTGGTTTCGACCTGTGGTCATATGCTCCGAGGAACTGAAACATAAAAGGCCACAATTGGAAATTTGGTGGCATTAGGCGCCAAATTTCAGTGAAATTCTGAAGCAATTAAGGTCCACTGGGGGACAAATCTGATTATGCTGCATCTATAAGTAGAAATATGAGTGAAAAATTATGTGATATTCGAGAAATAAAATGACGTGAACCTGAAGCAGCTTGAATTTTGTAGTGGTGAAGTTGAAAGACTGTAACAGTCAAGCGAGAATTTCTATGGTTAAATACCATGGATAAACACCCATGGTGAAGTAGGTTGTAAACTATAAATATAAAGTAAAACAACTAAGTAGCGAGGGTCTATATATATGAAAAGTTTGTAAGATGAAGCTACTGAACCTATGCTTATTTAAAGAAGGAAAATGTAGAGAAAATAGTAGAAACCTGTAGCAGACCAAGAATAGAAGAGGAAGCAAATAGATGCAGAGGAAACCTGAGCAGATCATGTAATAGAGAGAAAGAGCCTAAGTGTGGTAAATGAGCATGCTAGTAAAAAACAGGGACTGGAGTAGATATGAATGTAGATCTGAGTTGTAGTTGAGTTGCAAATAACCTGAGAGCAGAAAAGAGCATGGGCCTGAGGAAAGAGAAGCATAACAAAGATAGAGTTTACAGATGTGTTTGAGTGAAATGTTGGTGGTCTGAGCATGTCTGAATTACAATTGAATGTCTAGCTGAGTGAGAGCTGAAGGAGTGAGAGTAGTGGATGATAAAGTTGGAGCATAAATCCCTTGTTGCTATAGCCTCTTCCCACCGAGTAAAGTAGTCCATCACAGTAATTATATATAAATCCCCCAAATAGCGTGTTGGAGGATTGATCGATAGCTTGCGGGGCTTAAGCCATTGGTTCTGACCTGTGGTCATATGCTCCAAGGAACTGAAACATAAAAGGCCACAATTGGAAATTTGGTGGCATCAGGCGCCAAATTTTAGTGAAATTCTGAAGCAATTAAGGCCCACTGGGGGACAAATCTGATTTTGCTTCGTCTATAAATAGAAATATGAAATAAAAAATATGTAATATTAGAGAAATAAAATGACGTAAACCTGGAGCAACTTGACTTTTGTAGTGGTGAAGGTGAAATACTGTAACAATCAAGCGAGAATTTCCATGGGTAAATACCATGGATCAACACCCATGGTAAAGTAGTTTTTAAACTATAAATATAGAGTAAAACAACAAAGCAGTGAGGGTCTAGATATCTGAAAAGTTTGTAAGACAAAGCTGCTGAACCTATGCTTATCTAAAGAAGGAAAATGTAGAGAGAATAGTAGAAACCCGTAGCTGACCAAGAATAGAAGAGGAAGCAAATAGATGCAGAGGAAACTTGAGCAGATCATGTAATAGAGAGAAAGAGCCTAAGTGTGGTAAATGAGTATGCTGGTAAAAAATAGGGACTAGAGTAGATATGAATGTAGATCTGAGTTGTAGTTGAGTTGCAAATAACCTGAGAGCAGAAAGGAGCATGGGCCTGAGGAAAGAGAAGCATAACAAAGATAGAGTTTACAGATGTGTTTGAGTGAAATGTTGGTGGTCTGAGCATGTCTGAATTACAATTGAATGTCTAGCTGAGTGAGAGCTGAAGGAGTGAGAGTAGTGGATGATAAAGTTGGAGCATAAATCCCTTGTTGCTATAGCCTCTTCCCACCGAGTAAAGTAGTCCATCACAGTAATTATATATAAATCCCCCAAATAGCGTGTTGGAGGATTGATCGATAGCTTGCGGGGCTTAAGCCATTGGTTCTGAACTGTGGTCATATGCTCCAAGGAACTGAAACATAAAAGGCCACAATTGGAAATTTGGTGGCATCAGGCGCCAAATTTTAGTGAAATTCTGAAGCAATTAAGGCCCACTGGGGGACAAATCTGATTTTGCTTCGTCTATAAATAGAAATATGAAAGAAAAAATATGTAATATTAGAGAAATAAAATGACGTAAACCTGGAGCAACTTGACTTTTGTAGTGGTGAAGGTGAAATACTGTAACAATCAAGCGAGAATTTCCATGGGTAAATACCATGGATCAACACCCATGGTAAAGTAGTTTTTAAACTATAAATATAGAGTAAAACAACAAAGCAGTGAGGGTCTAGATATCTGAAAAGTTTGTAAGACAAAGCTGCTGAACCTATGCTTATCTAAAGAAGGAAAATGTAGAGAGAATAGTAGAAACCCGTAGCTGACCAAGAATAGAAGAGGAAGCAAATAGATGCAGAGGAAACTTGAGCAGATCATGTAATAGAGAGAAAGAGCCTAAGTGTGGTAAATGAGTATGCTGGTAAAAAATAGGGACTAGAGTAGATATGAATGTAGATCTGAGTTGTAGTTGAGTTGCAAATAACCTGAGAGCAGAAAGGAGCATGGGCCTGAGGAAAGAGATGCATAACAAAGATAGAGTTTACATGTGTTTGAGTGAAATGCTGGTGGCCTGAGCATGTCTGAATTACAATTGAATGTCTAGCTGAGTGAGAGCTGAAGAAGTGAGAGTAGTGGATGATAAAGTTGGAGCAGAAATCAAATAAGTCTGAAGTTTAAAATGGAAGGAAAGCCTATGGGTTTGAGTTTGAAAATAGATGAAAAAGGGATCTCCTAGGAAAAGCAGGTTGGTGGCTGCACATCAGCAGACCGGAGTCTCCTTCAAGTTGGTGCTTGTAATGTTTAAGGGGTTGGTTTTTCCTTTAGGTTGGTGCCTCTTGCAAGTGGTTGCTTGCAAATAAGGGGATGGGTGTCTCCATTTGGTTGGTGCTAGTAAAGTTGATGTAACAGTAGGTTGAAGCCTACAACAAAATTCTGACATAAGGTTTGTGATTTTCTCCCTTCATGGCTTTCCACGTACATATGGTGTTCCATTGTGTTGCTCATCTGATTGTTTGTTGAATGGTTTGAATTTTCGGTATACTTTTAATAATTGTTAAAATATTCCATTATACTATTTCACCACCTCTCTTAGTATAATCATAATTCTAACAACATGAGAGATAGTTTGTAATGGATATGAACAATAGTGTTAGCTTTCTTAGTGGATGCTTATCCTCATTTGATTGCAAACTTGGTGTTCTTCCCTTGGGTGTTGGAATTTTTTTTGGTAGTTTGGTTGACACCCTTCATTGAGGTTGTACTTCATGGAGGAGGGCTTCAAGCTATAGTTGACATGTAAAATGATTATTTGTGGGTTTATTTCTAGGTGTTGTTGATGTGTATCATTCTTATATATATATATATATATATATATATATATATATATATATATATATATACCCCATTCCCGTTAGGGGGATCACATTTCCACATCATTCCTGTTTCCAAAACCTTTACTTTTCCAAGTTATCTGAGAGAGCAGGCCAGTGGTGAACTAGTATGAGGAGAAAAATGGACCATATAATTTCAAACTTGCAACTCTACCTATGCCAAATTAACAATGAACTAACTACTACTTTAGCATAACAACCAATTTTCCCAGCCTGTCCTACCATGAACTCAAAATCATTACTATACTCAAATTGATTACTAACCCAGGGCATTTCCATTATATGCATTGTATTCCAAATGTGTTCGAGACTGATTTTCTTTGCAAAATTAACATCAATGAATTGACTCCTAGTTTAGGATAACAACCAATTTTTGCAGCTCCTCCTCCCACTAACCCAAATTTCCAGCAGTATACATTGAATTCCCAAGGTGATTCGTACTGGTTTTCAATGCAAAATCAATAGTATTTTTTTAGAAATGCGTAAACACTCTGAGAGATTTACTTTGTAATTAATGGATAGCTGTAATGTCCCTTCCTAAATTATTTTGGAACAAGATTAATTTCTACATTTTGGGGGCCAATTTTGGTGAAGACGGGTCCCATTTGATTTTTGGTAGAAGACTTGGGAGTTAGAGGCAAGTTAATTTTATTTTATTTTGTTTTGTTAATGGTATGTGGGGACCACCCACATAAGAAATACACACTCCCTAAGCCAAGGATTTGAAATGCATGAGAGGGAAATCGAAGGCTTGGTGAGGGACCCACAAAGGAAAATACGACAGGAAGAAAGGCTCCACGAAAGTTATAAAAGGAAGGCAACACACTTCATTTGGTATTCTTGGCTTATTGAACTTGATTCTGTTGCTCGAGCTGTTTAGCCAGGTCACTTGTTGTTTAGCAAGCGTTTTTCAAGCCGAGAACTCATCCTTTCTTTGGGGGACTCCGAGTGCCACCCTAAAGAGGTTCATCCATTATCATTCGGAGGAGATTTGCAGTGATATCTTCAACATTTGCATTCGTTTTGACCAGGAAGTGCATATTCCTGGAGGACGCAGTAGGAGATTTAGTGTGGTCATTTTGACACTCCAGAGAGCTCTTGCCGGGAGAAATTAGGAAAAGAAGGCTCAGGAGATTTGCTGGCTATTTGATGAGTTTGAGGGCTGGAAGTCGCAACAATATTCAGAAGTAATTGTGCAGTCTCTAGGGCTAGTGCAAAAGAGAGAAATTGGGCACACGTGGGAGACAGAGTCTCAGCCATTGGGGCTATTTCTTGCTGGGAGAAATAAGGGAAGTGTTGGTGGAGTTGATTGCTACATTTCATGAGTGTTTGGGGAGGATTTTTTTGGTGTTTGGACAGACAGCGTGCTTCAGCAACTATTGGAGAGCTTAGGGCTTTTGGGGGTCGATTTTGGAAGGTCAAAACCAGGCCAAACCATTTATGGGTTTTGGTGGGTTTGGCTTGAGGAGCCTAGAAATAATTTTGTAGAATTTTCTGAGCACCAAAGGTGGGGTTTTTAGCCATATCTTTGCAGCAGAGCAGACAATGCAAAATTGTTGGGGCAGTGTAGAGCAACAGTTGGACAGTTTTTGGGTCATCATTTCTTCACTAGGGCTGTGCTCCGCTTGCCAAAAAGGCAAGCCCGTGTGCATTCATTCCATATATTTGTACTCTTGCACCAGTTTATAATAAAATGGCTCAACTGCTTCCATATTTCTGATTTTTCTGGGTGTACACTGAATTGTTTACAAATTTTTGTGGTGTAAATTTGTTCTTTGCTTGCATATCACTATTTTTCAAGCAACAGATTGTAGTTTATGAATTTACTTTTCTGTATCATTGTAATAGCCTTGAGGAATATACTTTGAGCATTCTTCCACTTTGGACTATTTACTTGCTTGTTTTATTAAATATCAATCAATACGCCAGTATTGATCATGTCTTTTATCATTTGATGGAATCATAAATGGTATTGGCTTACCAAATTTTCTGATCAGATAATTACTACCTAATGATCTTTAACAATTATACATAGAAAATCTCAATAGTAATGCAGTGAAAAATAGTAAGATCGTAAAGAGACAGCCATGCACAATAGAGACAAATTTTTCCCTGCGAAATTCAAACTTGGGGGAAATCTAAACAACTCTTCTTCTAGTAGAAATTTTCTTTAGCAAGGTTTACAAATCCAAATTGTCTAGAAATCTGTGCCAAAAATCCAAGTCCAAACTTCAGTCAAATTCATTCTCTATCTGCTCTCACATGTGGCTAATAGAGAAGAGAGACAATAATGAGTGAGTGATCAATTGAAGTGTCACATCATCTATATATATACAAGTCAAATGGGTGCATTTACCCGTGTTGCGAACATCGCGATTAAATCACGATTTTTTTTGCATGACGATTAAATTGCCGTTTTAATCGGCGATTTTTCATTTTTGAAAAAATTGCCAAAAAATCGCGAAAAAAAATAGTAAAAATCGTGAAAAAATCGCCAAGACTTTTTCCAAAATGAAAAAAACGCAATAAAAATCGTAAAAATTGCCAAAAAATCATCAAAAATCGCCAAGACTTTTTCCAAAATGAAAAAAATGCAATAAAAATCGTAAAAATTGCGATAAAATCGTAAAATTTGCCAAAAAATCATCAAAAATCGTGGATGCTTTACATACTTAAAATTTGGATTTTTTTTTTTTTTTTTTAAATAATGTTTTCGATCTTTCGCTGATTTCTACCGATTTTTTCATTTTTTGGACCCTTGCTGATTTTTTCCCGATCGCGATTATTGCAACATTGATTTACCCCAAGGAACACACCTGTTGGATTTTGTAATTATGGTCGGTCTTCATAATGTATATTTTAGCCTTTAATGTATTTTGTAAGCACGTTCTTCATGCTTGGGTCAAAAAGAAAATATTAAAAAACATGTTCTTCATGTCGGTTGTGAAAGATAAAAATTGAATTCGCAAAAGATGAATTTTAGGCTCGAAAAGATGAAGTCAGCCTCCTCCTAGTCAAGTCGGTCTAGCCTCTAAGAAGCACCCATTCGACCAGCAAGAAAGATATAAATAAGAGTGTTCTGACCTCTTCCAATGGCATTTCAGATTACTCATCCAAAAAAGTATGTTTTCTGTTGATCATGCGAAGGAAGGACAGAAATAGAAACGACGAAGATGAGGAGAAGTCCCTCTCTTGATAAGTCCTCGCTCTTATGGATTTAATCTTGTTCTTGGCTCTCGCATGTGTGATAAGGAAGGCAGAGCCTCTGATGTACTAGAGGATTACAGGACCAAATTTATGGCAGGCCGGATTTCTGTGGTGAAGAAGAGTAGCAAGGAGCGGAATTCTGAGGAAGGCAGAAGGCCTAATCTATTTTGTGGGAAGATGACTTGACTAGGAGGATGGACCAGGTTTGACCTAGTGTTTGACTAAGATGTATCTCTGTTGAACCAAAGAATTTCTCTATTGAAAAGTTTGCTGGGTTTTTCCCCATGTGGGTTTTCCGAGGGTAAACTGTCGTGTTCTTGTGTGGCTGTCTCTTTATGATCCTACTGCCATATTATTTTATTGTTGAAGTTGTCTATGTAATTTATTTATGATAAACAATAAATGAAAGAAAAGATCAATTTAAGAAAATTTGTAAGAAACAATTATCAGATTAGAGGACACTTGAAAATTCAACATGGACTCAGAGCTATGGAGAAGGAGCAACCTTGAAAAGAAGCCATCTAGCTATTCTCCAGGGCTTAATTTGTGAACTAGCCCTAGTTCAAGAACACATTCTAAAAGAGGGCCGAGATCTGTCATGTTTATCCACCTTCTGTTCAGGACAAGTCTAGGAAGAATTGACACCAAAATGTTGTGTAATATGTTCCCTAACCAGGGTCTGTTTAGGCAATGAAAAAGAAACTCCATTATGTACAGAATGAAATGCCAAATTCTCAAACCTCAGAACTTGAGATAAAGGGCCAAGAAGATCTTAAGATCTCACCAAATAGTCTATGTCGGAGGCAGGCCGAGGAAGGCCTTAGGGCCTGTTACAGTAGGTCAAAAATTTGTCACAGTAGAACGAAATTACCTCAGGAATGAATCTCATCCAATCAAGAAGTTTCGGGAGGTTTGAGGAAATGGCAGCCGATAATTATTTTGTCTCAAAAGGGTTCGAGGATACCACTGTCATATTGCAGGAGGCCGAAAGGACACAAAATCAATCACAGGAGGACCGAAAGCCTTAGAAGACAGAAAGTAACAACCTCCAGACTCTTAGGAGTCCAAAATTTTGAATGGACTTGTGAAGATTTGATTAAGGAATGATTTAATCATAATGATACTTCTAATTGAAAGGATTAAATATGTCTGAAAACTCTATCGTTAATGACAGAGAGATCTCATGGATGACCTCAGAGAAACCGAAAAACCTAAGGCGGTGGAAGAACTTACAATTCTTGTTTTGGTTTGTAACTTGTTTTTGTACCAAGTCACCGTTTTGATCATAATTCATTGAAGCTTATCTTGTCTATGAGGACATAAACTTGTGATGGAAGATGCACTGTGCTGTCATAAGACTCTGAATTTCAGAAGGTCGAAAAGTATCCCTGTTTGAAGATAAACCAGTAAGTCATCCTTTGTGCATAAAGTGTACTCTTAATCTGTGTTGTTGACGGCATTGTAAAGGAAAGAAGGATTTTGGACTAATGTCTCAGTTTAGACTGATGTCTCATATCGAATTGTTTTCACAAACCTTATGGCTACCATAACTGATACATAATCATGATTTTTCTGGAAGATACTATATATATCATCCATGGAGAAGGGCTGATACAATACACACTGTCTAAGAGGGCTAATGTTTTGGCATCTATGACAGGGATGAAGTCTCATACAAAATACAATTCTGTGATGAATATGAAGCCTGATTTACGTCGAAGGTATCTGTCTACAAAATAAAAAGGTATGTAACAATCACTAAAGTTGCTCTCATTGATTTTCCCTTTGAGGACTATGTCCGAGGACCAAGTATAGGTCTGTAGAAAACCTTGCACTTATTAATCCCAGTATATCTTGACAATTGAATACTTGTTATAAATTAGTCATGGGATCATAGGATATTCTTGAAGAAACCCTTCAAGGACTGATATGATGAATTGATATGACAAAAAGAAATGACTAATTTGGATTATGGCTCAAGCATGACTTAGACATATAAAGGGAAACCTTTATATTGAAAGGCTGAAGTAATATATCGAATTTGAGCTCTTCTTTGAAAATGTTGCATTACATTAGCAAGATATGTCATGAACCCCACACTCCATATGGTTGCTAATAGGGTATTTGTAGAAAGGTATCTATTGTATGATCTATGGATGCTCAGTCTTGAAAGAAAGAAAGAAGGTATCATTGTCACTAAGTATGTCATTGAAGGAATCTTGCTTATAGTGGAAAAAGAGGTCGAGTCCCTCTTCAAGATCAAAAGTTAAAGGCTCTCTTGAGAAAGTCATTTGCGTGACAGAAAATGATTGAAAACATTGGATTGAAGATTTGTATCTACTGCTATGGGTATTGAAGATAATGTTCAGCCCTGAATGATGAATTTTATTCCTTGCACATTGGAAGAACAATTGCTACTGAGGAGACAAGTTACTTGGCTAAGGATGATCATTGGTTGATCAATGACAAGGATAACATATTAAATCTAGGGTTTTGAACAAATGAATATCTAGGATTTGTAAACCCTAGCTTTATGAATATAACTTATAGTAATATAATAGAAAATGATGTAAACAATAATAATCATAATTAGTGATTAATTAACTAAATAGTTAGTAATGAAGAGGTATGTTATAAATATAATCTATAGTAGAATAATAGAAAATAATGTAACAATAATAGTCATAATTAGTGCTTAATCAACTAAATAGTTAGTAATGAATAGGTATGTCCCTAAGGACATAACCGTTGTGAAGAGGTACTTGCCTAGGGTATATAAGCATGCCCTCACTCTCATTGTAATCATCTCACATCAATTCTTTTATATAATATTTAATATACAACTACATGTCCTACAATGGATATTCTTGTCTTCGAAGTATTCTAAAGATTACCCCGATGTGCAAACGAACTTTGTTCGTTACACTGGTATCAGAGCATTCTTCTGAGTAGACGAACTTTGTTCGTTATATTGGTATCAGAGTGTGAACGAACTTTGTTCGTTACACTAGCAAGCAACAAGGCTTGGATAATAAAGCCCTAGGGTTTATGGGCAAAATCATAGGACTGGAAATAGAAACCCTAGCTCTTGCAAGGAAGGAATGACATGATTATGATGATGTGCATGAAGCTGATAAAGTTGCAGATGGGTGCAAGAAGGCTAAAAGATCAAGAGGGAGCTGATATGCTTCTCAAAGATAAGTATTTTATATCTCTCTTCTTTGATTATTACTATTATTGTTGTTTTACTATTACTTAGTCCCTTATCTTTGAAATTCTTTGCCTGATTGTAATTGTTCTTCCATGACCTCCTAGTGAGGATTGCAAGTACATAATAAAAGTTTCCAAGGCTCTGATAGCAAATAAAAAGAATGGAAGAACAAAGCAAAGCTTATGACAAGAGGACCTGTGTTGAGAGATATTGTCCTAGTTGGGATCTAAGCTCAAAGGGAGCAGACAAATCAACAAGATTATCTTGATATATGCCTAAAAGAAGTCAATGGTAACTTGAAAGATGAAGTAATGCAATAGATGGAAAGAAGTATAAAGCGAAGGATTACCTCAGGAAGAGGAAGAAGACTATGTAGGGGCATCTTGTCAGGTACACTTTTGTTAAAAGTTACTATCGTTTTTGTTGAAAATTATATTAGATGGATGTAGAGATCGCCATCCTTAATGAACGTAGTGTACGTAAAAGCCACCTCAAGTATGTGAGGTACATGAAGAAGTCTGATACTTGTAAGAAGACTTTGTATAGGCTCCTCAAACTTGATGGATCAAGGTTGATCCTATATGATTTGTTTTCTGATGACAACAGAAGAAACCATGTGTCAGAGGGAGCAACATTGACCGAAAAGATTTGTTTTAGAGGGAGCAGTTAAGGCTTCCTCAGGAAGCCTTGCTTTAGCTTTAGAGGGACTTGATATTGGGATTCAAAGTGAAGGATTTTGACTAGATAGCTGATGCACTTTAATAGAATTAGTGGTAGAGGGAGTAACCAGGTTTTCCACGACAAAATCTGCTTCAGAAATAACACCTAGGTAGGGTAACCTAAAAGTACCCAAGATGATGGATCAAGCGAAGGAAGAAAATCAATTTATGGTTGAACCAAGATATGTTGCTCAACATTTGTTAAAGAACCAAAATAGTACAGTTTGTCATAGCACAGTTAGTTATGGTTTGAGATATGACTCAAATACTGATGTACAACTGCGGGGATATACAAATTCTGACTAGTTAAGGAGTGTAGATGACAAGAAGAGTACTTCAGGAGGATGCTTTAGTTTGTGATTTGCTATGATTTCTTGTATAACTAGGAAGCAAAAAAGTGTGACATTCAACATTGTAGAAGTAGAGTATATTGCAGCTAGTGAAGTTTATATTGAAACAATGTGGCTTCAAACGCTGATTGCAATATTGTTTGATCAGGTGCAGATGACAACATGATGATAGGTCAAGGCACCTTGAGAGCTAGTACTAAGACATGGTGTAGGAAGAGAGCAGTATGGCTCCAATATCACCAAGAAGATTGTCCCAGGACAAACTTGAAGTGATTAAGCATGTCTCTCTCAGCAAGAGGGAGTGACGAGACAACAACATCAATAAACATTCATTCTTATGGAGAATGGTCCTATATCTTTCTCATGTGAAATTTTTTGAATCTAAGTTACAAAAATCCTATTGTAGAAATCTGATTTACATTACCTACTTGTTTTCATTAAATTAACAAGCTATTTTCTTAATACATCAAGAAAATATTAATGTAAATACACTGCAACCTACACAACTACACAGATCAAGTACTGAAAAATAAATGAGACAATAAGACAAAGGACACACTAATTTTTGGACAAATGTCCTCGGAAAAACCTAATGCGGGAAAACCGGCGCAACAATTCTGAGGGTTTATATTATTAAGAAGCAGTGATTTGAGTACATCTAGGATGCCATAATCCGGCTCACCCAACAAAGATTATCCTTAGCATATAGAAAAATCGTGAGTTTTACCTCACTCTGCAAGTCTTGGCTGATCCTGATCAGAAACTGTTGAAACCTCAGCTGCCTTTGCGCTGCCTTTGCGCAGTAGATGCATAGGCCTGCGTGGGTCTAGCTGAAGACTGTGTCACCCCTTCTCTGTACTGATATGCCTCTCAGAAATAAAGTTTCAGCCCTGCCGAATTAGAAGCCCAGATCTCCAACAATTTCTGGACTGCCCCTTGGAGCCACTGTGCAGCCCTTGCGTGGGCTTGTGTCACCCTCTCTGGGGTCTACATCACCTCTCCTATTGGTTGTGTTGGTTCCTCTGCGTCTCTGCTGCCTCTATGCTATGTATTTGTTTCTTCCCCTCATTGCTGCACTGAATCACTCTGATCTGATCTTAGTCCGAGCACTGCTTCGTCAAAAGAATTCGATCTCTAGATTCAGACTTTGTGTATTCTCCAACTGACCCTCAAGCCTTCCTTTGTACTTTTCCTGTTGATGAATCAACGACTGTGATCTAATCTCTAATTGATGACTAAGATTAAAAAAGACTTGACCATCATCAGTTAGAACATTCTCACCCACATTTAAATTAATTCACTTTAATTATTTTATTTCCCTAAGTTTTAACTTAGGCTCAATTTAAAATAATTAATTATTTGAATAACTCTATGTTGTAGGAAACATGGGTTCAACCCTCGTTGCAGCAAAGAAGCGAAACAGAAATGCATTTTGTCGTACTGTACGGGCTGGAAACACCTTCCCGGTCGTACTCGGACGGTTCTCGTTGGGGAAACGTGCCTAGTATGTCCGGAAACGCATTTCAAGGTCGTACAACCGCGTTTCCGTTGATTTAACTTGTTTTTTTTTTTCTTTTTTGGTTTGCATGTGTTTTATTATTATTTTAATTGTTGAAAGTGTCTTGTGGATGCTTCTAGATGGCTATCTAAACTAATAAAAAGACTCTTGCCTCATTCTCTCATCACATGAATTGAGCAAGTCGTTTCACTTGGAGAAAGGCGATTTTAGCAAGGAGAAAAGAGGAAGAGAGTAGTACTTCAGCTAGGGTGCTTTCACCAGTGAGCAAAGTTGATTTCAGCAGCAAGAGAAAGAGATTTCAAAAGCAGAATTGGAGTGTGAAGTTTCCAGCTACGACATTCTTGGTTTTTGGCTCAGCTACAGGCATATTTCTCTTGTTTTTTGTGGAATTTTGCGGTAGCTTCAGCTACATAATTAATTTGGGTAAGAAGCATTCAATTTCTTGGTTTTTCCCATTGTTTCTTCTATTTTTTGAGGGTTTGTGCTACCAAAATTATGAAAAACGTTTTTTATTTACAGATTTGTTTTTTTATTTTTATTTTTGAAACAATGGCTTCCATCCAAGGTTCAAGTTCAAGCCCCAAGTCCAACCCAAGGGCTGAATATTATCCTCTTTGGAGGCATGTTCAGATTTTTCAAAGATGTGGAGGTGGTGGCTCATGGGAATGAATATGTAATCTTTGCAGTAATTCTTACAAGGGCTCTTACCCAAGGGTGAAGGCACATCTTTTGCATGGAGGAGGACATGGGATTGCAGGTTGCACAAAAACATTAGACCCTCTGGTGAGGAGGGAATATCAAAAAGATCAAGATCAGACAGATGGAATTAAAAGAAGGCATGATGAGCTTAGTCAAGGTACTACTAAAGCTCCAACAAACATTGAGCCAAGGATTGCAGCTGAAGCAAGGAAGAGGAGAGCCACTCAACAACCAGAACAACCACCATCCAGAGGGGCATCTGATACATTTCAAGATAGCATAATTGCTAAATTGGTGAATGTGCAAGCAAGAGAAGAAGCTAATGCCAGAGTGGCTAGGTGCATCTATGCATGTGGTATGCCATTCAATGCTGTTCGCTCTCTTTACTAGCAAGATATGATAAGGGAAGTTAACAAAGCTCCTCAAGGGTACAAGGGGCCCAACTATGAGAAAGTTAGAACTCAGCTTCTCAAAAATGAGAAGGATCTTGTGGAGGATGTCTTATCACCAATTCGTTCTTCTTGGAGTAGCTCTTGGGTTACCATAGTCTCAGATGGATAGACAGATGCAAGGTGTAGACCACTGATAAATATCGTTTCCACTTCACCAAAAGGAGCAATGTTTTTAAAGGCGGACGACTGCTCGGGAGAGGTAAAATATGCACAATTCATTGCTGATCTTATTATAAAATCTATTGAACAAGTAGGTCCTAACAAGGTGGTGCAAGTTATCACAGATAATGCACCAGTATGCAAAGCTGCAGGTTTAATTATTGAAGGGAGGTATGACCACATCTTTTGGACACCCTACGTTGTCCATAATCTGAATCTGATCTTAGAGGAGTTTGATAATAAAGTCCCATGGCTAAAGGAAATCATAGGGGACGCAAGGGAGATTGTTAAATTCATCACCAACCACCACCAATCTCAAGCATTATTTCGAGAGTACTCCAAGTTGGAGTGGTTAAAATTTGCTGAGACAAGATATGCCTCAAATTTCAGAATGTCACGCTGCCTTGTTGAGGTTAAGCAAGCATTAGTGTGTATGGTGGTGAGTCAACTTTGGGCTGAGTGGAGACGGAGATTTAGAGCGGGGATATATGGTGCGTAGATTGTGCCTTGATGAGGATTGGTGGAGCAAGATATATTTCTTGCTAATGTTCACAACCCCTGCATTTGAGCTTTTTTGGAAAGCTGACACTGACCAACCTTTCTTAGGAGACGTATATGATGGCATGGATTCCATAGTTGAGAAAACTATGGAAATCATTTCACAAGAGTCTCCACAGCTTTTGTATGTAAATGATCATTTTGCCGAATTAATCAAGAAAATCATTGTTGATAGGTGGAACAATTTCAACATTCCATTGCACACTTTAGCACATGCCTTGAACCCCAAATTTTATAATGAGGAGCTTATTGATCAAAGCAATTGGAAGAGGAAGGCACCCCATAAGGATAGAGAGGTGGCTAATGGAGTGAAAAAAGCCCTTATGAGAATTTTTCCAGCTCATCTACACAAGGAGGTGAAGGAAGAATTTTCTAGTTTTGCTGCAGGAATAGATGATTTTTTAGATATATCATCTTTAGAGGAGAGAAGCACCATGAATCCAGTTAGGTCGTGGATTTGTCATGGAGAAAATGGTGTACATTTGCAAAACCTTGCCATTCGCATCCTTTCACAAGTGGCAAGCTCTTCATCAACAGAAAGGAATTGGAGCATCTATGGTTTTATTCATTTTGTGAAGCGCAACAGGTTGGACTCACAGGAGGATCTTGTTTATGTGCACTCCAACCTTCGCCTTGCATCTCATAGGGGTCCAAAATATGGCAATGGTCCTTCTAAAGAATGGGATGTGAATCCAAAAAATCTTGATTTGGAGCTCTCTCTTGTTGCCATGAATATTGAGGACTAGGAGCATAGAAGTGGAACTGGCCAAACATCTTTTTCAGCTACACCATCCAATACTGAGCATGCTTTTGCTGCTATTTTTGATGAGGATTCTGATAATGAGTATTAGTCTTTTGACTTTATAGTACTTGCAGCCTCATATATATAATAAAGGCTGATTTTGAGATTTTGATATATAATAAAGGCTGATTTTGAGATTTTGATATATAATAAAGGCTGGTTTTGGATATCCCGATATTGCTATTTTCATTGTGTCTGTTATCATTCATGAGTAAATGTGATGTAATAGTTTATGCTTTGAATGTAATAAATTATAATTTATCATGTATGTTTTATGATTTCACATAACATTTCTTAAATGTCCTAAATTCTACTATATATATATATATATATATATATATATATCGCGTTTCCCCATTTCCAAAATTTGGGGAGGTCGCGTTTCGTACCGTACCCCATTTCGGAAACTCGTTTCTGTTTTCCCGTTTCGTGCAACTTAGGAATAAATTAAGCTTCAGGTGGAATTTCTCCAAACAATTTTTGGGTCTTGGAAATCTCATGTGTCCTAGCCCCTCGACAAAGTTTCGGAGCTAGAGCACATCTGATGCTACCCAAAATTCAACATCTCAATGAGAGAAAGTGTTGATATGATAACAACGTGGACAATCATTCTCCCTGTGTCAAAGATGTTGACTTTGGGGAGAATGGTCCTAGAAGCCTGGGATCACTCTGTTGAGTGTGTGTCTTTTAACATCAAGCTCAGTCTCTTCGGATAGGATGAGGAGCTCATTTAGCATCGGGCCAAGTTGCTCATGTAGAGTGTGGCATTTGGAGCTTCACCACGAGTCAAAAAGATTGTCGAGGATGGTGAACCAAGACTAGTCTAGGTCAGGAGTACCGACCAAGATTATGGGTCAGTGGTGCTAACCAGAGTTATGATGACTAGTTGATGCTAAATATTATTCCATTTTCCAGGAGTATCGACTAGGAAGGGTCAATAGTACCGACCAGTTGTGGCAACTTGTTGATGTTGATGATTTACCACATGTTAGAGTTGCTGACTAGAATATGGTTATTGGATGATGATGCTATATGTCAGAGTTGCTAAGTTATAGACGATGTTGACGCCAATGATGAATTGTTATAAACTTTTCTTAGAGAAATTTTTCAACATGAGAACATCTAGATAGTCATTATGAATACCTGCTTAGTTAAGAGGGAGTGTTGAATTTTGTAACTATGGTCGGTCTTCATAATGTATATTTTAACCTTTAATGTATTTTGTAAGCATGTTCTTCATGCTTGGGTCAAAAATAATATATTAAAAGACATGTTCCTCATGTCGGTTGTAAAAGAGAAAAAATTGAAATTGTAAAAGATGAATTTATGAAGTCGGCCTCCTCCTAGTCAAGTTGGCCCAACCTCTAAGAGGTACTCATTCAGCCAGCAAGAAAGATATAAATAAGAGTGATTCGACCTCCTCCAATTGAAATTCAGATTACTCATCCACGAAAATATGCTTTTTGTTGATCATGCGAAGGAAGGACAAAACTAGAAGGACGAAGATGAGGACAAGTTCCTCTCTTGATTAGCCCTCACTCTTATGGATTTAATCTTGTTCTTGGCTCTCGCACATGTGACAAGGAAGGAAAAAATTAAAACCTTTGATGTATTATAGGATTACAAGACCGAATTTATGGAAGGATGAATTTCTGTGGTGAAGAGCAGCAAGGGACTGAATTTTGAGGAAGGCAGAAGGTATAACCTATTATGTGGGTAGATGAGTTGATTAGGAGGATGGACCAGGTTTGACCCAGTGTTTGAATAAGATGTATCTCTGTTGAACTAAAGAATTTCTCTATTGAAAAAGTTGTTGGGTTTTCCCCATGTGGGTTTTCCTAGGGTAAACTCTTGTGTTCTTGTGTGGCTGTCTCTTTATGATCCCACTGGCATATTGTTTTATTGTTGAAGTTCTCCGTGTAATTGTTTTATGATGAACAATAAATGAAAGAAAAGATCAATCTAAGAAAATTCATAAGAAACAATTATCAGATTAGAGAATTCTTGAAAAATGAACAACACCCTTTCATGGTGGGGCTGACTTGTCACTTTTGAGCCTACATGAAACCCAATTTTTTTTTTTTAAATTTTTTTTTTAATTTCCATAATTCTTCTAGAACAACTTAGGAGGCCTCTTGGCAATACCTCCCGATGCTACACAAAAATCAACAAATTGTTCAATACATTTGTCAATTATAATTTGTAATTTATATAATATATGCTCATGTTTATAAATTATGTACAGATGAATACCTTCAATTTATTTTGTGTATTTAACATTTTCATTGTTTGAGGCTTTTATGCATTTATGTCTTAATAATTCTCTCTCAATATGTGCGTGTTATATCGGATCTGTCCACCTTAAGATCCAGATCCACTTCAAACTTTGAGAGGATTGAAAAACTGCCAAAACTGACTGCAATAATGATCCGATTGTCACTCGTTCACTTGCTGAACCTTTGGATTTTGAGGTCACCTCTGATACTAACTGCAATCATGAATAGTCTAAACGGAATCCACGGCAGCGGTAACAATCATAATAGGCTGGAGCTTATTCCTTTGAAAGACAAAAGAAAGGGTTTTACTGAAACAGTGGAGTGGCTTACTGAAACAGTCTTCACCTTATATATTGTTGTTGATTAACCTTATAAACTAAAAGCTAGCTATAGTGTTGACCAGCTTAGATCCATCTTAACTCTGGGTCTATCAAGTGTCGAGAGGGATCAAGTTTCTCTTCACTCTAAAAAAGGTTTGCACCTCAGGAGATTTAATTCCTCTTGGTGGTAGATCCGGAGTTAAGATGGATCTAGGCTGGTTTAATTATTAATTAATTATAATTATAATTATAAATTATAAATTATAAAATCAAAATTATAAATATAATTATTAAACATTTTATTAATGATTATAATTATAATTTATTTTTATTTTCATGTAATTTGACTGAGTCAAAATGATTACAACATTTCTTCCATACTAGGCTGGAGAGTTCACATCTATGTGGATTGTTGATATAACTTTATAGCATAACTTTAACTATACACTTATTCTTTAAGTAACTGGAATTATATTATAATGTATGTATAGTATGTTTATATGTTTTAGATTGCTTATTGTTTATAAGCATTATACATCAATTATTTTATATAATTACTATATATCTATTGTATACCAAATTTTTTTTATAAGTCTTATTTTTAAAATTTATAAAAATATTTTTATATCATTTGTACTGATATCTGGATCCCGGCTTTTCAAAACTATGATGGATCTGTATCCAAATCATGGTAGCTTAAAATTTTCTTTTTGCCATCTCAGGCTCCATGTTCCCACCTCCCCAAAACTATGTGCAATGTATGATTTATATATAGGCATCATCGGATCCAATCGAAAATATATACATTTTTATTTCACTGATATAACTGGCCAATTCAAAGATGAAAGTTGCTACTTCGTAATTTTTTCATGCAATAAACTGTATCATAATTACTACAAAATGCAGATGAAATTAAATGCAAACTGCATGCTTGACAAGATGATTACATGGTTCATATTTAACTATCCTTAAGTATTTTTCATTGCTTATATGATTTGCAGACTACGTATGAAAATTTCCGGTACAGATCCGAAAATAGAGTTAATCCTTACAATCTAGGGGCAGTCAGGAACTTTCGAGAAATTTTATGCACAAAGATACCAGCCTCTAAGACTGACTTCCGAGCCAAAGTTGAGCGGGACGCATCAAGACATGTGGTGGATATTCCTTCAAATACAGACTATCAAGATGACCCAGGAAATTTCCGCACCAAAATTGGTGCTGATGTGGAAACCAGTGGAACATCAACTGGAGAACATGATCTGGAGCTGGAATCCAAAGATGAATTACAGAGTCAACTTAAAAATGGTCATGATATTGGTTTGGACATTAAAGATGGAAGTCAAGATGCTTATCAAGAAGCTTTTACAAGTGCTTTAGGGATGCCAGTTCACGTAGATGTCAGTGATACAAGAAGTGGAGCTCATCCCAGACAGTCTAGTTGGGGTAGAAAAAGTGAAAGCTGGGAAATCTCGCCTGATTTACTTGCAATGGATTCAGCGGCTAGAGAGAGTGGCCGATTTAATGGACGCAATATCCAACCAGAAAGGGTAAACAAATAGGTATTTATGTTTGAGATCCATTTTCTAGTAAAAAATGTTTCTTGAGCAGGTCAAATGAGATCTACAAGATCACTCAGCTGCTGGATTTTTCTCAGTCAAGCCATTTGTACCCTTTTAATATTTCACATGGCAGTCAACATAACCAGTATCATTGTTTCTCTCTATGTTTTTCCTGATGTATATGTATTTTTGATTTTTACTATGATATTGTTGATTCGACAGAGATGATTCTTCTGTAAAAGCTTTTGAAATGTGTGAAAAAGAAAAATGAGTGATTGTTGAGCTACAACTAGCGTTAGGAGAATTATTGGGGTTTTGACTAGAGATGCATGATAACAACTGCAGAAGCAGAATATATGATTATATTTGTTGTGGAGGATGCCTTTTCAGAGGCTCTTTGTTGGAATAATTTCATCAAGGTCCTGTTTAAATTTCAAATTGTAATTCTGGTTCCGTTTCTGTTTGCCTCTGTGTGGTGGTTAATATCCTATTTGGCATCCAGTATACGATCTTTTAAATACTAATCATTATCTGACATATGTACATGCGAAGACTTGGTTGCTTCTAGAAGCTGTCTTTAATCTCCTTAATTAGCTGATGTGAACTTTGAAGCCTTATGGTAGAAGAAACTAGAGCATTAAGATAAAAACATGAAGTTAGTTTAGGACTGCCTCCTAACATGTAACAAATCATGTTTGACAAAATCTGATTAGGCCCATTTTATGTCTTGTTTAACTCCTTTACTAGAAGCAAGCAGTATAGTGGCATCTAAAGTCAAATTAAATTAAATTAAATTAAGTAATAAATAAAATAAAATTGAGGTAAAATAGTCAATTTACCTTGTCTATTTGGATTCTATGGCAACTCAACCTTTGGTATTTGTTCACCTGTCTGTGGAGCTGGACACTTAATAATAATAGATGGTAGTAGCAATGAGTTTCTGTTCTAAGCAGCAGTTTTAGATGATTATATAATCTTGGCCCTGGATCAAGATTCCGAGTAATTCTAATTTGGCAGCTTTCGTTGAAGGTACTTTATAAAAGCATCATAATGTCCCAATAACCCATTGAAAGGAACAATTCACTTATTCAAGTGTACAGCTATAACTTATAATTGTCCTAACCAGACAATATCATCTAATATAAATGGATTTGTACGCATTGACATTAATGTGGTGATCTTCATTATTAGTGCTTACTTATCCTTTGTTGTACTCTTAAACTGGATCTCAATGTAAATGCTGTGCATCAAAGGAACTTTTTTTTCACAAATTTATTTACAGGTGCTAAGTGAGTTGGGCATCACAGACAAGCTAAACTTCAATATCTTTGATGACATATGCATATCGTTTATGACAAACAAGCATCCAGGTAAAACAAGAATCATTTAAGGTTTCATTTGTCTGTTTGAGGGTGAAATCTGAACAGCAATGTTTGACAGTATTGACAGGTTAGGACCTATACAAAGTTATACCCAATTCGATGGGCATATTTGTTAATAAATATTTCAAGACATTGAAGATTTATACTGTATGCAGAGGTTCCACTTACATTACTGAGAAAACACCAATACACAATTTGAGGTACAATTTCTTACTCTGTTCATTGAATAACGAAATATACAAGCGATTCCTATACCTCTGAAGATCTCTCTATTAAACTTCTTGGTTCTCTTTCAAGGAATGGGAAATGATTATGCAATTCACTCTTACATCTTTAAACTGTTAGAGCCGGTTGGAACTAAGTAATTACAGATCACTTCAACATCCATTTCATCATTTTTAACACCTTTTCTTGGTATTTGAAATGTTTTTGTAGCATGATACAAAGGGATATAGGGATTATATTTAGATAAATTTTGTTTTTTCTTTGCAGTAAGCTTCTAAATCCAACTCTGAATAACCTAGGAGCCAGGGCTACTGGTTATAGTAAAGACTTAAGGAGTTTTAGAAGATAACAGTAAATTTAACACAGTTTCCACAAGTTCTGCTA
This sequence comes from Pinus albicaulis, assembly GCA_034641835.2. Classification (NCBI taxonomy): domain Eukaryota; kingdom Viridiplantae; phylum Streptophyta; class Pinopsida; order Pinales; family Pinaceae; genus Pinus; species Pinus albicaulis. Next base: position 761,486,122 of record CM076570.1, on the reverse strand, counting down.
TAAGTAAATTCTACAGCAATATTAACTAGATTTTCCATCTTGTCTGTCATATCATCCTTATGTTGACACTACATATCGTTGATCAGTTTCCTTCAATAAGTAAGCTAGTAGGTGTTGAAAAGTAGCGAGTAAAGGTCATCTTGACTGGGTGCCTTAGTCAAGATAGACCTCGCTCAAGTCTTCCTTAGCATGCATGAGTTCCTAGAAATGAGGACGAGTCGTGAAGCTGTTAACCTGTACGCTGAATTTGGAGACTCAAATTTGTTTGTCTCCCAGTGCTAATTTATCTTTGGAAAGGGGCGAGTGAGAGTCTCAATGTCTAATTGAGGCGAGGACGAGTTACAAGAGTCAGTTTGACTCAGCTAAATAATCAATCACAAGTCCGAGTTCTAAATTTAATTTTCCAGATATAGCTGAGTTGAATTTCTTATTAGGAGGTCGAAAGGCACAGTTGTATCATAATTGTTTGAGAACGAGTTTTGTGTGAGAGCTGGCTGCTAGGAAGAGCATTAAGGAGAGCCCTATACGCAGCTTTTGACAGAGAGAATTCGTTGCAGAAATACGCTGATATTTAGGAGTTAATTCCTAAATAATAGGGGCTTCCCAGTGCTAGGAAATAGGTGCCAGGCAGCGCAAGGATTTAGGAGCTTGTTCAGGGTTTATTGCAAGCAGGTTTCAGCTAGGTATTAGCAGTGAGAATAAGCTTGTTCTCTAGTGAAACAGTTTGCCTTGTAACAAATTCTATTTGCTCAATTCTGTCAATAAAATTTTCCAGCTAGCAGAGGGTTTTCCCAGTTGGGTTCCCAAAAAAAATTGTGTTGTTATTGTGTGACTGTTTTTTAAATTCTGTTTCTATTCCGCTGCAAATTTATTGTAGAGAAATCCTGTGTATTGGTGCAACGAATTAGTTTCAGATTTGTTCCTTCAAGCAGTTGCAGGATTTCAAGGAAAATCTACAGTAGGCGAGGCCAAAATAACCCATACTCAAACCTAGAAGGTTGGAGTTGCAACCACACAAGAGGCGATTGTCTGGGTCTTGATGTCTTTACTTTTGTAAAGGGTCCACAATCCTTGTTATGCCGATATCCCACTTTGGCCTACATCTGTTAAAAAATGTGGTGCATTTTAGTAGGCATAGATCCTGTGGAGTGGAATGTGGACATCATTCCATCTTCCTCGTCTTCAGTTTTAGTTCCTATGCTTTCCCATGGCCTTGGGCTTCATTTCTTACTCTAGCCATGGAGTGTTGAATCTGGGCCTTTGTCTCCATTGTCCCAAAGTTAATCTCTCAATTTCTGTTAGCATCATCTCATTTTTGTTGCATAACTTGACTCGTAATGATTCTCTCCTCATGTCCTCCACGCCGTTAAGTTCTCAACTATTCTTGCTATTGCATTCTTTATTGCTTCCTCGAAGTCAATTGCAATATTGAAGACACTTTTACTTGTCATTTTTGGGTTCATCAGTGAGAAAATTGAGGGTCCTTCCTCTTCTTCTCCTGCCATTGCTTATGTTTCAATACCTAGCTTCATGAAATTTTCCACTTGCTCCCTTATTGGAGAGGATTGGTAGGCGTTGTAAGTGATTTGTTTCCTCTCAACAATTGGTATATAATTACATTATTTTTTGACCATCATGAACAAGGGACTTTCTCCTTGGATTGGGAGGCTCACATTTTGGTTGATTTCTGTTGTAGCTTTGCAAAGACTAAGCTTCCTTTCTTTGATGAGTCATCCCTATTTTCATGTAGTAGATGTGACTAGTGGGTCTCACAAGGCTGAAAGGTAAGAAGCACATTCCAATTCCTTATCCAAATCATAGGCAAACTGTCAGCCCCACTCATTGATAATTAGGGAGTTGAAAATAATTTATTGGTGGTCAATGCATGGCTTTCAAGGGTTGACATGGGAATAACATTGTCTTTCTATCAAATATTTTAGGGAGGTGGAGTGCTCAGATTATCATGACCATCCAAAATTTGTCAAATATTGTCATGAATACCTCCCCCATTCCCATGATAGATCTATCATTTATGTTGATCTAAGCAAGAAACATCACTTTGACCCTAGGTTTCAAGGCCTAATACACCAAACTGCATTTTGAAACATTGAAAAATGGCTTGAAACATTTCAGGGTTATTTATTATTTTGAAAGTGCATCCCAAAATGTGGGTCCTTGTTTCAACGTGGACATGGAATGTTTTGAATCCATGCAATCTCTAAAATGGTGCATGGGGCCCGAGGAGAGCAAACAAATTCTGAATGAAACCTAGGCAATGGCCAATCAACCCTAAAACTTCTCTCTTGCCACATTAAATAGTGATGACACCGGAAACACTTCTTCCAATCCATGATCCACTGTTGAGCATGCATCTATTCTATTTCTAGTGATCAAGATGAAGATGAGATGGATATGTATTAGCTCATGTATTTTGGCACACATGGGATCATATCTAAATGTTGATTTTTTCTATATATAGAGGTTTTTAGCTTTCAAGGTTACTTTGAAAGTTTTTGCACAATGTTTGGGGTCTTTCATGAGTTTATGGTTGGTTGCAAAACTTTGTATGGATGCTTGCATGACGTTCTTCCTTGGAGCATTGGAGACCTATGGAATTTGGTAACTTATTCATGTTGTTGGCACAAGAAAGGAGTTTTCTTGCTTGGAGGATATTTTGCATTGAGGAGGAACAATGGCATTTTAGAGGAGGGTGTTGAACCCTAGAAAATATGAGGTTGTCTGGTTGCTTGCATGGAAGCTTATGCTTGAGTTGAGGATTGATCCAGGTGGATATTGGTGGTCACCCGCCTATTCCACTTGGGGCTCCACCATTATCTATTTCAGTTTTTCAGTTTCGGCACAGTTTACTATTTTTAGCAGTTTTTCGGGTCCTAAACTTCCAGAGCCGTTTTGAGGCCCTAAACGACGTTTTTTGGGAAAACGGAGAGCAACATGGGTCCATGGACCGATGTTGCTCGGCTAAATTTTTACTCCCCTGACAGATCTTTCTAACGAGGTATGCGCTTCAAATG